>SJYX01008176.1:96134-126174 GCA_006410675.1 Oreotragus oreotragus | reverse complement strand
ATTGGGGGCGGGAGGAGAAGGGGACGACCGAGGATGAGATGGCTGGATGGCATCATGGACTCGATGGACATGAGTCTGAGTGAACTCCGGGAGATGGTGATGGACAGGGAGGCCTGGCGTGCTGCGATTCACGGGGTCGCAAAGAGTCGGACACGACTGAGCGACTGAACTGAACTGAACTGGGCTTCCCTGGTGGCCCAGATGGTAAAGCGTCTGCCTACAATGCAGGAGACCTGGGTTCGATCCCTGGGTCAGGAAGATCCCCTGGAGAAGGAAATGGCAGCCCACTCCAGTATTCTTGTCTGGAGAATTCCATGGACCAAGGAGCCTGGTGGGCTACAGTCCACGGGGTCGCAAAGAGTCAGACCGACTAGAGAAAGAAATAGGATGATAATCTTAGTAGCTATTTCCAAGGACTTGACCTGCCGTTTTGTTTGACTGGGTGGGAGGGTTTTTAATTGATTATTCAAGCTCTTTTTTGTAGTTAAAACATGAATTTATTTCTGTTTTTGACTGTGCTGGGTCTCTGTTGCTGCACCTGGGCTTTCTCTAGTTGCATTGAGTGGGGGCTGCTCTTTGTTGCAGCACACCAGCTTCACGTTGCCGTGGCCCCCTTGTTGCCAGGCATGGGCTCCAGGGTGCACAGGCTTCAGTAGTCGCGGTACATGGACTTAGTTGTCCTGCAGCATGTGGAATCTCCCTGGAGAAGGGGTCAAACCCATGTTCCCTGCATTGGCAGGCGGATTCTTAACCACGGGACCACCAAGGAAGTCCCTAAAGCTCTTTTTATTTTAGTGAAACTTAGAGGATATTTCTGGACTCTTGGAATAGGGATGTTGAATCAGTGGTCCTTGGTTGACTGTTTCTCCCTTCATAAGTTGAAAAAAAATGTGTATGTTTTTCCTGCCCTATGCTCTGGGGAATTACTTTTTCAATGTGTGACTAACATCTCTAGGCAAACTGTAAAGAAAGTGTAAGAAGTTTAGTGCAATCAGTCAACATTACTACAAGCATCACCTTTAAGTTTATATACTGTGGAGGGAGAGTTAGTTATCCTCCCTTTGGTTACAAAGGGTGACCCATGGGCAGCAAGCACGGGTGAAAGCAGGAGGGGCCTCGTGAGTAGGAAGGCACTTAGAGTAAGCATGAATGCAGTTACAGTGGGAAAATACATACGGAGAAGGAAAAGAGTTGCAGGGGGGTTGGTGAGTGGGGGTAATGGATTGTTCCGAAGGTCTGGGGTCCCAGGAGTATAGTTAAGAATGAGCTGGAGCATCCATGTTTACGCATAGCGCTCTTCAACCTAATTTTGGCTGAACTGTTGCTGACTTCCTTAGTGTTCCTTGGTTACCCACCTGCAGAAAGGGCATGGAGGGAGATGATTGTTGACTTTATGGTTATGGAACCCAGCTAATCGGTGTGCCCGCTGGGCTGTAACTTGTTATGCCTGAGCAGTTCGTACACCGGGTCTGAAGAATTTTTACTGGCAAAGGGGGAAAAAAAAACCCACTCATTTCTCATGACCCAAGGCCCCTACTGGGAGGGAAGCTCTCATCTCACATGGAAGGAAAACACAGTGATACGTCCTGATACAGAGGTTTCTGGAATGATTTAAATATGACCAGCGTAGCTCCTTAGCTCTGCTTTGGAAAACCATGGGGTTTCACAGAATGAATGCTTGTGCAGCCCTGTATGATAAGCCTGCAGTGGAACAGGAGGCATCTTGCTTGCTGTGTTCTGGGTTTTTTGAGTCAACATCAGTAACTGCCCCCCTTCACCCCCTGCAACCCACAAGCTGGGGAGCCAGTGATAGGTACCTGACCAACTTATAGTCATTCTTCATTCAGAGCTGTAGTTACTTTCAGACAGGGAGGATATTTTTGTTCTGCTTGTTTTCTTAGGGTTGGATCATCCAGGGTTCTAATTCACACAGAGGCCAGCATGTGGCACCAAGTACCACCTTACAAACTGCTTCCATCTTTGGCATTCTGGTAAAGGCCCCTGGTTAATCTGGCGCTGGGTATTGCCTGCTGCGCCAGCTCTCCACTGGCTTTCCTCCCTTGAATGATTCTGTGAAACATCTCCTGCATTCAGGTTCTACTTGCTTCTATGTATCTTTGTATCCTTTACCCGGTTTCTCCCTGTCCGACTCCGTGGTCTTGTTTTTGTGGGGTGGAATCTCCATCAGATAAAAAGCCGGAGGAGATAGGAAAGGTCAGCATGACAAATCTGTCCTCTGAGTGCCTGCGAGTGTGTTTGGGTAGCTGAGCTCAGCTGACCACGAAAGACAAATAGGAAATATGAAGGTGCTTCCTCACCAGCCTTAAAGTTGAAAGCCAAATATCTACTGGGAGAAATAGGAGTGTTAGAGTCTCATATTGGAGATTCAAGAGGAGATACATTCTTGCCTTCATTTGGAAAGGTCACAGGCTTTATTTGCAGTAAGACATGCATATGGTTATAGCTTGCTTTTATTTTCCCTTTTAAAATGTGTATTATATGTCCACACCATGTTTATGTTACAATTGTGTATTTTAACAGCATGCATAGTCTTTAACATGACAATGCAAGAAAAAAAAAAAACTTCAAATGTTATTTTAGCGAGTTGTTTTACATAACGAGAGACGATGATAATCTGTGGGTGTTTCTGTTTCTCTCGGTTAATTTCTTTTCTGTTTTTATTTTGTGGAATTGAAAAAGGACATTTCTAGTGATGGTGTAAAGCGCTTCTAATTTAATTTTATTGTTTATACCTGTCTCCACTAAAAATGCAAATATCTGTTAGGAGCTGTGTCTTACATTTCTGCTTCATAGATGGGTTTGTTTCTTGGAGTTATCTGTTTTGGGGAAAAACATTAGACTCAAATTTGCAGTGAGGCCATCTTTGATTTGTTTTTCCCTTAATAAGAGAGAAAAGGGAAAGGGAACATATTTTTTTGAATGTCTGTTATAAGCCAGACAATAACATGCATTATTTCATTAAATTTTCATAATAACTTTTTGAGGATGTTATGATCCCAATTTCACAGATGAGGAAACTGAGGTTTAGGGAGATGAAATGACTGGCCAGAGGAACACATCCAACAATGAGTGAAACTCGGAGGGAGATGGTGATCTGACTCCAAAGCCTGTGCTGTTTTCCACGACACCAAACCGCACAGTCTTCCCCCTAAATGCACAGTCTCTCTTGCTGCCATTGAAGAGATCCATCATTCTGAAAAGTAGTAGGGAGTGTGCATAGTCTTTCATAAGAAATTACCACTGTTGTCAAAAAAATTCTCAACTATCTTTGAACATATGTTATGTGCCTAGTTCTTTTTGTACTTGGATCAGTAGTGTGTGTGTGTGTGTGTGTGTGTGTAGGATGCTGATACAGAGAAAGTGGAAACTTGAAAACAGGGTCCATGTCCTCAAGAAGGGCACAGAAGATGAACCTGAAACTTGAATGAAGGGTGAACAGCAGTTTATGAAAAAGGCGAAGGTAAGGGGCAGGTCAGGGTGCAGGTGCTGTAGTAGCTTAGAAGAGAGGGAGCCCCAGGGAGTGGATATTGTGGTGCGAACCCAGAGACTCTATCAGAGCCTTAGAAAAAGAGTGTCAGGTAATACAACCTGCAAACGAGAGGCTTTGTTTCTAGGACCGGGATGCTGTAAGCCTGTGTGGGGAAAGGGATGATGANAGGAAATATGAAGGTGCTTCCTCACCAGCCTTAAAGTTGAAAGCCAAATATCTACTGGGAGAAATAGGAGTGTTAGAGTCTCATATTGGAGATTCAAGAGGAGATACATTCTTGCCTTCATTTGGAAAGGTCACAGGCTTTATTTGCAGTAAGACATGCATATGGTTATAGCTTGCTTTTATTTTCCCTTTTAAAATGTGTATTATATGTCCACACCATGTTTATGTTACAATTGTGTATTTTAACAGCATGCATAGTCTTTAACATGACAATGCAAGAAAAAAAAAAACTTCAAATGTTATTTTAGCGAGTTGTTTTACATAACGAGAGACAATGATAATCTGTGGGTGTTTCTGTTTCTCTCGGTTAATTTCTTTTCTGTTTTTATTTTGTGGAATTGAAAAAGGACATTTCTAGTGATGGTGTAAAGCGCTTCTAATTTAATTTTATTGTTTATACCTGTCTCCACTAAAAATGCAAATATCTGTTAGGAGCTGTGTCTTACATTTCTGCTTCATAGATGGGTTTGTTTCTTGGAGTTATCTGTTTTGGGGAAAAACATTAGACTCAAATTTGCAGTGAGGCCATCTTTGATTTGTTTTTCCCTCAATAAGAGAGAAAAGGGAAAGGGAACATATTTTTTTGAATGTCTGTTATAAGCCAGACAATAACATGCATTATTTCATTAAATTTTCATAATAACTTTTTGAGGATGTTATGATCCCAATTTCACAGATGAGGAAACTGAGGTTTAGGGAGATGAAATGACTGGCCAGAGGAACACATCCAACAATGAGTGAAACTCGGAGGGAGATGGTGATCTGAGTCCAAAGCCTGTGCTGTTTTCCACGACACCAAACCGCACAGTCTTCCCCCTAAATGCACAGTCTCTCTTGCTGCCATTGAAGAGATCCATCTTTCTGAAAAGTAGTAGGGAGTGTGCATAGTCTTTCATAAGAAATTACCACTGTTGTCAAAAAAATTCTCAACTATCTTTGAACATATGTTATGTGCCTAGTTCTTTTTGTACTTGGATCAGTAGTGTGTGTGTGTGTGTGTGTGTGTGTGTGTGTGTGTGTGTAGGATGCTGATACAGAGAAAGTGGAAACTTGAAAACAGGGTCCATGTCCTCAAGAAGGGCACAGAAGATGAACCTGAAACTTGAATGAAGGGTGAACAGCAGTTTATGAAAAAGGCGAAGGTAAGGGGCAGGTCAGGGTGCAGGTGCTGTAGTAGCTTAGAAGAGAGGGAGCCCCAGGGAGTGGATATTGTGGTGCGAACCCAGAGACTCTATCAGAGCCTTAGAAAAAGAGTGTCAGGTAATACAACCTGCAAACGAGAGGCTTTGTTTCTAGGACCGGGATGCTGTAAGCCTGTGTGGGGAAAGGGATGATGAGATAGTGGCTGCTGGGGGTGAAGTGTACATTTGGGGTAGGTGGACAAGTAGGTCTATGTGTTTGTGAGACCAGGGTGCTGGTGGTCTCTCCAGTTTCTTCATCCTTGGACATCAGCCATGCTGAGCCCCTCTCTGTGTGTCTAAGTCCCTCCTGCCTTCTCACCTCTGGGCCTCTGTGTCTGTTGCTTTCTCTAGGTAAGTCCTCTTGACCACCCTCGAGGTCTAAGCTAAAATGTCCTTTCCTCTGGGAGGGCTTTCCCAGCTTCTCCCATTAGTTCTGGTTCTTCTATCTGTTCCCTGTGGCTTCTCTATTGCTCCATCATAACATTGATTGTTGTTGTTTAGTTGCTAAGTTGTGTCTGACTCTTCTGCGACCCCACAGCCTACCAGGCTCGTCTGTCCATGGAATTTCCCCGGCAAGAATACTGGAGTGGATTTCCATTTCCTTCTCCAGGGGGTCTTCCCGACCCAGGGATCAAACCTATATCTCCTGCATTGACAGGCAGTTTCTTGACCACTGAGCCACCTGGGAAGCCCTATAACATTGATTATATTTTAAGAACTCAGGTACTTGTCTTTCTTTCTAAACAGTAAGCCCCAGTAAAGGGAGCACAGTTAGGAAAGACTCAGGCACATAGATAGTAGGTGAGTAAATCATCTTTGAATGAGTTAATGAACGAGTGAATATGTTTAAATGTCATTAGTCAACTCATGAAAGCCAGGTCGGCCCATGTGTCTGTTGAAGTCAGAAGGAAGGTTCATTTGTTGTTACTCTGTCAAAGGAGGGTATGCTCCCCAAATGAGATAGACTTGTCATCAGGTCCCCAGGTTTATCCTTCAGTGGGGGCAGGAGGAGAAGGGGACGACCGAGGATGAGATGGCTGGATGGCATCACTGACTCGATGGACGTGAATCTGAGTGAACTCCGGGAGTTGGTGATGGACAGGGAGGCCTGGCGTGCTGCGATTCATGCGGTCGCAAAGAGTCGGACACGACTGAGCGACTGAACTGAACTGAACTGATCCTCTCAGGAGTTGTATCCAGTGGTGGAGGTCCTGTAATGAGAGCTCCTGGTATGGATACTAGAATCGCTCAAGCAGTTTAAATGTAGTCACAGGGACCTAACGTGTTGTGTTTTTGCTGGAGTGGGAGGGGCAGGCAGAGAAGCGAGGTCATTAAAAGTGAGGTGAGGGGGTGGTTCTTGTGCACGGGGAGTGTTAACTTCTGTGGGCCCTCTGGCATCTCTGGTGACATGTCATGATTGAACAAGGACAAGACACTGTAGATTGGCCTATTACAAATAAAGAGATGGGATGAACCCCCAGTCTTGTGCATCTGTCTGCTTTTAACCCCTCGCAGTGCCATCCTAACTTTCCCATAATGCATCGCCAAAAATTTCCTTTCATATTCTACCTGAAAGCCACCATGGCGCCAGCTTCCTGGCACAGTCACTGAATTTATTTTTGGCTGCACCACAGAGCATGTGGGATCCTTGTTCTCCCTGCAGAGATCAAAGTTGTGCCCCCCTGCAGTGGAAGCATGGCGTCTTAACCCCTGGACCACAGGGAAGTCCCCAATGACTGAACTTAATGACCTAGTAGACATTTTCTTATTTGAAGGGATAGGAACTCAAGTTGTTCCACAGAGCACTGTCTCTCTCTTACTCAAAGTAAGATTGATCTTGTAGGACCTTTCTAGAAACTGTCTTGTGAACTCTTCGAGCTCTGTTTATGCCTCCCTACTTGGTGTCTACAAAGACAATTACGTGATGTTCCTCCCAGCATTGACTCATTAACAGATGCACAGTGATCATGGCCCCACCCCTCAGCCCTTCAGGCGGGCAGTGACTTGTCCCACCCCACCCTGTGTATTATGGACATTGGACATCCCATTCTGGGTGAGCTGCTGTATCCCTTTGAGTTCTACTAAGGTGAGTTTTTCCCAGCTCATTGTAAATGCATCCTGTTGGGACCAGGCAGAGTCCTGCTGTAGTCCAGGTGAATTGCTATCTATTGCTTCTCTCTTATCTCCTCAGCATGTCACTCCATCATAAAAGGAAATTAAATTGGCTTGGCATGGGTTGCTCTTCACAGAACTTGCTAGTTGTTCCCTATACCTTGGGCTTCTCTAGGTGATTGCAGATTGATTGCCTTATGATTTATACACCAGAGCTGAAAACTTTCCTTCTGAGACTTGAGGTTCTTACACAGATCTTAAGCTGGAACCTTTTTTTTTTTTTTAAGAAAGAAAATGAATTCATTTTTTTTTTATATAAAATTAAATATATGGGAGACTTGTTGGGAAGGGGAAAGTGGAAGAAAAAATGTCCAAGCCCACCTCTGCTCATACTAATCTATACTTTTTAGCAGTTATTTCTGAGAGAGTGATTTATTTACACTGACAGCTTGTTACTTATGGTAGCTGCTGCCAGCTTCTGAAGTAATCTGATAACGTCAAAATGTGAAGGGAAGCTATAGGCTTTGCCTTGACTGACTTGCTATAAATCATGTACATTGCTGGTGTCTATATGAGGATGCTTGGGTTGATACTGATGGAAATACAAATCAAATACAACACATGGTAACCCAATTCAGAGCTAGAGATTTTGGATTAAGCCTATTGGATTCATATTTTTAAGTGAAACAGAGCAGACATACCCGGTTGTGTATTGAAACTTCGAAACTGTCTACTCTGGTAACTTCAAGGACAACAGCTGCCTTTGAAATGAAAGTACAGAGTGGTGGGCTAGCAAGGATTTTTCTTTCTTTATTCATTCAACAACCATTTATTGAACACCTACTATATATATGTCAAGGGGAACGTATGTAATTTAAATTTTTTCCTGCAAATTTGTTGGCTTATGTAAGCTTCATGAGGGTAGAGCTTTGTCTTGGTCATCACTGTATCCGGTTCTTAAAATAGTGCTTGGCCCACAGTAATTTCTCAGTAAATATTTGTTGAGTGAGCATAGGAAGCCCAGAGTCTGAATATTAGTGCTGTCAATACCTGGAAGTTACTCTCTAGGCAGCAAGAGTCATTCTCTTTTTTGGACTCTCTATGGAGTCCTCTCTAGGCCTCTCTATAGATTTCTGGTAAAGTATCTCTCATGCATGCAACCACGGTCACTTGCTTAGTTGTGCCTGCCTCTTTGGGACTCCTGGACTGTAGCCTGCCAGCCTCCATGGGATCTCCCAGGACGAATATTGGAGCAGGTTGCCATTTCCTACTCCAGGGGATCTTGCCGACCTAGGGATCGAACTCATGTCTCCTGCAATTTCTGTGTTGGCAGGCAGATTATTTACCACTGAGCCACCTGGGAATCCCCCAAAGCATATTTCATACTGTAATGTAATTATTGGTTTATACACTGTTCTCTTCAGCCATAGCACAAGCTTTGTCTAAAAGGGCAGAAATCATGTCTTACTCACCTTGGACTTCCCAGTGGTCTGGCATATGGGTGGTACCAAATAATTGCTTATAGCCATGGAATGACATAATTCTTATAAAATTAACCACCTATATTTCTGTATTTTCACGTGTACATAATGACATTAAAAAACCCTGAAGTACAAATCCTGCTGCATGCCAACAGTGCTCATTTTTGTCAAGTTCTAGAAAAGATGATTTTTATACCATTCCCTTTGTTTATCTCCTTTTTCTAACTTTTCTAGGTTAAATATTATCCGTGAACTTTAATAATAAAGGGGAAAACCTTTCGTGTCTTTTTCTCTAACCGCTTCACATATGAAGAGATGAGTTTGTGAGATTTTGTGTGTGTGTGGCTTTCCCGGTGGCTCAGTGGTAAAGAATCCACCTACTGAGTGAGACATGGGTTTGATCCCTGGGTTGGGAAGATCCCCTGGAGAAGGACATGGCAACCAATTTCAGTATTCTTGCCTGGGAAATCCCATTGACATAGGAACCTGGAGGGCTGTAGTCCACGGGGTCTCAAAAGAGTTGGACGTGACGTAGCAAGTAAGCAACAGTAACACTGAATTTTTATCAGTTGGTTCAACCAAATGCACCAAGGGAGTTTGCTGAATAATGGGATCCTTTAGTAAATGGGGCACCTACTCTCAAATGTGTCTTTGGTATAAAAATGTCTTTTGATATAAATCTGGACATGTAACTGTTGGGTTTTCTTAAAGGGAGGCAAGCCTGTGTTGAAGAGGAAGCATGAAACAGCATGGAGTCTTAACCATGATGAGAAACGTGAGGCAATGGTCAGATTTATTCCTAACATTTACAGATTCTTGGTTGAGTACAAGTGGAAGGCTGCGTACCATATATCTAATTATGTTCTATCTTCTTGTCATGAGAAACATGTTTTCATTAATGACTTGAAATTCCAGATTTCAGTTTAGAATTCTTCACCTCTTTGGGGTTTTAAGCTGGGACATGGCAGCATGAACACAGCCTACCCTGGGTCTACTGCCTGCTTCCCTTCTTGTTGTTCCCCTAGCTGTCTTGTCCTGTAAGGAGCCTATTGCACCTGTGTCTGGATACTCCTACATGTCCATTCTCAGCTTGTCATAAAGAACCATCTCTCATGTTAAGGTTGGACACTGGTTTCCTTTTGCAGGGTGGATCAGGGATGTGTAGCTATAGAAGTAGGTTCTGGGCCATGTGGGCAGAGAGTGTCAGAATTCTGGATACCCAAAATGCATCTTAGAAAGTAGACGATGTACTCTGGCATGTTCCTAGGTCTTGTATCCCATGGGGGGAAGGCACAGCCTAGGGAAGGCTGAAGCCAGCTCAGGGAAGTGGCCTCCTCTAGCTCAGGCCCCGGAGTGTCGCTGCCAGTGGTAGACCTGCACTGGAAGACTGCTTCACTGCTCCCAGTTGAAAGACGAATCCGTGCTTCCTGGATTGCAGGCACAAAAGTTCCTAGGTCTTGTATCCCATGGGGGGAAGGCACAGCCTAGGGAAGGCTGAAGCCAGCTCAGGGAAGTGGCCTCCTCTAGCTCAGGCCCCGGAGTGTCGCTGCCAGTGGTAGACCTGCACTGGAAGACTGCTTCACTGCTCCCAGTTGAAAGACGAATCCGTGCTTCCTGGATTGCAGGCACAAAGACCACCTTAGATTTGGGCCAGTGTTAATGATCCAATGGCCTCAAATTTTAACACGTGTTAAGAGTCTCTTGGGAATGGATCAGAATGAGTACTCGGTCTATGCTTTGATGAAGTGCTGATCCCCCATGAGTAATTATGACAGCCATGCCCAGGCCGCTGCCAAATTCCCAACTTCGAAGAGAACAGGCATGGGAGGTACTTAGCACAAGGGTAAGCCCTTAATAATTGGTAGCTGTCATTATTGTTATTATTATTACAGTTATTCTGAGTTGATTCCCATGTCTTACCATCCAAGAAAGGCCAGCAAGCTTATGTAATTTTCTCTCGCTGAGTGAGAACGAAGAAGGAGTTTGTATGTTTCACATTTGTCACTGCCATACTCAACATGCTTATCTGTCGTCACCGGGTAAACNTTCTGAGTTGATTCCCATGTCTTACCATCCAAGAAAGGCCAGCAAGCTTATGTAATTTTCTCTCGCTGAGTGAGAACTAAGAAGGAGTTTGTATGTTTCACATTTGTCACTGCCATACTCAACATGCTTATCTGTCGTCACCAGGTAAACTGTTCCCATCCTACAAACACGTTATTCATCTCCTTGCCCTAACTTCATGAGCAAGCTCACTTAGCTTTTCTATTTTGGTGCTACAGTTTGACTTTGTTTTCATATACAGAGTGAACAAAAATTAGTGGGACTTTCTTATTTATTTATTTATTTTTAATTTAAGGGACTTTTCTTATTTAGATGCCCACGACTGAGGCAGAATGAAGGATCGTGTGCTAGTTTCTTACCTTGAAGTTTAGTTATTTTTGCTTTTGCTAGAAAGAAAAGGAAGTGGGAGGAAAGTTCTTTCTTGAGGAGTTATTAAGGAGGAGGGAAGCAATTTTCCTTCAAGAAACAGACTCACCTTATAATGTTCTGTGTCTTTCAGGAGGGTGGTGGTGAGTGGGGGAGGATAGGATGTTGGAGATAACCAGAGCTCTCTGTATACCACTGGATTTGTCATTCCAAAGTAGCTGATGGATCATGAGGCCCAAGGAAGGTGCAGAAATGGACTTTCTTTGTCAACATTCTACTGGGAAATAGGAATTTTCAAGAAGGAGACTTCTCAAACCTTTTCCCTTTAGGATTCTTAGCTTTGTCTGGAGCTGACTCTGATCTTTGTCGTGTCCAAGAGACACAAAGGAGAGGGTTTCTGGATTTATATGTTAGTTGATAAGTCCAAGACAGCAAGCTGCTTCTTCTTTTGACTGTCTACGGGGTATTCTGTTGTCTTCTGCTTTTCCCCTTGTGTCAAATGCTATATTTGGTTTGCTTAGATGATATGAACCTGGAGGAGTAAGGAGAAAGTTAAAAATAGCAGGACTCAGACCAAAGTGGAAAATTAGTAGTGGTTATTGAGAAACCAAGGTTATACACATGAGGAGATAGAAAACAGCCAACAGGGCAGTGTTGGGGGGATGAAGAGAACTGCCATCCTCTGAGATACTCTACCATGTTGTCTTGTCCCTGAAGGGTAAAAAGTCATATGATGAGTACTTAGGAGAGTTGGACTATAGTCTTGAAAGTATCACTTCTGCTCTAGGTTGACTGCCTCTTTGTTGCAACCAGAGGATCTTTCATTTCCTTTCCATTCTAAGAATGTTATTTTTATAAATATATTTTATATAAGACACATGGCAACCAGAAAGATCTTTTGTGTAGCAGATACATAAAAGATTAACAGAGGAATCGAATCATACTGCCACAAAAGTCATCAAATCACAAAGCAAGGTAGCAAGAGAAGACGCAAGGAACCAAAGAACTTGAGAATAGCCATAAAATAATGAACAAAATGATACTAGTAGGTCCTTATCGATCAGTAATTACCATAAACATAAATGGATTAACTTTCCAATTTAAAAAAAAAGGCTTAGTGGATAGAAAACGTAGATCCAAGGATATGTTGCTCACAAGCTGAGAGTCAAGGGATGGAAGAAGTTATCTCAAGAGGTAGCCGGAAGAGAGCAGGGTTAGTTATACATACAGCAAACAAAATAGACTTCAAGCGAAACATGGTCAAAAGAGACAAGGAATGTAGCTACAGAAGAAAGAAGTCAATTCATTAAGAAGGTATAACAATTGTAAATGTTTATGTAGCCAACATTGGAACACTTAAATGTGTAAAGCAAACACTAACAGAACTAAAAGGAGAAATTAACAGCAATAAAATAATAGTTATGGGCTTGAATGCCTCACTCTTAAGAATGGATAAGTAATCCTGACCGAGAACCAATAGGGAAAATCAGATTTGAACAATACTGTAGACCAAATGACTTAATAGACGTATGCAGAGCATTCCGTCCAACCAGAGAAGAAACATGTTAAGTGCGCATGGAACATTTTCTAGACAAGATCATGTGTTAGATCATAAAGCAAGTCTCAACAAAGTTGAGATGGTAGAAAATTATATCAAGTGTGTATTCTGACCACAGTAGTTGAAACTTGAAATGAATAGCAAGGGAAAGCTGGAAAATTCACAGATATGTGGGAACAAAACAGCACACTTCTGAACAACCGATGGATCAAGAAGAAAAGGGAACTACAAATGATCTTGAGACAAATGAAAATGGGAACGCAGTGTATCAAAATTAATGGGATGCATCAAAGTCATTTCTAAGATGGAATTTTATAACAGTAAATGTATCCTTCAAAAAAAAAGAGAGATCTTAGACAATCTAACTTTACACCTCAAGGAATCAAAGAAAGAACAAGGTAAGCTCAAAGTTACCAGAGGGAATGAAATAATAGATGAAAGCAGCAATGGATGAAATAGAGAACAGGAAAACAATAGAAAAGATTAATGAACTAAGTTCTTTCAGAAGATAAAGCATAAGACCTTAAAATAACCAATAGAAAAAGGACCCAAATCAGTGAAATTGAAAAAGAGAATTACAATGGATGTCACAGAAATACAAAAGATCATGAGACTACCATGAATAGTTATATACCAACAGTTTGCCTGACCTAGAAGAAAAAATGTTGCTAGAAACATACAACCTATCAAGACTGAATCATGAAAAATAGAAAATTTGAACAGACCAAAAACAAAAGATTGAGCCAGTAATCATAAAGTTTTTAACAAAGAAAACCCGTGACTAGATGGTGTCATGGTGAACTATACCAAACCTTTAGAGAAGAATTAATGCCAGTCCTCCTCAAACTTTAACAAAAAAGTGAAAAGAAGGGAACATCCCCAAATTCCTTTTGCAAGGCCAGAATTACCCTGACAAAGTCAGATAAGGTCTTCTTCCAACAAGAAAAGAATGCTACAAGCCAGTATCTCTGATGAATATCAGTGCAAAAATTGTCAACAAGATACTAGCAGACCAAATTAAACAACACATTAAAAGTATCATAGAGTATGATCAAATGGGATTTATTCATGGAATACAAGTTTGGTTCAATATATGCATTTCAATATGTGCAATGTCATACATCACATTACTAGAATGAAAGATAAAATCATATCATTTCAATCAAAGCAGGAAACACATTTGATGAAATTCAGTATCCATTCTTGATAAAAAACTCTGAGCAAATTGGATATAGAAGGAATGTAGCTCAAGGTAATAAAGGCTGATATGCCAAACCCACAGCTAACACCATACTCAGTGGTAAAAGTTTGAATGCTTTTCTTCTAAGATCAGTAACAAGACAAGGGTGTCTGTTTTCACCAGTCTTATTCTGATAGTAATGGAAGTCATAGCCAGAGTAATCAGGTAAGAAAAAGAAATAAAAGGCATCTAAATTGGAAAGAAAGAAATAAAATTATCTCTGCTTGCACACTACATAATCATAGATATTAGCAGAAAATCCCAAAGATCCCCCCAAAACCACTAGAACTAATAAATCCAATGAAGTTGCAGAATATGAAATCAACACACAAGGATCAATTTCTATACACTAATAACAAGTTATCTGAAAAAGAATGAAAGAAAGCAGTCCTATTTTTTTCTTTCTTTTTTCTTTAATTAATTAAAAAAAAACCTCCCAAACATAACCCGCCCCACGCCTCCCACTCCACAGCATCCCTCCGGATCATCCCCATGCACCAGCCCCAAGCATCCTGCATCCTGCATCAAACACAGACTGGCGATTCGTTTCTTACATGATAGTATACATATTTCAGTGCTATTCTCCCAAATCATCCCACCCTCTACCTCTCCCTCTCCCTCAGAGTCCAAAAATCCACTCTACACATCTGTATCTCTTTTACTGTCTTGCATACAGGGTCCTCATTACCATCTTTCTAAATTCCATATATATGTGTCAGTATACTGTATTGGTGTTTTTCTTTCTGGCTTACTTCACTCTGTATAATTGGTTCCAGTTTCATCCATCTTATTAGAACTGATTCAAATGTATTCTTTTTAATGGCTGAGTAATACTCCATTGTGTATATATACCACAGCTTTCTTATCCATTCATCCGCTGATGGACATCTAGGTTGTTTCCATGTCCTGGCTATTATAAACAGTGCTGCAATGAACATTGGGGTACATGTGTCTCTTTCTATTCTGGTTTCCTCGGTGTGTATGCCCAGCAGTGGGATTGCTGGGTCATAAGGCAGTTCTATTTGCAATTTCTTAAGGAATCTCCACACTGTTCTCCATAGTGGCTGTACTAGTTTGCATTCCCACCAACAGTGTAAAAGGGTTCCCTTTTCTCCACACCCTCTCCAGCATTTATTGCTTGCAGACTTTTGGATCGCAGCCATTCTGACTGGTGTGAAGTGGTATCTCATTGTGGTCTTGATTTGCATTTCTCTGATAATGAGTGACGTTGAGCATCTTTTCATGTGTTTGTTAGCCATCCGTATGTCTTCTTTGGAGAAATGTCTATTTAGTTCTTTGGCCCATTTTTTGATTGGGTCGTTTATTTTTCTGGAATTGAGCTGTATAAGTTGCTTGTATATTTTTGAGATTAGTTGTTTGTCAGTTGCTTCATTTGCTATTATTTTCTCCCATTCAGAGGGTTGTCTTTTCACCTTGCTTATAGTTTCCTTTGTTGTGCAGAAGCTTTTAATTTTAATTAGATCCCATTTGTTTATATTTGCTTTTATTTCCAGTATTCTGGGAGGCGGATCATTGAGGATCCTGCTGTGATTTATGTCGGAGAGTGTTTTGCCTATGTTCTCCTCTAGGAGTTTTATAGTTTCTGGTCTTACATTTAGATCTTTAATCCATTTTGAGTTTATTTTTGTGTGTGGTGTTAGAAAGTGATCTAGTTTCATTCTTTTACAAGTGGTTGACCAGTTTTCCCAGCACCACTTGTTAAAGAGATTGTCTTTACTCCATTGTATATTCTTGCCTCCTTTGTCAAAGATAAGGTGTCCATATGTGTGTGGATTTATCTCTGGGCTTTCTATTTTGTTCCATTGATCTATATTTCTGTCTTTGTGCCAGTACCACACTGTCTTGATGACTGTGGCTTTGTAGTAGAGCCTGAAGTCAGGTAAGTTGATTCCTCCAGTTCCATTCTTCTTTCTCAAAATTGCTTTGGCTATTCGAGGTTTTTTGTATTTCCATACAAATCTTGAAATTATTTGTTCTAGTTCTGTGAAAAATACCGCTGGTAGCTTGATAGGGATTGCATTGAATCTGTAGATTGCTTTGGGTAATATATTCATTTTCACTATATTGATTCTTCCAATCCATGAACATGGTATATTTCTCCATCTATTAGTGTCCTCTTTGATTTCTTTCATCAGTGTTTTATAGTTTTCTATATATAAGTCTTTAGTTTCTTTAGGTAGATATATTCCTAAGTATTTTATTCTTTTCGTTGCAATGGTGAATGGAATTGTTTCCTTAATTTCGTTTTCTACTTTCTCATTATTAGTGTATAGGAATGCAAGGGATTTCTGTGTGTTGATTTTATATCCTGCAACTTTACTATATTCATTGATTAGCTCTAGTAATTTTCTGGTGGAGTCTTTAGGGTTTTCTATGTAGAGGATCATGTCATCTGCAAACAGTGAGAGTTTTACTTCTTCTTTTCCAATTTGGATTCCTTTTATTTCTTTTTCTGCTCTGATTGCTGTGGCCAAAACTTCCAGAACTATGTTGAATAGTAGCGGTGAAAGTGGACATCCTTGTCTTGTTCCTGACTTTAGGGGAAATGCTTTCAATTTTTCACCATTGAGGATAATGTTTGCTGTGGGTTTGTCATATATAGCTTTTATTATGTTGAGGTATGTTCCTTCTATTCCTGCTTTCTGGAGAGTTTTTATCATAAATGGATGTTGAATTTTATCAAAGGCCTTCTCTGCATCTATTGAGATAATCATATGGCATTTATTTTTCAATTTGTTAATGTGGTGAATTACATTGATTGATTTGCGAATATTGAAGAATCCTTGCATTCCTGGGATAAAGCCTACTTGGTCATGGTGTATGATCTTTTTAATGTGTTGTTGGATTCTGATTGCTAGAATTTTGTTGAGGATTTTTGCATCTATGTTCATCAGTGATATTGGCCTGTAGTTTTCTTTTTTTGTGGCATCTTTGTCAGGTTTTGGTATTAGGGTGATGGTGGCCTCATAGAATGAGTTTGGAAGTTTACCTTCCTCTGCAATTTTCTGGAAGAGTTTGAGTAGGATAGGTGTTAGCTCTTCTCGAAATTTTTGGTAGAATTCAGCTGTGAAGCCGTCTGGACCTGGGCTTTTGTTTGCTGGAAGATTTCTGATTACAGTTTCAATTTCCGTGCTTGTGATGGGTCTGTTAAGATTTTCTATTTCTTCCTGGTTCAGTTTTGGAAAGTTGTATTTTTCTAAGAATTTGTCCATTTCTTCCACGTTGTCCAATTTATTGGCATATAATTGCTGATAGTAGTCTCTTATGATTCTTTGTATTTCTGTGTTGTCTGTTGTGATCTCTCCATTTTCATTTCTGATTTTATTGATTTGATTTTTCTCCCTTTGTTTCTTGATGAGTCTGGCTAATGGTTTGTCAATTTTATTTATCTTTTCAAAAAACCAGCTTTTGGCTTTGTTGATTTTTGCTATGGTCTCTTTTGTTTCTTTTGCATTTATTTCTGCCCTAATTTTTAAGATTTCTTTCCTTCTACTAACTCTGGGGTTCTCCATTTCTTCCTTTTCTAGTTGCTTTAGGTGTAGAGTTAGGTTATTTATTTGACTTTTTTCTTGTTTCCTGAGGTATGCCTGTATTGCTATGAACTTTCCTCTTAGCACTGCTTTTATAGTGTCCCACAGGTTTTGGGTTGTTGTGTTTTCATTTTCATTCATTTCTATGCATATTTTGATTTCTTTTTTTATTTCTTCTGTGATTTGTTGGTTATTCAGAAGCGTGTTGTTCAGCCTCCATATGTTGGAATTTTAAATAGTTTTTTCTCCTGTAATTGAGATCTAATCTTAATGCATTATGGTCAGGAAAGATGCTTGGAATGATTTCGATTTTTTTGAATTTATCAAGGTTAGATTTATGGCCCAGGATGTGATCTATCCTGGAGACGGTTCCATGGGCACTTGAGTAAAAGGTGAAATTCATTGTTTTGGGGTGAAATGTCCTATAGATATCAAGTAAGTCTAACTGGTCTATTGTATCATTTAAAGTTTGCGTTTCTTTGTTAATTTTCTGTTTAGTTGCTCTGTCCATAGGTGTGAGTGGGGTATTAAAGTCTCCCACTATTATTGTGTTATTGTTAATTTCCCCTTTCATACTTGTTAGCATTTGTCTTACATATTGCGGTGCTCCTATGTTGGGTGCATATATATTTATAATTGTTATATCTTCTTCCTGGATTGATCCTTTGATTATTATGTAGTGGCCATCTTTGTCTCTTTTCACAGCCTTTATTTTAAAATCTATTTTATCGGATATGAGTATTGCCACTCCTGCTTTCTTTTGGTCTCTATTTGCGTGATATATCTTTTTCCAGCCCTTCACTTTCAGCCTGTATGTGTCCAATGAAGTTGCGGAATATGAAATCAACACACAAGGATCAGTTTTATTTCTATACACTAATAACAAGTTATCTGAAAAAGAATGAAAGAAAGCAGTCCTGTTTATAATAGCATCAAAAATAAGAAAACCCTTAGAAATAAACATAACCAAGGAGATAAAGGATCTGCACACTGACAGCTATAAGAGATTGATGAAAGAAATTGAAGAAATAAATAAAATATACTATGTGCTCACAGACTGAAAGGATTAATGTTACTAAAATATCCATACCAAAGTCATCTATAGACTCAATGCAATCCCTATCAAGACCCCAGTGACATTTTTTAAAAGTAGAAAAAGCAAATTTTCTACTACTTCTGTGGTTCTAAATTTTATATAGAACCACAGAAGACTCCGAATAGCCAAAGCATGAGAAAGAACAATAAAGCGGGCAGTGCCACACCTTCTGATAAAGTGTAGTGATCAAAACCCTATGGTACTGGCATGAAAGCAGACCCATCGGCCAAAGGAACAGAATCACAAGCCCAGAAACAAAGCCATCCAGATACAGACAAGTAATATTTGACAAAGGGCTCAAGAATACTTATAGACTTCCCTGGTGGCTCAGGTGGTAAAGAATCCACCTACAATGCAGGAGAGCCAGGTTCAATCCCTGGGTGGGGAAGATCCCCTGGAGAAGGAAATGGCAACCCACTCCACTGTTCTTGCCTGGAAAATCCCATAGACAGAGGAACCTGGTGGGCCACAGTCCATGGACTCGCCAAGAGTCGGACATGACTGAGCGACTGAGCATAGTTCATAGTTCAAGAATACTTAATGGAGAAAAATAGTTTCTTCAATAAATGGCGTTAGAAAAACTGGATACTGAAGTGCAGAAGAATGAAACTGGAGGCTTATATTATTTACTTACCAAAGTTCCTTGATACTGATCTTGGCAATGACTTCATGAGTATGACATGAAAAGTACAGGGGGCGAAAGCAAAAATCTGTAAGTAGAACAGTATCAAACTAAAAAAACCCTGTTTTCTTCTTCTTTTTTTAAAACTTTTAAGTTTTTTTACTTTACAATACTGTATTGGTTTTGCCATACATTGACATGAATCCACCACAGGTGTACATGAGTTCCCAACCTGAAACCCCACTCCCACCTCCTTCCCCATATCATCCCTCTGGGTCATCCCAGTGCACCAGCCCCAAGCATCCTGTATCCTGTATCGAACCTAGACTGGCGATTCGTTTCTTACATGATAGTATACATGTTTCAATGCCATTCTCCCAAAATATCTCACCCTCTCCCTTTCCTACAGAGTCCAAAAGTCTGTTTTTTACAACAAAATAAATTAACAAAATGAAAAGGCAGCTTATGGAATGGGAGAAAATATTTGCAAACCACTTATCTGATAAGAGGTTAGTATCCAAAGTATATGAGAAACTGTTAGAACTCAGTAACAAAAAAGCAAATAATGCAATTGAAAAATTTACAAAGGACCTGAATAGACATTTTTTTTTTTCCCAAGAAAGTATTCAGATAGCCAACAGGTAGATGAAGAGGTGCTCAACATCAATAATTATCAGGAAAATGGAAATCAAAACCACAAGAATGGCTGTTATCAAAAAAATAAGTGCTAGCAAGAACATGGAGAAAAAGGAACTCTTCTGCACTGTTGGTGGGAATGTAAATTGGTTCAGCTACTATAGAAAACGGTATGGAGGTTCCTTGGAAAATAAAAACTGAACTCACATATGACCTAGTAACTGCACCTCTGCATATATATCCAAAGGAAATGAAATAACTACCTTGAAGAGATTATTGGCACCCTTGTGTTCAATGTGAGATTATCTATAATAGCCAAAATGTGTAAACCTAAGTGTTTATCGATGGATGAATGGGAAAAGGAAATGTGAGAATATATGTATGTATACATGTAAATGTATATATGCGTATATTTATATATGTGCATTATAAACATATATGTATATAAATATTATTCAGCCATAAAAATAAAGAATTCTTGTCATTTGTGACAAAAGGGATGAACCTTTTGGGCATTTTGCTAAGTGGAATAAATCTGACTAAAAAAAATCCTATATGATCTCACTTTATGTAAAATCTAAAAAAAAAAACTGGACTCATAGAAGCAATATATATTGGTTGTTGGCAGAGATGGTCTGGTGGGGGAAATGGGTGAAGGAGTCAAAAGGTATAAACTTCCAGTTATAAGATGAGTAAGTTATGGGGGATGGAAGGTACATCCTGGTGACTATAGTTAACAATGCTATATTGTATACTTGAAATTTGGTGAGAAAGTATATATTTAAAGTTCTCCACACACATACACACACTCACATACATAAATTAAAATGATGTGAGGTGATCAGTATGTTAACTAACCTTCTTGTGTTAATGATTTTACAATACATATATTAAGTCATAAAGCTTCTTTACCATCTGAGCCACCAGGGAAGCCCAGACTTGTAAAATGTTGTATCCATGAAGCTGGGGGGGATAATTTATTCATAAAATATTAATTATACCCTTATTTAGGGGATGATTTCGGGTGCTGTGAGGACATAAACAAGTCACTGTCAAATCACTGTATGCTCATCGACCTAGTGAGTGTTTGTTGAGTGCCTGCTCTGTTGTAGGCACGGTGCTCATTGTTGGGGATACTAAAGTGATTAGAGACATAGATTTTGTTCCCACGGCTACTGTCCCATGTGGCCATGCAGCTACTGTCTTGCAGGAGTGCCTGTCCACTCAGTGTATGCTGATCAATGGATCCTGGTATCGGAAAATAGGGTGGAGGGAGTGCCTGGAATTAGGAGAAGAAATGTTAGCGATTTAAGGCATTTATTTACCAAGCATTTTTCATTCTTTTTAAGTCTTGGCTCAAATAATCACCTTCTCATAGAAGTCCACCCTGGCCACTTGACTTCAAACTATGGTCTCCATTCTTTGAGGATCCTAATCCTCTTATTCTGATCTTTTTCTTCTTGCCTTACTACTGCCTGTTACCACTGATTACTTTCCAATATGTGATATAATTTACTTATTTATTCGAATTTTTGGAGATGATTTGTGTACCTTGTACTAAAATACGTGTTCCACAAAGGCTGAAATCTTTGCCCTCCTTGTTCAGCAGTGTATCCCAAGTGCCTGAAAGTGTAGTGGGCACTTGAAAGATATTTGTTGAATGGATTAATAAGTGACTGCATGACTGAGGCATAGAGTGTTATTACACTGTTGGAGGAAACTTGGTGTATTATTCAGTAAGTCATTAATCTTGAGACATTGATGGGCATTAACCTACTAATGTGAAAGTCTTTTGTTTTGAGGGGCGATGATGTGTAATGGCAAAACAAGATGTATTTTCTTTGGTAAAGTATGGCTGACCCCAGGGTAATTCAGCATCTAGCTTTGCTCAGGGAAAGCCCTCAGCTGTTGACTTGGTTAGGTTGGGCTGAGCTGTCAGAAATATCTTTGCTTCATATAAATTTTAGGATTACTCATTCCTGGTTCTGTGAAAAATGTCTTGGGTAATTTGATAGAGATTGTATTAAATCTGCAGATTGCTTTGGGTAGTATGGCCATTTTAACAATATTAATTCTTCCAATCCAAGAGCATGGGATATCTTTCCATTTCTTTAAATCATCTTCAGTTTCCATAATTAGTGTTTTGTAGTTCTCAGGATATGTCTTTCACCTCCTTGGTCAGGTTTTATCCCTAAGTATTATTTTAATGCAATTTTAAAGGGGATTATTTACATTCCTCTTGTGGTAGTTCATTGATAGTGGAAAGAAAGGCAACCAATTTCTGAATGCTCATCTTGTATTCTGCCAGCTTACTGAGTCTGTTGATCAGTTCTAGTAGTTGTGTGAAATCTTTAGGATTTTCTTTATATAGTATCATGTCATTTGCATATAATGACAATTTAATCTCTTCCCGTTCAATTTGATTACCTTTTCTCTTTGCTCCTTTGTACAACAAATAATCACCAACAACACATCATCCAGCCCAACTCTTCGATTAGTACTGATGTGTTCTTTTGACAAGGAGTGCTGTGCTGTGCTGTGTGTTGACTCCAGGCTAGCCACCCTGGGAGCCCCATGCTCCTGCGTGAGGCTCTGACTTGAGCTCCAGGTCCCATATTTCCTGGGCAAAAACGTTTATTCATGTTAACCCAGAGTATACTTTTCATTTTGTTGAAATAAAGTGTTTTTCCTCTCTTGGTCTTGTATGATGTGGTTATACTTGCCACCAGGAAATAGAAGGTGCTCTAAGCTGTCCTCTCAGCTGAGATGCCCAGTTTTCCCCTGCGCCCGCTCTGAAGCATCATGCCCTAAATCCATGAACCTACTCATGTGTTTGTGAGATGCAGAAAGCCTGATACACGCCACTTAGAAAAGTCTCGTACCTTTGGTCACTGTAAATTGCTTACACGTTAATTGTAAACTCTGTGTGTGTGTGTGTGTGTGTGTGTGTGTGTGTGAGGGTGGGTAGGCAAATGGGCAAGACTGGAGAGAGGGTGGCCAAGAGTAATTCTAAGGGACCAAATACATCAGCTTCCTCCCCCAAACTCTCCTCCTTGTTTAGTAAGTGAAGACACGTGAAAGTGGAACATTTGGCGCTTTGCACCAATATTATGGTGTAAAATTATAGTTAGGAATATTGTGTAAAAATCGTAATAGTTTGCAGTTATAGCTATGGTGAGAACAGCAGGCAAGACTATAAGCTTTAATTTATGTTGTGCTTTGGACATTTTTCAGAAACTATTTACCCATTACCTCTTAGGTCAGTGGCCTAATAATGCAACAAAGCACTTTTTGAAATTGCAGATAATTTTCAGTGCTCAGATCTCTGTGTAGTATTGATGGGGAGGGTGGTTGATTAGGACCTTGGGAATTGTGCTTGATGGGAACAATCTGGAAGGAGTGAAAAATTATTAAACACACACAGCGGGAGATGGAGGATTTACCATTGTCGTGCGGTGCTATTAATTCTCATTGCTCGGTACAGCGGCTTGATTGCATACTGTGAATACTGTTTATTGGAGAATGGGTACAATTTTGCTGCAGTTGTTGTAATGTAATACTAAATGCTAATTAGGCTTCTAACAATAATTAGAACCTCTTGCCAGACTTAGAAATAGAAACACTCAATTGAATTTACAGAAACAAAGACCTTTAAGCTATGCCAATAGCAGCGTCTACTTCAAAAGTTTTTTACGTTTTTAGTTACAGAATTGCCAACAAATATATATTTTTTTTATGGTGTGCATAATGAGTTCATTTATGTTCTCAATAGGATTATTTTTAAAATGAGATAAAGCAAACCTCCTCCTCCCCATCTGATGAAGAAAACCTACAAACACAGGTATAAACTGAAATGCACCTTTGTTACCATGCAGATGGTGAGTGCAGCGCTCCTGGGTGTGTGAGGAAGGCGGGGCTGGGCTGGGAGCTTGGCTGATAGGGGTTTTAGCTCCATTGTGGATACTTTTCCCTTGAACCCATCCATGTCCTCTCTCTACACAGACACAGACACACAGACACACACACACACACAGACACACACACACACACACCAGTTATCACCTGATTGCCTGAATTATTTCATTCTTTTTAGCTGCTTTGCTTTGTCAAACTTTTCAAGTCTACCAGGATGGCAGAACTCTCAGCAAAGTAGGGAGTATGTCAGGTTGAGCTGTGAGCAGTAATTAGCTGAGAATTTCCCTGGCATTCTTTGGGCCTTGTGGTTTTACTGCATCCCTGCTGGGCTGGAGGCTTGGGCGGCTCCCAGAAATGGGGCCATGGACAAGTCAAGGAGGTCAGTAGGACCTGGACGTGTTTTTTTGGCCATGGACCCTGTTGTAGCTTGTGAACTGGGTTTGGCAGCACTTGACTAAGGCCTTTGTTGCTGGGGTCTCAACACTATATTTAATTTCCTCATCTTGTTTTGTTTTGAAACCCAGGAGTACAAAAACTTAAGCAAACTTCATTGACCCTCCCTTCGTAAATACGTCACGTGAAACAATGGAAAGTGCCTCCCCTCCTTTTAATTTTAACCGAGCTGAAGTTGATGAGCTGGTCTTTGGTGTGAATAATTATCTGCCTGACATGATGTATCATGTTACCCTTTTGTCTGGAGCCATGAAGGTAATAGAAATAGAATCCTGAAGCCCTATTCTGAAACAGTATTAAAACAATGTAAGCTCTGCTGCTGCACAGGTGCCAAATTTCTGGTCACTGGCTATGGGGAAACAGGGTTTATGACGGACACGCTGGAAGCCCAGTTCTGTGCCAGCCTCCAGCATGAAGCGTGGCTAGCAAAGAAGCAGTTTTTGATGACTCTCTGATTTTGGGTAGAGTGGTCATTTATAGAAGCTGTAAAAAACAGTAAAGAAAAAGAATGTTCATAGAAACTTCCATTTTCATGCCTTTCTTAAAATTTCAACAAGTTCTCATGCAACTTAACTCCTTCCCCCAGTTTAGGGAATCAGTTATTCCTGCCCCCAGCCCCACCCTCCTCTGGTAAATTTTTGTGGTTTTTCTGGTTATTGTGTGGCTTCCTTTGAGTTCCTTTCCTTTTTGTTTTTGACCTTCTCGACTTGTCTCCTCCTTACCAAATGCTGCCCCTCCTGGCGGGGCCTTTGCCTTGTGGGTGGGCATGTGCTCGCCACTTTCTGTGTGCACCTCCTTGTGCCCCACCGGCCTGTGGCCCGCCAGGCTCCTCTGTCCATGGGATTTCCCAGGCAAGCATAATAGAGCGGGTTGCCATTCCCTTCTTCAGAGGATCTTCCTGACCAGAGATTAAACTCAAGTCTCCCACATTGCAGGCTGAGCCACCGAGGGTCCCAAATCAGAGCTGCTTATTCAGGTTACCCAAGCCAGGTTCTTTTCTCAGAAATAACGTCATCCATGTTCTTTCTCTACTTCTCATTGGGTTGAAAGAGGTTTCTCTTTCTTTGTGTCTCTTTTGGATTCCCCGTGGCCTGTACGAGTTTGGTGACATGACTTGATTCTGTCCTCTGCCTGATTCTTACACAGTGGTGGGGGTGGTGGGGTCTCATGGTTTAACTGGGAGAAGGTCAACTGTTTATAGTGATCTCCTGATTTCACACCAGATCTCCATATTCAGGGTGGTAGAGGGGATCAGTCAATAATCAATGACCCCAATCCTTGACTCCAGTGGCCAGCTGCCTCCGTGCCCAAGAGTGCTGCATGAAATGAACCAGCCCAAACCCATGTTTGGTCCTAACGGGGTTAAATCCAACTCCGTGACTGGAGCCGGGTGGCGTACATGTGCCTGTCTGGCAGTTTCTATGAAGTATGCCAGTGAAATTTCTAAGGAGGCACTGTGGGAGCATTTTAGCTGGCATTTCAGCAAACACACTTGATTGCCAGAGGTGCTCACGGTGTGGTGGTTTCCCTTTCCGAGGAGGCCGTTTTGCTCATGCTGGTCTGCAGAGCGTCTGTGAAAGATGAGGCCTGAGCGAGTCCCATGCTCGCTTTCTCTTTTATGGTTACATTTTTCTCGGTCACAAGTCAGTGGCACCTGCAAATGGAAGGCTCGCTGAGGTGGCACCTGGCTGATTAGCAACGTGTGCCTGGGCCCCCATCACACACTGACCGTTAAACTCCCTCCTGTCCTGCGGGGGCCCCGCGGCCGCCACCCAGGGGCCAGCAGAGGTCACTCCAGTATGGCGGCGTGGCCTGTGTCTGCCCGCAGCCTGCCACATGTACCCAGCCTGGCGACTTTGACAAAGCACCGCAGGGTGACCTGGCAGTCTTGGGTCAGAGTGAGAGAAATTGGTGTTGTACTAAGATGTATGTTAATACATATATTATTTATATGGGCATTAGCGAATGCTATTGTTGCCTCAGCACAACCCCAGGCCCAGGGATTGGCCTTGGGGGTTCGCGAGCTCACTTCCTCATGTTTCACCCCACCCCCTCCTCGCTCATGAATAATTAAAAACTTAAATTACTTGCCATGTACAAAATTCATATGCTGGGGAAAATAGCTACATGAAAATTAATTTTCTGTTCTGTGAGACTGACGGGAAATCAATTAATCTTGATGTATTATTTTATGCAGAACAGGGTGCAAGAACCTGCAGAGAGAATGACTACAGCTGTTCTTGTTGGTCGGGCCATATATTATCGTTGGCGGGTTTGACAGCTTCTGAAGGAAATGGCTGAGGGGTATCAGGCAGGTGAATCAACTGTAAAAATTTATTGGAGGATACAAACTGTTTCCAGGGGACTGATATAAAACTCACACTTGAGAACTGAAGTATTGAATGTTTTTGTGACTGAAGCAGCTTGTTGTCAATATTTATAGCTTTTCTCTTTGTTACATGTCCTATTCGTTTGATTAACTAGTCAGATGTTAGTGTCTGTCTGTAATTTATCTGTTGTGCCTTCTGTAGCATTTTTGATACATAAAGATTTACCACTAGATAAATAAGGCAGCTCACACAATGCAATATGCTAAATAAAATGACAGAGCTGTTTACAGCATGTTACAAGTTTTATAACTCACGAGGTAGATCAGTAACTTTTGTTTACGGGTGTCACAGTTAGTTGAAACATGTCTCAATGTATTAACTACTATGGGGGTAAACAGGGCCCTCTTAAATAAGCAGAGATTATAATCAACACATACCTCATGGTAAATCATTTAAGAGGCTCTATAAAAACATTTATGTACAGCCATACATTATGCATACATTTCTGAAATAAAATAAAATAAATGTGTGCTTTTAGAATAGGATGTAGTTACATTCCTTTGCCTTGCTGTCATCATCAATTTCCCCCATGGATGATGGAGATGCAGTGTTCAGACAAATGCTGACGCAGACAGACGGGAGCAGGCTGCCGAGGGGCGGTGGCTGGCAGGTGACTTCAGGAAAGGCTTCTGGGAACGCTTGTGTGTGCCGGGGGCATTACCGGGCAGCATGGTGGCTGGTGGGGCTGGACACTCACAGCTGCTCAGCCTCCTTCAGCCCTAGGGTGGGTCCTTGAGGCTGATCACATGGCCTTGTGGGAGCCCCTGCATGATCTGTAGATCTAGGGAGACCCCATGAGAGCCGACGTATAGAATGCTTCACCAGGAGCCCCAGTGTGACTCCCTGCTTCTCATCTGTCCCCAGGCAAGGTGGGGGCTAAGAAGCAGGAGGACTGTTGGCCTCCGAGGAGATTGACATGAGCACTAGGGTGCCCTCACCCCTATATCGAGGGTTGACTAGTTATCTTGTGCTGGGTGGTGTACTCTCCAGATATCAGGCTCAGGGAGTTGCAACTAAGAATTCCAGCTCCTATTGGTCAGTGTCAGACCACGCTCAGTAAATAGCCTTTGAGACAGATGACATGATTTGTTATTCAACTGCTAATAATTCATAAATGGCTTTCGTTAATAGGACTTAATGTGGAGGACATTATGACAGTTTACCACCCTTTTCAATATAAGCATACAAAGGCTTGTGAGAGGCACACTGGAGGTACCTTGCATTGCTCTACTCTTTACTCATTCCGAAGCCTCTCATATACGTGGAATATAATCGATCAGGATGTTAAGGCATGTTTGGTAATTTAAAAGAGGGGATTTTTTGGTCTAACCAGTTTGAGGGCAGTGGTTGGGGGTGGCTATGTAACAAATTACCACAAACTTAATGGCTTGACATTTACTTATTTAATGTTTATTATCTGTAAGGGAGGCAGGCTTGCCTAGGTACTTGGTTTAGGTATTTTAAGGCTAAAATCAAGATGCTTATCAAGATGCATTTTTCACCTGGAGAGTCTGGGAGCTCAACTTCGGAGCTCATTCAGGGTGTTGGCAGAATTCAGTTTCTTATCTTTGTAGGACTGAGGTCTTCATTTTCTTGGTGGCTATTTGCTCGAGTTCACTCTGAGCTTCTGGAGAATACTCTCAGGCTCATTCCTCAGGTCCCCCTCTCCCCCCGCGCCACTTCTTCAAGCAAGGTCCGTCTCCTGTTGATGCCTCTTTATACTTCAAGTGGTTCTGACTTCCTCAGAAAAAATCTCTGCTTAAAAAAAAAAAAAGGCTCACATGATTGGATTATCTAGTTAATTCTCTATATCTAACTATAGCTGCAAATACCCTTTTACTACTTGGCATAATCATGGAAGTACCACCATGGGGCAAAGGTTGTGGAAGTCATCCTCGAATACTATTTACCAAAGAGTATTTGGTGTGATGTTTATGATGTGGATTTTTAGAGCAGTGCTGTTCTTAGTCTTCTTTGCCTGATGTACTCTGCATATAAGTTAAGTAAGTGGGGTGACAATAAATATAAGCAGCCTTGACATACTCCTTTCCCAATTTTTAACAGTCCATTTTTCCAAGGTCCATATAATCAAAGCTATGGTTTTTGCAATAGTCACGCACGGATGTGAGGGTTGGACCCTAAAGAAGGCTGAGCATCAAAGAATTGATGCTTTCAAACTGTGGTACTGGAGAAAACTCTTGAGAGTCCCTTGAGGGATCAAACCAGTCCATCCTAAAGGAAATCAACCCAGAGTATTCACTGGAAGGACTGATGCTGAAGCTGAAGCTCCAGTACTTTGGCCCCTGATGCAAAGAGCTGACTCATTGGGAAAGATTTTGATGCTGGGAAAGATTGAGGGCAGAAGGAGAAGGGGTGACAAAGGGTGAGATGGTTGGATGGCATCACCAACTCAGTGGACTTGGATTTGAGCAAACTCCAGAAGATGGTGAAGGACAGGGAAGCCTGGCATGCTGCAGTCCATGGGTCGCAGAGTTGGACACAACTTAGGGACTGAACAACAACACTTTAGTCTTTACCTTTCTTTTTGAACCCACAGCCTGGCCTGGAAAGAAGAGGGCCAGCTCTGTGTGGGTTCTGTCAACAAATATATGTGGAGTGTCTGCTATACATCGTGAGCCTTATGGGCAGGAGGTAAAAATCTCTGTAAGATATACATTTCCGTACTCTCTCCACAACAAAGCTTTTCATACACACACACTCATCCCGTGAGATCATTAACTAATCAAGGCACTTAAGGACAGGTGCGAAGTGAAGTGGCCTGGAGTGGGAGGGTAAACCCCTGCAAAGTGAAGTGGACAGGAGAAGGCTTCAAGGGAGCAAGTGGTCAGCAAGCTGTGAATCAGCCACACAGTTGGACCAGCTGGAGAGGAAGGGGCCAGGGCACAAAAGTCGCAGAGGGGTTACTGTTGGGGAAGCAGTGGGAAGTTAAGTGGAGGTGGANGGAGTGGGAGGGTAAACCCCTGCAAAGTGAAGTGGACAGGAGAAGGCTTCAAGGGAGCAAGTGGTCAGCAAGCTGTGAATCAGCCACACAGTTGGACCAGCTGGAGAGGAAGGGGCCAGGGCACAAAAGTCGCAGAGGGGTTACTGTTGGGGAAGCAGTGGGAAGTTAAGTGGAGGTGGAGTAGGGAGTCTTTTCCCACTTTTGATTAGACCTCTAGCCCCTTGTGGAGGTGGATGGGAGGTGCACTGCTGTTGATGTTCAACCAAAGGACAACAAAGAAATCACGTGACATTCCTTATCCCCCCCTTTTTTTTTGGAAAAGGTATTTGAATGTTTTATTCCCATGACATTTTTTAATATAAATTTATTTATTTTAATTGGAGGTTAATTACTTACAATATTGTATTGGTTTTGCCATACATCAACGTGAATCCGCCACAGGTATACACGTGTTCCCCATCCTGAACCCCTCTCCCTCCTCCCTCCCCGTACCATCGCTCTGGGTCATCCCAGTGCACCAGTCCCAAGCATCCAGTATCATGCATAGAACCTGGACTGGTGATTCATTTCATATATGATATTATACATGTTTCAATGCCATTCTCCCGAATCATCCCACCCTCTCCCTCTCGCTCTCCCACAGAGTCCAAAAGACTGTTCTATACATCTGTGTCTCT
>SJYX01008176.1:62184-92042 GCA_006410675.1 Oreotragus oreotragus | reverse complement strand
CCAAAAGCTGGTTCTTTGAAAGGATAAATAACATTGACAAACCATTAGCCAGATTCATCAAGAAACAAAGGGGGAAGAATCAAATCAACAAAATTAGAAATGAAAATGGAGAGATCACAACAGACAACACAGAAATACAAAGGATCATAAGAGACTACTATCAGCAATTATATGCCAATAAAATGGACAACGTGGAAGAAATGGACAAATTCTTAGAAAAGTACAACTTTCCAAAACTGAACCAGGAAGAAATAGAAAATCTTAACAGACCCATCACAAGCACGGAAATTGAAACTGTAATGAGAAATCTTCCAGCAAACAAAAGCCCAGGTCCAGACGGCTTCACAGCTGAATTCTACCAAAAATTTAGAGAAGAGCTCATACCTATCCTACTCAAACTCTTCCAGAAAATTGCAGAGGAAGGTAAACTTCCAAACTCATTCTATGAGGCCACCATCACCCTAATACCACAACCTGACAAAGATACCACAAAAAAAGAAAACTACAGGCCAATATCACTGATGAATATAGATGCAAAAATCCTTAACAAAATCCTAGCAATCAGAATCCAACAACACATCATTCCTTACTCTTAAAGAAGCGTCCTGAAGGATCCACACCCTCCATCCTTGCCAACAAGCCTTGTGGTGAGTCTCGCTATTCCTGGGGTATAGGGTATACAGTGTGATAACTCGGTGTGTACCAAAGGTTTGCACTCTAGGCTGCATGATATAATCCCATGGGAAGCTTAAAACAAAATTTACTAATGCTCAGAACAAAATTGTTCTGGATGGGATGGGAGATCAGCGTTTTATTGAAAAGTTCTCTGGGAGTTTTTAATGCCACTCAGGCAGGGTGAGAACCATTTTACTGTCTTACAAGTATGCACAAAGTGCTGGGGGACCGCTGCTGTTCTCTGTGTATAGGTGGTGACTTTGGAAGTGGGGCCTTGAAACTTGAGAAGGACTTCACCAAGTTGCCAGTGGGAATGGGCCATTTCAGGAGAAGGGGGAAGGAGGTTTACAGTCTGCATGGAGACTAGTGAGAGCCCAGTGGTTCATGCACAGTGGAATTGGGACGAGGCTGCTGAGACACAAAGCCAGAAGGATGGATCCGGGTGAACCCTGAAATGAGTACACTTGTATTTTGCAAAAACAAAACAAAGCAAAACCCTTTACTCTCAAGGCTTTGTGTTGATCCAACTTAACCTTCCCCTACAAGTTAATCCAAACGACTGAGGTTTGACTCCCATGTTCGATTTCGCCAGGACTGTCTTTGATTTTTCTCGGAAGGAGAGCTGGTGTTTATTCTCCTAGCAGCTCTGTGTACACACACTACCCACGGAACTGCCTGAGCTGAGCGGTGGTCCCTCTGAGAACTGTCTCCTGTTTGGTCTGGTGTCTCCTAAGCCTGCCTTTCTTTCTTGCAGTCTGCAGTTGTAGAAATATGCAGTATTTGAAGTTTGGAGGAGATCAATTTTTCATCTTTTCCTTAGTGGGGTAAAGAACATTTCAAACACCACTGGAGACCAAAGAGCTTGGAGAAGTTTTGAGAAAGCTTGGGAAATAGGCCACATGCTTCACACTTCATTTTCTTTTCCCTCTCTTTACTCATTGTTTTACTTAATTAAAATATTGTAATGCAAGAAGGAGAGATGAGGCAAATATTTAGAGAAAGGAAAGGAAGTGGGTTCATTTTTAAACTGACTTGAAGCAGGCATGGCGTTCATTATTTCATGGTTTGAAATAATTCTGAGTGTTTAGTAAGGTAAATCCCGAAATGTTCTTCCTGCCTGTGAGGCGATAAAAACTGAGCTGGAGCCGGATTGTTCCTGAAAACCCTCGCCAACCTTCCCACCCCCCCGCCCCCNAGTAGTGCTGTCTCTTATACACATCTAGATGTGTATAAGAGACAGCCCCCGCCCCCCGCATCTCCCTCTCCCAAACCAGCAGAAAAATTGGAACATTTTTGGGTCCAAGTTTCACAGATGTTAAGCATTTTGTGATATTACTTAGGGGGTTTCCTGAGCTACATTAAAGTTGAACCACTAGGGTGTTGAAACAGTTGGGCCCATAATAAATAAAATATACATGAAAAGGAATTGCGAGACATTGGCTGTTATGTGCTGGTGACAATTAGGTTACTGCTTTAAAAAATACATACCCTGGACACATCTACAGGAGTTTTTTAGGGAATTTTGAGTAGAAGCAGAGTAAAGGCGGTTGGTAATTTCTCTGGTTGCCTCTGGCAGGTGGACATAATTTAACAATACCCGTCAGATATGACAAATTGTTTGTGAGTTACATTAGGGCCTTAATAAGATCACATCTGTTCATATATCCTCCTTAACCACAGAGCCTGATTTAGAGAGTTTTCATACTGGTACAGTATTGTTGTTTAAATATTTAGAGGGGTCTAGACATGTATCATAAAAGAATAGACTCTTGTGTATAAAAACACAGTCCTTTTATTCTCAGTGTTTTTGCTTTCACGGACCTGCATCATTCTCTCAACTCGAGTGAACCACATGGTGCTCCCGAGAGCCAGGACACATATTTCACCCCCTGTCGGAGTTAGCATCTTGGAGCTGGAAGAGGCCTTAGAGACCATCCTCCACTTCCCCTCCATTTCGGGGTGGGATCTGAGACAGAGGCTGAGGACGGGACTTGCTGAGGGATTCTCACCACACTTGTGGCAGAGCCAGAGTGAGGACTTAATCTGCCAATTTGTACGGTAAGTCCCCTACATACAAACCTTCAGGCTGTGGACTTTCGAAGATAACAAAGGTGCCCCTGTATGCCAACTCTTGTACTGGAACACTGTACAAGATTAAACATGTAAGATTTTTAAGCTGCACTGTAAGATTAAAAATATTTTCTGTATTTTTTTGTGTTTGTTTTTTTATGTATTGTTTGTGTAAAAAGTATTATAAGCTTGTTACAGTACAGTACTATGTAGCTGATTTTGTTATTCGGGTACCAGGGCTGACTTTGCTGGACTTACAAACAAATTGGACTTACGAAGGCACTCTTGGAACAGAACTCGCTCATGTGTCTGGGACTTACTGTCTTTCTCTGATCCTTCCATTATGCTCAAACCTCACTCCGGGCTAGAAAATGCGGCCTCAGCGCAGGAGGGCTCGATCACGTGTCAGTGTCACTAGCGGCTGTAAAGCTCTTCCAGAGGACGTTTCTGGCCACTGGGAGGCCAGGCTCTGTGTCGTGGCTTAAACTTCAGGGCCTGCTCACAGTCCTTCTGTGGCCAGGCTGTCCTCTGTCACTTGCCTGCCCCCTGACACAGGGGAGTGTCTGCCCTGTCCTGACCACATCGAGCGTGTTCCCGCCTTCACTCGCCCTGTCCCCTTCTTCTCCAGTGGGTACTGCTTGCTCTTTCCAGTTGCCTTCATATCCAGCCTGGAGAGGTTACATTTTATCATGAGGCCTTCCAGCCCACAGCTATTTATTAGGTTGACTCATATGAAAATGCTGGTTTGTAGGTTGAAAATAGTCAAACACTGGCAGTTTCATAAGACTGAATGTAAGCTTAGTGTCTTAAACCCCTGTACCACTTACTGACATATTTTACTTACCTTCTTTCTCTCTGTGTATGGGTGTATTTTTGTGTGTATGCATATGTGTTAATCGGGGTGAAAGTCACATAATTGACTTCTTTTTATAATAAACTTTGGAATAACTTTAATTTTATAAGAACATTTCAAAGTTGGTACAGAGAGTTCCTATAAACCTCTAATTCAGTTCCCCAGTGTTGTCTTTTCACATCAGCAGAGTATGTTTGTCAAATTTAAGAGAACAGTTTTGGAACCTGATTGACTGAAACTCCAGGCTTTATTTGGATTCTGTCAGTTTTCCCGGGAAGGCCCTTTTCCATCCCAGCAGCTCGCTCTGCCTCCCAGGGACCGCCTTGCCTTTCGCTGTTGTGTCTGCTTACTCTCCTCTGGTCTATTAATTCAACCTTCCCTTATTGTTCACAGTCTTGACAGTTTTGTAAAGTACTAGCCAGCTGTTTAGTAGAACGTCTCTCAGCTTGGGATGGCCTGTTCTGTTTTCTCATGATTAGATTGGGTTATGGGTTTTCAGGGAAAATATCACCTGAGATGGTTTATTATCCCATTATCTCAAGGGGTCATGATCTCAACTTTGCTTTTCCTGGTGATGTTAATGTCGTCACTTGGTTAAAGCGTTTGTTCAGTGGTTGGCCGAGTTTCTCCTCAGTAGAGATAACTATATTCGGTCTCTGTTCGTCACCACCAGCTAGACTAACAGCTCTTCATTTGGGAGCAGGAGCATGTTAATTCTTTTTGTACCTTTCATTGTACCTAATGTTTTATACAGTGTACCTGCTCACAGAAGTTAGTTGAGAGGTCATTAAATTCATGATTTAATATCCGTCTGGTGGAGGTGTTTTGTTTAAACAAACCAAAACAGCAAAATCCCAGCCCACTGCATTCTCCTTACAACTAGTTTGGTGGTCTTTGTTCCCTGTACTTAAGGGGTAAATTGTAAAATGACTTTAAATATTTTTCATCTAAACTACCATAAAGAAGGGATTACTTGCTGTCTTTGCTAAGATCAGAGTTTTGAGGTCAGGATTCAGGAAAATCTAAGTGTAAATTAGGCATACACACACACACACACACACACACACACATTTTGTAGCTTCTGCTGACTTGCAGCAAGGGTTGTCCCTATATGCAGAGACTCAAAATATTTGTCAGAAGTTTAGATGATTCTTGAAGGTGTTGCCCACAGCATTCCTAATGGTGCAAAGAATTGCCACTGTGAATGCAGTTATCAATCATTTTTAAGCCATTTATCTATAAAGGTGTTTTGCAGGGCATGGGTGCCATGCTTTTGAGGGACTTAAATCTGATATGGCACTTGGAGCGTTTAGGACCTAAACTAAAGGAAAGCAAGAATATTATATTAGAGTTGAAAACTAAATGCTGTAAAAATCAGACAAGAGGGGAGAGGGAGTAGTTCTTTTACAAATCCCTTTGGCAGAGACCTTACCAGCTGGCCTTGTAGGGTTGGTTCTTCTTTCTGCTGTGCTTGAAAAGTTGGTATTCTATTCTGATGGTTTAACCTTGGTTTGAAAGTTACACACAGGAATTAGTATCCCCTGATTTATTACTCTATTTAAAGAGTCTTCTTTTTATTTAATTTTTTTTTATATGCGTGAAAAAATTCTGGCTTTTCAACAGTGGAATTAGTTCATGCTAGTTTTTCAATCTGAGAGTCTCATGATAGCTACACTTGCTTCATGCTTTATAATGTAATTTAACTTTTCATATCTTTTATTAGCTGTGAAGTAGGTTTAGAAAAAATAATTAGACTATGAGGTTAAACCATAGTTAAGATAAAAAGGACAGTTCAATAAAAATAATGTTCAATAATTCCTATCTTCTGAAATAAAATACGGCCACTAAAAGATTTAATTATGGTTTTATTCAAGTAAATTTTGCCTCTACATTGAAAATACGCAAGAAAGAAGCCCCAAGAAAGGTACTTGGTTAGCATGAAAAAAGTACTATAATATATAGAATTGTAGTTTATGAGATAGGATAGGAGCCAGACTTGAGAAGGAGTAACGCACCTGAGTGGCTTGTCTTGCATAGAAGGGATTATTTGAGTTGTCGTGGTGAGACTCTTAAGCCTGGTCTGACTTTTTCTGTGCAAAATTGGGAGTTTTCACCATTTGGGTAATCTTGGAACTCAGTGTCCCTTCATTAAAATGATCTGATAATCACCACCAGATATTTCTTGGTCATAGGGTCCTAAAATACTATGGGTAGAAGGTGCTCCAGACACTAATCCTATGTTTTACTTTAGAAGAAAGCAAAGCCCCAAAGGGTCAAGTAGCTTTCCTGAACTCACCGTGTAGATGACAGATCTTCAGGGCCTCGATGTAGTGTTTTCTCCATTACATTGGCTTGCCATTAGGATTGAATTTTTTGATTAAATAACCTTTTTCAAAGTAAAGCATGAATGTGATTTAAAGAGTCAAATAATATCCTTATGCTTAAGACTTAAGATGAAAATGAGTTCCACTCCATGTCCTATTCTTCCTTAGCTCTGAATCCTTTCCCAACAGGAAACCACCTTGAATTTTTTAAACTTATCTTTGGCAGTGGCACCCGACTCCAGTACTCTTGCCTGGAAAATCCCATGGACGGAGGAGCCTAGTGGGCTGCAGTCTGTGGGGTCGCTGAGAGTGGGACATGACTGAGTGACTTCATTTTCACTTTTCACTTTCCTGCATTGGAGAAGGAAATGGCAACCCACTCCAGTGACCTAGAGAATCCCAGGGACAGGGGAGCCTGGTGGGCTGCCGTCTATGGGGTTGCGCAGAGTTGGACATGACTAAAGCGACTCAGCAGCTTTACTTAGCAGCTGCTACTTAGCTTCATACTCAGATATTTAAATAGAGGCTTTTACTGTTCTTTAGCAATTTAAGAAAAAAAAATTAGACATCTATCAAAGTTGTTTTCCCTTATATTTCCTTTACACAACTGAAGTTGTACATTCTTTTGCAACTTGCATTCTTTTGCAATTCTTGCCGTCCCATTATAGAAATTCTATTTATTTAGCAAACATTTAGGGCTATACTTCTCATTGTTTATGACTCGAGGGGGTGGCATGAAATGCCAGCCACCTGTCTGGCTCAAGATGACTCTGTCATTTTCCTGGTTATAATTAGAGTTCTTTTAATTCAGTGTTTTTCAAGGTGGAGTGCAGCCTGTTAATTGTAAAATCAGTTTAGTGGGTTGTAGCCAACAGTATAAAAATAAAAGAGAATTGAAAATATCAGAGTTCAATTTTTAAAGTGTTTGATAGAACTTTCATTTCAAATAAAGCCACTAAGAGGTCTAATTATGGCACATAATTAGGATAAATATTGGTTTATGAAACTTTCATACTAGATATACACATTTGTGTGTATATATAGACATACATATACATATCAGAATATTTGTATTCTGTATTTTTATATATACCAGTCAGAATATTTGTATTCTGTATGCGTGTATATGAGCTTCCCAGGTGGCACTTGTGGTGAAGAACCCGCCTGGCAATGCAGGAGACAAGAGATGCAGGTTCACTCCCTGAATGGGGAAGAGCCCCTGGAGGAGGCATGGCAACCCACTCCATTATTCTTGCCTGGAGAATCCCACAGACAGAGGAGCCTGGCGGGCTACAGTCCATAGGGTCACAAAGATTCGGCTGACACAACTGAAGTGGCTGAGCATGCACACTTGTGTATCTGTGTGTATGTATGTATTTTGTATATTGGGTCGAAATGTAAAATGTGTTAGTTTGAACATATGAAATTTCTATTTCTGTAGGTAAAAGACAAATCTGGGGAATTTCATATGGTTTAACCTACTATGTCTTATCTCAGGTTATGGACAAAATGTTGGGGAGACATTTAATCTCAGTTGTCTTATGCCAAATAATGAACATTGTTTTTTTTTTTTTTTTTGGCTAAGTTTGATGTTTCTTCAGCTTTAAAATAAGAATTATAATTGTATCTACCTCAAAATAAAAAGAATGTACACAAAGAGACTTTGGGAGATGGTGGGATATGTTTATTACCTTGATTATGGTGATAGAAACTTGGAGTATGGATATGTCCAAACTCATCCAATCATTTATATTAAATATGCAGTTTTTATGTGTGTTCATTGTATCTTAATAATGATGTTAAATTTTTTTTACCTACTTCAAAGAAAAGATGTGAAGATGAAGTTGCTTATGACCCTTTGCCTATAGTAAGTATCCATGGTCATTAACACCATCATCCCTTTACTTACTGCCCTGTGATGATCTTTGTCTCCCATTTACTCTTGAGAGATCCTTTTTCAGCCTCATCAGAATTATTACGTCCATTGCTTCTCTTGTTATATGGGCGCCTCCCCTCATCTTCAGTCACAGAGTAGTAGAGCATTAGGGGAGACCTTCAAGATTGTGTGCTGAAGCCAGTGTTGTCCAAAGTAGGATATGCAGCTACATTCATGCAAGATGGTTTGAGATGGCACACAGACAGAGTATCTACCAGCATGAGTTCACACAGTGGAATTGTGAATTCCTTCTCAATTTGCTTGCAGTCCTTTTGGTTCATCCAGGGAAAAGCAGCAGTTTGGTGCTGGTCTCTCTTTAATACCTTCCTGCTGCTGCTGCTAAGTCACTTCAGTCGTGTCCGACTCTGGGTGACCCCATAGACGGCAGCCCACCAGGCTCCCCCATCCCTGGGATTCTCCAGGCAAGAACACTGGAGTGGGTTGCCATTTCCTTCTCCAATGCATGAAAGAGAAAAGTGAAAGTGAAGTCGCTCAGTCTGTCCGACTGTTAGCGACCCCATGGACTGCAGCCCACCAGGCTCCTCCGTCCATTGGATTTTCCAGGCGAGAGTACTGGGGTGGGGTGCCATTGCCTTCCCCGTAATACCTTCCTAACACTTGGTAAGTTTTTTTTTTTTTTTAAACAGAGATTAGGTCTTAGGCTCAGAGCCTTGAGTACTCATCTAAGAGCACTGGCTAGAATTAAATAATAGGATTTTGTTCTCAAGCTGCATATGTTGTTGTTGTTCAGTTGCTCAGTCATGTCTCACTCTTTATGACCCCATGGGCTGCAGCATGCCAGACTTCCCTGTCCTTCACCATCTCCTGGAGCTTGCTCAAACTCATGTCCATCAGGTTGGTGATGGCAAGCCAACCATCTCATCCTCTGTTGTTCCCTTCTCCTCCCACCTTCAAACTTTCCCATCATCAGGGTCTTTTCTAATGAGTCAGCTCTTGGTGTCAGGTAGCCAAAGTAAGTATTGGAGCTTCAGCTTCAGCATCAGTCCTTCCAATGAATATTCAGGGTTGATTTCCTTTAAGATTGACTGGTTTAATCTCCTTGCAGTCCAGGGGACTCTCAAGAATCTTCTCCAACACTGCAGTTCAAAAGCATCAATTCTTTGGCACTCAGTCTTCTTTATGGTCCAACTCTCACATCCATACATGGCTACTGGGAAAACCATAGCTTTGACTAGACAGACCTTTGTTGGCAAAGGAATTTCTCTGCTTTTTAATACACTGTCTAGATTTGTAGCTTTTCTTCTAAGGAGCAAGTGTCTTTTAAATTTATGGCTGCAGTCACCATCTGCAGTGATTTTAGAGCCCAAGAAAATAAAGTCTGTCACTGTTTCCATTGTTTCCCCATCTATTTGCCATGATATGATGGGACCAGATGCCATGATCTTCGTTTTTTGAATGTTGAGTTTTAGGCTAGCTTTTTCACTCTCCTCTTTCACTTTCATCAAGAGGCTCTTTAGTACTTCTTCACTTTCTGCCATGAAGGTGGTGTCCTCTGCATATCTGAGGTTATTGATATTTCTCCTGGCAATCTTGATTCCAGCTTGTGCTTCATCCAGCCTGGCATTTCACATGATGCTCTCTGGATATAAGTTAGATAAGCAGGGTGACAGTATACATCGTTGACACACTTCTTTTCCAATTTTGAACCGGTCTCTTGTCCCTGGTATGGTTCTAACTGTTGCTTCTTGACATGCATACAGACTTCTCAGGAGGCAGTTGAGGTGGTCTAGTATTCCCATCCGGAGAAGGCAATGGCACCCCACCCCAGTACTCTTGCCTGGAAAATCCCATGGACAGAGGAGCCTGGTGGGCTGCAGTCCATGGGGTCGCTGAGAGCTGGACATGACTCAGTGACTTCACTTTCTCTTTTCACTTTCATGCATTGGAGAAGGAAATGACAACCCACTCCAGTGTTCTTGCCTGGAGAATCCCAGGGACGGCGGAGCCTGGTGGGCTGCCATCTATGGAGTCTCACAGAGTCGGACACGACTGAAGTGACTTAGCAGCAGCAGCAGCAGTATTCCCATCTCTTTACTAATTTTCTATAGTTTGTTGTGATCCACACAGTCAGTGGCTTTAGCCTAGTCAGTGAAGCAGAAGTAGATGTTTTTCTGGAATTCTCTTATTTATTTATTTATTTTCCTGTGATCCAGTGGATGTTGGTAATTTGATCTTTGGTTCCTCTGCCTTTTCTAAATCCAGCTTGAACATCTGGAAGTTCTCGGTTCATGTACTGCTGCAGCCTAGCTTGAATTACATATGTGGATGTGTATATAACTTTTGGATCACTGGCAAATGATATTGGCTTTCATTTTGGAGATGATACAAAATTTCTTCTAAAAATAAATTTGATATCAAAATATTCCACGAACAATGTATATGATATACCTGAATATAGTCAAATACAGTGTACACTAATTACACAAGTCTAGCCCAGGCTGATTTAATCCTAAATAAAGTCCAAGGAGGTTAAGCAACTAACCCAGCTGAGTGAGAAGCAGAGTCAGGGCCAGCCTTATCTTGGGTGTGTTCTCATTTCTCTCTGTAGTCATTGTGTTAGACTTGACATTCCAGGATGGTGTTAGAGAAAGCCTGTGTTAAAATAATGTGCTGCTTTTCTTCCGATGTGCTTTTTTGTTTAAGAGTTTGTTGCTTCTGGGGTCTGCCTTGAATCCACTCACGCCTGCACTTCTGATATCCATTCCAGTCTGAGTTGGATCATGGGTCGCTACTTTGAGCTATCACTGTCTACATGCACCTTATCTGTTTTTCTCCTAGTTGTACAGTACTATCCATCTTCCAGTATTGAGTTGTTCTTTGCTTCCTAGATGTCGTCTGGGATTGTGTCAGATTCACAACCTGGGTCCTTGGCAATAGGAAAATGGCATAGATGGCATTAAGAGCACTGTGCTGTGTGCTAACTGTTACTGAAGAGGGGTTGACTTTTTCCCCTGGCTCTGTTCTTCTCTATGTAAAATGGGTAGGGTTGGGTAACCTCGAGACCTGTTCATCTTTATCACCCTCTCATCTCATTATTCATTCATTCTGCAGGTCTTTATTGAGCACCGTCTCTGTGCCAGGAACTTGTTGGAGCAGTTGAGAATGCTGGGCATGTACCAGTGGATGGGAGAATTTACATTCTTGTTGGGGAAGTTTATAGTTGGAGAGGATAATGAATAAATTAAAAAAAATTCTAAATGGGAACATTTCCTATGGTCCCAATAAAATAGGGAGGTGGATTAGAGAGTGACTTGGAAGAAGAGGCCTGATCTTGACAAATGGACCAGGAAAGGCCTCTTTAGAAAGGCAGCTCTTGAGTAAAGATGCGAGAGAGGCAGGTCAGGCAGCAGGAACAGCAGGGGCAGTGACCCCAGGCAAGTTCAGGGGCAAGAAAGACCAGAAGGGCTGGGTAGCAATGTGGGGAGAGGAAGGCTGAAGGAGGAGAAGCGGGTCAGGGCCCCTTTGGAGATGGTGAAATCTGGTAAGGAGTTTGCATTTGATTCTACATGCTAAGGGAAACCAGCGAAGCCGGTGACAGGTTTTGAGTAGTGGAATGATGGGATCTGATTGGTGTTTTTCAAAACCATGCTGACTGCAGGTTGGAAATCCAGCAGCAGAAATAGAAGCAGGGGTCCAGTTAGAAGGTCATGGTGGTAACCTCTGAGATGAGATGTGGTGGTGTGAACTAGGGAGTGGGCAGTAAAGATATAAGGAAGTGGAGAGACTCAGGCTGTGTTTTTAATATCAGCTGAGTGCCTTCAAGTCGATTGGCTGCAGGAATGGAGGAAAGACAGGAATCAAAGGTGAGTCCTAAGATAGTGACGATATTTATGGCTCTGGGGAGACAGAGCTCCTTTTGCTCTGTTTGAGGTTTGAGGACCTCCTTGTGTCGTCAGTGTGCCTGGTCTGTTTATGCACACTGCTGTGTCTAGCCTCTTCCAGGGAACAAGAGTCCTCCGGTGCCTCTGGCTGCCTTGAAGGCTCTCAAATTCTTCTTTATCAGACCTGCATTCCTCATGCTGAACATTAGGCCTGGGTTATACCCTCTGAGGAGGTGGTTATATCGAGGTCCTAGTGGGCAGGGCAGATGGCACTATTAATTCATGCCTCTGTTATGAGAATTGATGGCCAGTAGCCAAGATGCCATGTTGATATTTATGACTGGTTTCTATGAGGAGTTCAGGCTCTCAAAAAATGCATTGTATTCTGTTTTCCAAGGAAAAGTTGAAGAGGGGCTATTCCCCCCCCCCTTTCATTTTCCCCACATATAATACAAGTTTCATTACAATAAATTCAGTCAGTTCAAATGTTTTTCATCTGAAAAATTGAATACATTCCTTTTTTTTTTTTCCCTGCCTAACTGCAAGGGGTGAACTTTTATATTTTTATGAGCTTTGTTGTTTTTACTTGTCACAGTTGCTGGTATTAGTTCACTAGTAAGTAATGACTTTTCTGTATTGAGAAAGACAGATGACTTATTAGATGTCAGAGGCCATCTGAAACATTTTCAAGTCAGCATTTTGAATAGCTGTTCTTTCTTTGATTTGTTTTCCTTTTTTCTCTTGTTTCCCCTCCTTCAGCTAGCGTGCACTTTTTTGTCCCCTACCCAGCTCCTTTCTCCTTTTCTCCCTCAGTCATCGGCACCTCTGTATAGCCTTTGCATGTTTCGGCAGTATCACATCCCCGAGTCCATGGGAACCATAGACAGTTTGTAACTTTTCCTGCAGTTGTTCTCCCTGGACTTCTGGCAGAGGACATATGTGGGTTTGAATCTATCCTTTAAAAAAATACATCTATATGTGTGTGTGTGTATACCATACATACTGGATTGTGTCTGGGGCCAGCATATACTCCTGACCTCCTGGGCAACTTCTTTTAATCCTCTGACTGCTGTTCACTTTGGGGGTCTTTGGATGACCTAAAACAGTCTCTCCTCCCTCCTTTTCATCTACTGTTAACATGGATTCAGTATGTTACTCTACCAGACTCCTTGAATGTCATTTTGTTGTGCTCAGAGTCTCAGGAAAGTCTATTGATTAAATGAACATCATTCAAACAGAAATGTCAGTGTGGGTACAGTCTGCTTATGTAGTACAAATGGACATTGGGTGGGGCAGCATCATGTCATTATTTCATTGTGCCTAGCATACACCAGGTGTTCAGTGAATATTTGTTGAATTAATGAATGTCCACTTAGATGATAATTAGTTTCAGTGGGTGGGATTGTTTTAGGAACAGTGAGTAAGATGGACATTCCTCTAATGGAAACATGCATTCTAATAAGGAAGGAGACATGCAAACAAGATAGACGTCAGAGAGTGATGAGTGCTAGGCTGAGGGTTGAGGTAGGGTGATGTGCTGTTTGTTAGGGAGGGTGTGACCAGGGGGTCAGGGAAAGCGCTGATAAGATGGTGTTGAAGGCTGCGATCTGAGTGACAACAAGGAGCCTGTCAAAGGAAAATCCGGGGAAGGAGAGATTCAGGTCGAGAGAACAGATAGTGCTGAGGCTCTGGGCGGGTATGTTCGGTGTGTGACTGAGGCAGCAGCCCAAACCAGCCCCGTACTGCTGTGGGAAGTGGCCCACTGGCACATGCTGTGGGGTTAGGGTGGGACCAGGTGGGACCTTCTGCCCCAAATAAATCCACACTCCTTAATTTGATTTGCAGTGGGAAGCCTTTTGAGGGTTTTAAGTGGGGGCATGGCTCAAATTGTTAACATAGCACGCTGGCTGGTGTATAGAGAATGGATTGTAGAGAGGCAAAGTGAAAACTGCAGTGGTATGTACTGGGTATTTGCATTTTAAGGATTTTTTTTTTAAGAATTCACCAGAGCTTTGGAGGGAAATGTAGCTTGCTTGCTTTTACTGGTTGTTGTGCTGAGGAAGAGACTTCTGGTTGCTTCCCTTATGGATTCTATCTTCTTACTGACAAAATCCTTGGTTTTTAGCTGTCTGTACTGCCACCCCCTCCTCCCTTTCAGCTAGGATCTAGGTGCAGCCACATGAAATATTATGGGGAACTTCCAGAGAGTTGTTTTAAATGGGATAGGTGTTTCTTTTCTGTTTTCTCCCATTCTGCTGTGTGGAACTGGTCATAATGGCTGGAACACCAGCATTTCTGTTGGATCATGAGGACTAGGGCCACATACTAGGGATGGCAGAGCATAGAATTGGAAGGAACTTGTGTCTCTGATGGCCTTTTGGAGCTTCCATGCCAGCCCTGAACTGGTATACCTTTGGACATCTTTTGTGTACCTTTGGACTTCTTTTATGCAAGAGAGATAAACTTGTATCTTGTTTAGGCCATTGACAATTTACTGTTTTGTTTTTGTTCCAAACATAATCCTGATACAGGTATTCTTTTGTAAAAGACTTAACAGAATAATGAGAATAGTAGTATTTGGTGTTGTCTATGTGCTCATCACTGTTCTAAGTGCTTTACAAACGTTTTCCCTTAAATCTCACTAGAATTATTTAGTACTTATATCTAGGACTCCGTGGCACAGACATGTTTAGAAACTGCCCCATGTGACAGAGCTTGTAAACTGCAGGACCTGATTCCAACTCTGGTCCAACTGAGTCTAGACTCTTCCTGCATTACTTTGCTAGGCTGCCACATTCTTGGCAATGACTCTGAAACCTCTTTTTCAATCATTTAGAGGCTGAGGCCAGCGGGATGATTCAGCAGGCAGATTGGTGTCATGTATCTGTCAGGGCAGGCAACTGCTGTAACCAATAGTTAGTTAGTTAGTTAAGTCGCTCAGTCGTGTCTGACTTTTTGCGACCCCATGGACTGTAGCCCACCAGGCTCTTCAGTCCATGGGATTCTCCAGGCAAGAATACTGGAGTGGGTTGCCATTTGATAGAAACTGATTTATCACTGACATAAAATCCAGCTGATTTGGGGATGGAGAGAGGTTGGGTTCCACACAGTGACTCAGGGACCCGGACTCTTTCTGTCCTTTCCCTCTTCCTTCTGACTCCCTTCTCCCCATGACTGGGGTCTTAGAATTCTCTGCTGGAGGCTTTTCATCAGCAGCACCCAGAGGAGGAGGGAAAATGTGGAAGGGACTCTCTGGGAAGTATTGATGGGCCAGGCTTGGAGAAGGCATATGTCACTTCCCACCTTCTGTGGGCTAGAACTCAGTCATACGCAGGGAGGCTGGGAAATGTAGTTCAGTTTCATGTCCAGGACATAGAATAAATGAACTGGGATGAGCACACAGTAATCTCTGCCCCATGTGGCTGTTAGAAGTTGGGGTTCTGACAGCAGTCCCCTTGCATTTATATCCCTGCCTTGCTGCTTGTTAGCTATATGACCTTGGGCAAGCCACTTAAGCTCTCTTTTACTTCTTTTTAATGTATGTACAGTGGAGATAAGAGTAGAGCTATTTGGGGGTTAAATGAGTTAATGTGGGGTGTACAGTCCTAAGAGCAGTGCCTGAGACATGGGAATTGTGAGCTGTAATTGTGAGCTGTTTTTATGTAAGACAGGGCACTTTACTCAGACCTGTTTGTGGATCTCTTTTTGAAGAAAAATTTCTTATTGAGCCCTGGTGTGGATGTGTCCCACAGAAAATACTTTGGGGACCACACATCCCATTTTAAGGGAAAACGGCATGAGAGTGTCAGGGGTCCTGGGACTTGCTCTTCTCTCCCCTATGTGAATGCTCTCAGCCTCTCGGGAAGGGCAGGTTAGGACTGCCTCCTGGTGCTTGATCTGTAGGTGGAGTGGGAAACTGAGGTCTCATGTCCAGTCTCTTGCCTGCTGTGAGGAAACTGGCCCAGGCAGTTCCTCCCACTTGGATCCTTTCTAGGACAACCAAAATCTCACCTGCTCTTGAAGCCCCAGCTGTGTCGTCTCATTCTTAAAGCCCTGGCTGGAGCCTGCCCACCACTGCTTACTCCCTTCACTGTGATCCTTCTAGACCGGCATTGACCGCCCCCGTCGCATGGGGATGCACCAACTACCAGACTGTGTCCAACCAAAAGGAAGCTTCCTGAGGGCATATGCCCACCTTCCTCTTCCCCATGTGCCTCGCTTCCCTTGTATACAGGGGAAAGCCCTCCGTAAATGCTTGTTGAGTTCAAGTATTCCTTTTACTCTCTACATACGTGTAGAGTGTTGTGAATGTGGTCTTTACTCTGAATCAGTGCCAGATAAATTGGTAGGTAGTTGGGAATAAAAATGAGTGGATTCTTTTTTATTTACACTGTTTAATATTCGTGTGGGGATTTTTGCCTTCTTTCAGCTCAGCGGTTGTAAAATTCTGTTTTAATTTCTGCCATTATCATAAACAGCATCCTCTGGTTATTATCTGGGTAGAGGATGCTGCAGCCTGGGACTCCGTTGAATTAAGATGAAACAAATGACCAGGGGAGGACATAGAACCATTGTCATTGTTGCTTTGCTGTTCATTTCCTTGGTGAGGAAGTCCACTCGGTGACTGGTGTTGGTACACTTCACCTGTGGGTTTAGGGTCCCATCTATGCACATCTATCTGTTTTCGGTAACTCACAGGAAAGCTCTCACCTTTCTGTCTGAGTATTTGTACATACACACGTCTATAAAAATAAAATTACCAGAAAAATCATTGAAGATAAAGGTTAGCAAATCCTGTTCATAGAAACTGCAATATATAGTTTAAACAGGAAATGGAGTAGTTATTAAGCTTGTGTAGATTCCTTGGTATACTGAATATTTCTTGTGATTCTATTATTTGTATTTTATTCTCTAATATTTTAAGAAGATAAGCTTCTAAATTCACTTTGGGGCTCCGTGTCATCAAATCTCATCACCAGTCACTTAGATCCCTAATTAACTTATACTCTGTAGACCCATTTCTTTGCTTCTATTTCTTTCCACTCTCTCTAATGTGCTGTGAGTTACACTGGAAGGAACAATAAGATTTAAGAGAAGAATTAATTTAGAAAGTTAGGAATAGAAGAGATAAGGGAAAATGAGAAAAAGCGGCTTAGTATTTTGTCTTGTAAATGGCTTTCCTCTCGTAGGCTAAGAAGCCCATTTATCCAAGGAGAGGAGGAATGTTAATGAAATAGATCATGAACATAGCTATTACAGTAATGAATTTTAACACTCACTTTGTTATGTGATATTTTATTTATGAGCTCCTTGATCATTCAGATAAAGACAAGAAGTTTATGGCACTAGATTATGTCTTGTTTTCATAAACATATTCAGTAGTTTAATAAACATAATTTATTTTTTTCTCCTTAAAAATAAGCAAAATTTATGAGAGATTATCTTAGGGTTAATGAAGTCTAACATTAAGGAAATATTACCCTATAATATTGGAGCCTTCAGAGCTGGAGTTGTAATTGCTTAATGCTTTTTTCTACAGGCTATTTTTATAAAGTACATGCTTTGTACCATTAATCCAGTTTTTACAAGTTACACTTAGACCAATTCATTGGGAATTATGTATCCATGTTTATATTTTTCAGTCACTGCTTTCATTAAAAGATGTAGTAAAGAGTTGAAAATTTAATGTAGAAAGAGGGGGGAAAAGATAATTATGTGTATTTGCTCGTGGGAAGGTGCAGTGCATATATTATCACCGCCTTCCGTCTTTGAAACCAATTCCCTCTTGCGGCTGTCTTCACTACAGGTGAGAATTTAGTGATTGGTGGTCCCCACGAGGACAGAAATGTAAATTCCTATTGAAAGCCGTCAATAGTTAAAATTTGGAGCCCCATTAATATAGTTCAAGTCAGAATGCACTTAAGTAATGAAAAGCCCAGACGGTGGCCTGGAGTTTCCCCTTCCTCCATCAGGCCTGCCAATTAGCCCAGAGTAATGGATGCCCAGACCCCAGGACAGGACTGAGAGTGGCTGGAAAGGGCAGCTGGGGAAGTGCACTATGGATTTTGGTCATGTGTATTTGACTGTGTCAGCTCATTCTTTTTTGAAATTGAATTTAATGTGTTGAAAATACCCTCTTGATGAATTAATAAACTAAAAGAGGTATTGATATTCAAATAGTGGTGGAAGCAAAGCCTCCCTTCACCATCATCACCCTTCTCTGGCCCGTCCCCATATTTTATAATAGCCTAGCATGGGCAGAGTGGAAAGGAATCTTTGCTGGTTTCTCACTCCTCACTGCTGATGGGTAGATATAGAAGGATGAGGGTGGTGGATAAAGACCTCAGGTCCATCAGTGAATCTTTCCATCTACAGATAATGCTTTCCTGAGTTTTCCTCACCCCTTTTCATGCTGGCCTTTGTACTATTTTAATATTCTTTGGCATCAAGGTAAACATGTTCCTGGGTGTGTATCTGTGATAGAGAAAAATCAGGGCTCGGGGAAGCTGTGTAGACTTGAGCTGTACTGTAGTCTCTGTGAGGAGGTATGTGCTCTCTTGTCCCTCACTCTGGAGAACCAGAGTTTGATTTGATCATTCATTCATTTACAAAAATAGTCATTGAGAATTCAGTGAGAAATTTTATTGCTCTAGACTTAAGGATCCAATTTTTAAATTATTTTTATTTTTTTTTTAAATTATTGAAACACAGTTCATTTACAATGTTGTGTAAGTTTCGTGGGTACAGAGAAGTGAATCAGATATACGTAGATGTGTAAGGCTTTTGTGTGTTTGGAACTCACTATTTAGGTATGTTCAAACAGCATTTAGAAGTCAAAGAAGCATTCCTCAAAAAGTTAAAGATAGTATTACTGTATGATCTAGGAATTCCACTTCTAAGTAAATATCCCCCAAATTGAAAATAAGGACAAGAACAGATACTTATACACCCATGTTCATAGCAGCATTATTCACAATAGTTAAAAGGCAGAAGCAGTCCATATGTCTGTCTGATGAAATGATAAAACGTGGCATGTACACACAGTGGAATACTACTCAGCCATTAAAAGGAAGAAAGTTCTGATACTTGTTACAGTGTGGATGAACCTTGCACATATGCTAAGTGAAAGAAGCCAGATTCAAGGGGACAAATGTTGTATGATGCCATTTATATGAGATACCTAGAGCGGTGGCATTCATAGAGACAGAAAGTGGAACAGTGGTTACCACTGGTTGAGAGAGGGAGAGTGGGGAGTCATTGTTTAATGGGGACAGAGTTTCTGTTGGGGATGATGAAAAAGTTCTGAAAATGAACAGTGGTGATGCTTGAAAACAATGTGAATATATTTAATGCCACTGAACTGTGCATTTCAGAATGGTTATGACAGTAAATTTGATGGTATGTATAATTTATTGCAATATGAAATGGAGGACTATCTGAGAAGGAAGTGCGTTAGGAAAGTATAGCCTAAAAAATTATTTCCCTGAGGTTTAGGCATACCTCTTTGAAGGATATCAAAGTTTTGCTTCTCAAAGAGCAGTAGGAGAATAGGGTAATGTAATGGCACAAGGGCTTAGGTGTTCTTTTTAATCACTAGGCAAGTGTCAGAGTCATGTTTAATAAAGATATACAGTGCCTGGGTTCCTGATTGGGGTGTTAACACAGAGGCCTGGGTCACATTCATTTTGTAAAATGTTACTGGTTTTGGAGCTGGATCACCTGGATTTGAATCGTGGCTCCCCCAGTTACCAGCTGCTATGCTTGAACAAGGTACAAACTTCTCTGAGCTACAGTTTCCTTATCTGTAAAATGGGCTTAGTAAAAATATCTGTCTTACAACAATGTGGGGATATTAAATAAGGCAACACAAATGAGGTTATTAGAATACACAGTACACATAGTAAGCCTTCAGTAAATGTTATATGTTATTATTATTGTATGGATAACTGTGTATAATCTCAACTACGATCAGATTTATTAAAAACCTCAATGTAACCTGTTCATCTACTTTCTACCACTGTCTTTGCAAGAGAGGCTCCGTTTTATGGGCAATGTTAATTTGACCAGAAAGAAGGGACAACTCATTTCTTCCTACCAGCAAAGAATCTGACTCCCTGAAGGAATTACCATCTATTTTACTTCAATCAGCTGATGGGTGTGCATACATTATCCCCTTCTTATTTAAATTTTCAAATTTTGCCAGAATGCCCAGGAAACAGGGTATCTTGGATAATTTAGTTTTCTGACTAACCAACGCCTACAAGAAACTACTTTTACTTCAGGTTTTCTTTGTGAGAAGCTTTTCTAAAATCTGGCAATGACCTTTGCTTCCTTAGAAAGTATAGTGGATAATAAAATTTAATCTTCCCATGACAATGAAAGATTTCAGAACCATTTCAAAAAATCTGTTCATATTGGCCAGAAATATAAATGTTCATCTAGAAGATTGGGCTGCCTGTATACTGAGTCAGGACTATCCAAAGTCAGATTTTTAATAATGCCCTTTAAAAAACACAAACTCAGTCTTTGTAGCTTTCCCTTAAAATTGGAGTATGGACGAAAAATCATGATTGCTAGTTTTGAATTTAGTTTTCTTCTTAATACATTTTGGGAAGATCTTTCTAATCACAACCCTTCAAGTAGTCACACATAGTGGGTGTTGCCTTGAAAAGAATAACTGCTTTATTATCAGAATCAAGGATGAGACTGAGGAAAATGTTTACTACCTGCGTAAACAAGAGACACCCAGTCTAGTATAATAGAGCTAAAATAAGAAATCTTTCTTATTCTCCCATGCAGCAAGTTCTATCCAATTTCAAGTCAGTATAAATGTTTATTTTTTTAGGGGAGGGTGGGCTGAGTTGGGGGAGGAATCTAAAGCCTGGTTGGGAGGGCTGTGTTGCACTGGATAGAACACTGGAACTGAGGAGCTTGAATTCCAGCCTAGTCCCACCTTGCTTGGCTGTGTGACCCTGGATGGCTGGGGTCCTCTCTGAACCTCAGCTCTCTCTAGCTGAAGGTGCAAAGGTGCTGACTTGATGCTTTCCAAAGTGCCTTCTGCCCAAACATGTACACTGAGGATTACTGGGAGGTGTCAAAGTTGCTGTCTGTCTTTACTCTTTCATAGTAGTTTGGAGCCTTCTGAAACCAAATGTCACTGAATCTGGCATCATAGGGTTGCTGTGCGAGGGGCTGGCAGAAGGATCCAGACTCATTTCAGCCTTGCTCGCCCTACTCTTCTTCAGTCTTGCTCCCGCCTGGTTTAGCCTTTCATCTCATTCCTCTCTTTCTTCAGTCTGCTTACTCCTTTCTGCCCTAGGCTCCTCCTCAGCCCATCCTGATTATTGATTAGAAATCACCAAATAGTTTCTGTAACCGTGTCATCAGCGACTGCCAAGGCTCTTGTCATTATTCCAGCCACACAGGGGGAAAATGGCATTTTCCAGCTCAGGTGCAAAGCATTCTAAAGTGTGGCTTAAGCTGGCGCTTTTCACTTAAACCTCTTCTGAAAGTGCTTATGCAAAAGCAGCTGACTCCAGCCAGCGAACTATTTCCCAGAGCCCCCGGTTTGGATTCTCTTAATTTTCCATATTTCTTGAGCTTGCCCTTGCTGCTTTCCTGCCTGATGCATGCTAGAGAGGAAGTACACAAAGGAATTGTGCAAAGTTTGGAAGCAACTGGCAGGTGGGTTTGCATTTTTCCAGGTTAATTCACTTGATGAAAAGCTGCTGTGGGTGATGTGTCATATATCAAAGGCAGGGCATCAGTAATCTTTGCTCAAGGGCACGGCTAACAGACAGATAGACGGGAGAATGAGATGGAAAAAAGCAACTCATCCTTTTCTGCTAACACCACGAAGGAGATAAAGGAAGATTTATGAGTCATCTCGGACCACATACCAGCAAGCAGCATACCGTATTTTTCACATGTTCCCAAAAGTGGTGGTGGAAGGCAGTATGCTTGTCACAGTGTCCATCCAGCCTTTTTGAAAACAATGGGATCCTTGAAGTCTCTAGCTGTGGAGTCAGCTCTTTGCCCGCCCTGCAAAGCGGTGTTAGAGTGTGTGTGTGTGTGTGTGTGTGTGTGTGTGTGTGCGTGTGCGCGCGCGCGCTTGTGTGTTCAAAACATCTTTGCCCTCTCTAAGCACATGATATCATGATCTGTAGCTTAATAATGTGACCTCTACAGAATGAAAAATAAGATTCCCTGAAACAGACATGACTGATTTGCAGGCACTTAGATGGTGACTCGGTAAAGACTTTTTCAGCTGCCTCTCACTTAGTGAATTTCACTTTGGTGATAGGCAGCCTCACGTAGTGACTGCTTTGTTGTATAAGGAAGCTGAGGAGATGATTCTGTTGTTTTTCTTTTCCTTTCCTGCCCCTCAGATGAGTCAACCCCTGCTGGATACAAACAAGGATTTGCAGCCCAGGTTGATTTAAATGGGCCATTTTGTGTGGAGTTAACCAGAACACTGGTTCCTGGGAGGACTCGGAGCTTCTTTATTCAGGCAGCCGGCAGCTGACTTGGGAAATGTTGTGTAGAACAATTGATGGGAGTGGGAAGAGGTTTCTTAATATTCCTCTCCCCAGCCTTGAAAAAGGCACCTGGATTGCAGCTGGATCACGCCTGGGACTGTGACAATTTACTTCACATAGCAGTTTTAAAAGTATGGTGAATTAAAAACAAAACAGATTTTGAATTTCTTCTAAGGCCTCTGCAGTATGCTTTTCTTTTTTTTTTTTTCCTTTTTGAGAGGCACACAATTAACATTCTGTGCAGAAGGGCATGATTGATTCTGCACAGTGGTGGCTATATGAGCAAACCTCATTTAGACAGCTGAGTGAAATATACAGGGTAGAGGAATTTATGGGACCCAGAGAAGCTCACATGCAGAACGGAAAGGAGCCACCTTCCCCTCTGCTCCCCAGCCCCTGCATCCCCATTCTTCACGTGCTCAGAATGACTTCCCTCCAGCCACTGGGGTGCCCACTCGGTGCGGTGATGCTGAGCCTGACATGACCCGGCGGAGAAGATGGAATGCCACTTCATCATGCAGCCCTCCTGTGGGAAGCATGGGGTGTGTAATCAGAGAGACAGGAGGAGCTCTCAGAATCCGTTGTGTGAGGCTGACAAGGTGAGGAGGTAGATGGTGGTGGCTCTAGCTGCTACACCATATCCTGAAAAATGGCTTGCCCATGTGCTCTGGGCTTCTGCACTGACCTTCGCAGGCTAGATCGTTGGGAGGCTTGAGTGTCTCCCTCAATACAGGCCACTTGCTTAGGAAAATCACCAACTTTGTTTTGCAAAGGAAGTTCAGGAATCGATTTGGGCATGTGCATCCAAGTACCTGCCACATTGTAGGTCCTCTGTAAACAGCTGCTGCACTGAATTGACTTAATTCTTGTGAGGATGTGGTTCTCACAAGAGGAAGCACTTTTATCCATTCTCTTGGCTGCTCCATCCCCAGTGCTGTGGGTAGCATCCTGTATATAACATTTGCTCGATAAGCGTTTGTTGCACGTTTGTTGCAAGGAATGAAAGAATGAACTCGCAGACTGATGTTTGGTAGTCAGGGTTTCTCATTTCCCTTGTGGCTTATATGTAGGATGGCTCTCAGCTAAGGTAGAAAATGAAAGGAGGTTTGTCTGTTTTTTGTTTTGAGACCCTCCCTAGGGTTCAGATCCTTTTCTATTGCCTTGTACCTGGCTTTCATGCACCTGCTAGGGTCCTCTGCTAGGCTCACCTTTATGTTTTGATTTCTTAAACCAAATTCATGTCCATTTAATGACTCTGTCTTAATGCTGCCTGGAAGACTGATAACATTTATTCATATCCCAGTATGAATTAGGGTATGAATTATTATGCTTTCTACTTCAAGGAATAATTAAAAAAAATTTTTTTTTTGCTGGTTTATTTATTTATTTATTAAGAGCTTCCATTTTACTTTATTTTACTTTACAGTACTCTATTGGTTTTGGCATACATTGACATGAATCTTTAAGAAGCTTCTTTTCCTGATCTATTTGTCCTTTGTGATTTTGGTACCTGTGGTTGTTTGAATATTTATATGTATAGATAAATAGGAACGCATGGATGCATGAACTGATGGATGGATGGAGAGAAGGAGGGTGAGGGAAAAATGGAGGGAGACAGAAAGGAAGGAAAGAAGACAAAAGGAAGGGAAACTCTAATAATGAACATAATATTAACGTATAAAATAGATCCACGTAGAGCGAAAAAAAAAAAAATGTCCTTCCCCAAGATGTGAAATTTTAGTTCCTTGAACCTGTAAGCATTACCTTACATGACATTAAGTTCAGGTCCTTGAGATGCGGAGATTATATCCTGGGTTATCTGAATAGGTTCTAAACTGAATCACATATATCCTATGAGGGGCTTCCCTGGTGGCTCAGTGGTAAAGAATCCGCCTGCCAAGCAGGAGATACAGGTTCGGTCCTGGGGTCAGGAAGATCCCCTGGAGGAGGAAATGGCAACCCATTCCAGTATTCTTGCCTGGGAAACCCATGGACAGAGGAGCCTGGAGGGCTACAGTCCACGGGATTGCAAAGAGTTGGACATGATTTAGCAACTAAACCACCACCACCATCCTTATGAAGGGGAGGGGCAGAAGGATATTAGATCCATACACAGAGAAGGTGATGTGAAGGCAGAACAGAGACAAAGATGCTGGCGTTGGAGATTAGACGAGGTGGCAGCAAGCCAGGGAGTGCTGGCAGGTGTCAGAAGCTGGAAGGGGCATGGAACAGGTTCTCCCCAAGAGCTTCTGAAGGGAGTGTGACGAAGCTGAAATCTTGATCAAGCCCAGTAGCACTGATTTCAGACTTTTTGCCTCCAGAACTGTGGAAGAATATATTTCTGTCGTTGGAAGTCAACATGTTGGTTGTTTGGTAGCCCAGTGATAGGAATCTCATACAGGCCCTAATGGCCTAGAGGCTGAATGGATATCAGTATTGGGCAGCTCATTTTCCTCCACTGCTATACTTTATAGGTGGGGCCCATAAAGGACAGAAAAGGGGCAAATTATTGTACAAATAGCCTTAGTAATTTCTCTGCTATGCTTTATCATTATTTTATTCCCTTAAGAACCTTGTAGTTTGAGTGGCTAATAATCACCCCATTATACAAGTAGGGAACCACCAGGTTGAAATATACTTAAGATAGGCAGCTGATAAACCCTGAAGTTTGTATTTGAATGTAAATATTCCAGATCTTACTCCTGACATGCTGTTAATTTTCATTTCTGTTCATGTACCGTTTTTCAGAGTCTTGAGCTAAAGTCAGACACAGATATTTTTCTGCTTTGTCCCTGTTCTTAGATTGTAGTCCCTCAGTCTCAGCTTCTGTTACATTAAGGAAACCTCACTGAACCTAGAAAAGTCTACCATTATGTCACAGTGTCGACTCTGATAGCCAGGTAGCTCTTTGGGGTTCTTTAGTGTAAAAAGCAACTGTGTTATATAGTAAAATGCAATGGTGTGTGTGTGTGTGTGTGTGTGTGTGTGTGTGTGTGTGTGTGTGTGATTGGGCTGGTGAGAGAAGAAGATTTTTAATAAATAGATAGGTATAATTGTGAGTTGCAAACTAAAAATGCTTTTGTTTTTCATTCACTAAGTCATGTCCGACTCCTTGTGACCCCATGAACTGCAGCACACTCTTCTCCTTTGTCCTTCGCTATCTCCCAGAGTTTGCTCACACTCATGTCCATTGAGTTGGTGATGCCATCCAACCATCTCATCCTCTGTTGCCCCTTTCTCCTCCTGCCTTCAATCTTTCCCAGCATCAAGGTCTTTTCCAATGAATTAGGATTATAATTGCTTTTTGAACTATGAAACATAACTGGTCTCCTAGACAGCCTTTTTTTTCAGCTAGCTAGCTTTTCTTGAACCAGCCAGTGCTTGTAATTCAGACCTGAGATATCAGTGTTGAAAGAACACTTACTCTGAGGAGAAGTCAGACTTAATGGAAGCTGGAACTCATCAGGGACGGGCCAAGTGTGCATGTCGTATGAAACCTGTGGGATTTGAGGGAGTGTTTTGATTGCAGAAACTGCAATCAGAGGTTTGCTGCAGACTTCATGCTGTCAGATGGGGGGAAATTTAACTTTGAGTACAGCTACTCGAGACACACAAATCACCATCTTCACGTGTGGCAGTTTTTGTCACTTCCAGCAAGTTACAAAATTATATCAGAGGAGTGGAGTGTGATACCACTTGGATGGTTACTTACAAGAAAAACGTTTCAAATCTGAGAATTATTAAGAAGTGAGAAAATCCCTTAATTGCAACAAGTTACCCACTGCACAGAAACACTCTGTGGCAGAGAAAATTGGCAATGTTCTGATGATCAGATTGAACAGCTGGAAGACTCCTATTCAAACTACTTTTCGAGTAATAAAGCTAATAATTTTTCTCATAAACTGCTGCGATAGCCATAATTCTGTTTTGTTAAGATGTCTGTTCCCTATACTTGATTGAATATGCACATGCTTATTTTTGGCCCATCATAATTATAAATAATGTGTGTGTGTAACCGTAGTTTTCTAATTTTTTGTATTTTATTCCTTTTCTCCTTTTATTTTTTATGAAGTGTCTCTCTCCCTGTATTTTAAAGTTTTTAATACATCAAAAATGGCTAAGTGACATTAATCTTTGTTTTCCGTGGCTCATGCCAGGCAGAGCACCTTCTTTCCTATTTTCTTTATCTCGTCTATCTATTTGATCAAGAGCTGCATTATAAACATTTAATTTAAAAATTTACTGAAAAACATTGTTTCCATGGTGGTAGTGGTTGAACTCTACATTTAAAGATGGTTAAAATGGAAACTTCTGTTATGTATATCATGCCACAATTGAAAAAATAGTTATATGTGCACAGTGAAAAATGCAAAAGGTATCAACAACAAAAAAATCTTTTTCCTCCGACAACCTTCCCTTTCCCAGAAGCCACCATCACTAACAACTCTTGTATAGCCTTCCAGAAACTTGACGTTTCTATTCAAGCATAGGATTATGTTTTGAAAGAATTGTGTAATGAGAAAATAAAGCCAGATTGGTTCTGTGCAGGCTAGGGTAGGGAAGGGGAGGGAATGATGGATGAGAGAGGGAGATGGGTGGGGGAAGTGAGACTGGTGTTGACCAAGTTCTAATTCTGAATATTTGTGTAAACCCTTCTCCATGGTCTCACGCCATGCTGTTTCATCAAGGGTTAGGGAGTGGAATTGGGAAGTTGTGGGAAGCCAGGAAGAGAATGTGAGTTCCAGAGCTGTTGTTTGTTGTGGTCCAGAGGGAGAGAGCTGTGAGTAATGGGGCGCAGTTAAGCAGAGAGGAATTTAGGCTGGGAAAATCAGGACAGATTTCACAATGGGGAGAGTGTGTGGACATGCCCCTGGGGAGGTAAGGGAAGCCTTGCCATTGGAGGGGCTGGAGGCAATACTTGACACAGAGCATGAGAAAATGGATGACAGGGAACCATCCCTGGGGGTTGGTGCAGTGACCTTAATCAGGCTCTTTCCTGCCTAGCTCTGGATTCACTGATTCAATCTCAAATGATCCAAGGGAAAGGAACAATTGCTTGGAAAATGGCCTTAGGGAATGATGGCTATTGACAGTAGATATCAAAAGACTCTCCCACACAAATTAGCTCTATCTATCCAACCATCCATTTACTCACCCTTTCATCCATCTATCCATTGTTCATCCATTTAGCAAATAGTTTTTCAGTGTCTACTAAGTATATGTATTGAAGGTACTTTGAATAGGCTGATGAGAAAAGTCACTTATACTGATACTTGTGGATCAGGTGGAAAGAACTGGAGATAAACATTTCAGAAACATGTGAAGGCCACAGGGTATGAGAAGGTTTAGCAAGTTTGAGGACCAGAGATAACCAAGTGAAGAGACTGAAAGAGGTTTAAGATGAAGAGGCAGGCAGGGGCCAGATTTCTCAGGGTCTGATGAGCTCTGACTGGAAATTGGAATTTTTTTCTAAGAGCAATGGGATTTGACTATAGATCTAGGAGGGCCTGTTGCTTCTGCTTTCAGACTTTCTTTATATACCTTCTAGTCTCTACTTTTTGCAAGTCAGTTGTGGTTGTCAGAGGTGAAGAAGGTATTTGGACACTTTGATACAGAGTCAACCAGGTCTGTGAAAGGCAAGTGTGGGAACACAGTGAGCGTGGGAAAGATATTTAGGCTGTCTTGTAGTTCTGCTATTGCTTCAGGTGGTCAGGATCTTCCGGAGGCTGAAGTATGAAGTATGAAGATAGTATGAAGATAATTATACTGGAGAAGAAGGATCACCTAAGGTGAACCAACTTAAATGGAAGGCAAAATGTAATAGCAAATATCAGGGAAATTTTGGAATTCGATCTTAAAAGCCGAAGCTCAAAATTATGTATATATGTATATATATATTTTGTATCAAAAATATTTTTAGCTATAATTGCAACTATGGTATAATTCTTAGAACAAAAAGTTCAACAATTAAATCCCCCCCAACTTTTTTTTCTTATCAAATTACATACTTGCCCCATATGTCTCTTACTTTGTTGTTGTTGACTAGTTGCTAAGTCGTGTCTGACTCTTGTGACCACATGGGCTATAGACCTCCAGGCTCTGTCCATGGGATTTCTCAGGCAAGAATGCTGGAGTGGGTTGCCATTTCCTTCTCTAGGTGATCTTCCCAACTCAGGGATCAAACCCATGTCTCCTGCTTTTGCAGATGGATTCTTTACCACTGAGTCACCTGAGAAGCCCATCTTTTACTTTACATTTGCTTTCATTGTCTGATCATAAGAGTTGTGTATCTGAGCCTTTGTTTGATATTTAAGCTAGCCTAATACAACTCCTGTTGTGTTCTCCTTTTTATTTTCTCTTTTTCAGTTGGTCTAAGAATGTAAAACCAGTGATTCTGAGTATAATTTGAGCATTTTTCCAACATCACTCCAGCTGAGTTCATGAAACCTCACGCCGAAGTTTTCACATCATTTTGTAGCTGATTGGCACTAGGGCCTTATATAGCTTTTGCGCATCAGACAGCATTAAACTGTTGATAACAAGCATCATGGATGGATACTACTTGAATGGGATGTTTGAGTGGGAACCGGTTTTATAAATGGCCAGTTCAAAGTGAATCTTCTCAGGATATGATGACTTTTGTTTGTTTATGCAAACTCAAAACCGAAAGTACTCAAATAGCAAATTCTTTGATAATGTGTTATCTGGCTTTTGAAAGGTGCAAAGTGTACAGAGTCCATCATTGGTTTTCAGTATCCTATATCTGGGTTAATACAAAACTAGTTAGTATCTAGTTGAGTTTAGGTCTGAATATATGATTTGCTTGAGTGGAGGACACATTTTGTAGCTGGAGTACCCCCTCTCCTCCGTGTACCCCACTTAGGGGTAGGAGCAACTGGAGTAGAATCATCAGAGCTGCAAGGATCAGGCAACTTCACCATAGAAAGCACCTTGGAAGTTGAGCTGAGCCTCTTGGAAATTGATGGGTCAAGATCAAATTTAAGAAAGTGTTCCATCATGTAATATAGATATATTCAGAAAATATTGAGAATGTTAATATTCATTGCATCATAATCTCACCAGTATTGATAGTGTAGGCTGAAAATTCTTTGTTGTAGGTGGTTGCCTTGTTCATTTCAGGACTTTTGGCTGCATGCCTGGTCTCTACCCACTAGATAACAGGAACACATCCTCCTGTCCTTTGTGACAAGAGAGAGACATCTTCAGATATTGTCAGTTGTCCCTTAGGGGGCAAAGTCCCTCTTGGTTGAGAACCACTGATCTCAGGGTGGCACAGAGGGTTCAATGGAAAGGTTGTAATATGCCAGGTAGGTGAAAGGCGTGGCCACTTCCAGTTCTGATTGATTTGATGGACTCTTTTTTTATTTTATTGTATTGTATTTTTAAAAACTGAAGTATAGTTGATTTACAATGTTGTGCAAATCCTTGCTGAACAGTAAAGGAACTCAGTTATACATACATTCCTTTATACATTCTATTCCATTATGGTTTATCATAGGATATTGAATATAGTTCCTTGTGCTATACATTAGGACCTTGTTGTTTGTCCATTCTAAATGGAATAGTTTGCATCTACCAACCTCAAACTCTGAGTTTATC
>SJYX01008176.1:13436-59169 GCA_006410675.1 Oreotragus oreotragus | reverse complement strand
CGCCACTGACAGGGACCCAACAATGACAGTAGGTCTGTTCAGCTGAGGATTTTCTAATATGCTTTCATAAAGGTCAGATTCAGCCTCATTCTTTAGGTCTGTCCCACATGTGCACTGAATATTTTCCTCTTGTTACACATTTGGAGATCTTTGGTTTGCCAAAGTGTAAGTGACGACCCTATGCTTATTCTAGCAGTGTTTCCTGTTCAAGTATCAGGAAGTTCCCCAGTAGTCAGCGTCAGTTGTGGTGTCCTGTGTGGGGCCTTCAGCACAGCCTGTGTGGACCCCCCTCCCCCACCATGGGTGAGTTGTATGAATGAGGCGGTAACAGTCCTTGTACTTGGGGAAACCTCCCAAATTCCAGTGAGTTGGGTCTCTGCTGGAGGGGCTCCAGAGCTATCTCTTGATGACTCTATAGAAAGTCCTCTTGTTCATACTTCAATTCTTCTGGCCTTGTTCATGGGAAAGTTCCTGCTTCTCTTTAAAGGAACTTTTTAGGAGCTTTAGGAATCCCTGGAAATCTCCAGCATAAGGTAGAATTGGAAATAAGAGAAGCACAGGCCTCAGGAGCTGGCAGAAGATTCTGAGGCAGGAGAGCCTTGTAGAAACACATACTTCCTGCTCCCCTCAGAACTGCCTGGGAATTGGGATGCTGCACCAGCTGTGGATCCCCAGCCAAGGACCTCAGTTTTGTAACCAGAGACTTATCATTGCTTTAATGTTGCCTCTTTCCCTTAGCTATTGATGTAGTTAGCCCTGCCCAAAACTCAAGGAGAAATGGAGAAGAAGCTATTTAAAACTACCTTTTCTATTATTCATTGACTCAGGACCATATCTGTTCAGCGGAAAAACATTGTGGACCAAGGATAAAGCAAGTGTTTTACTCATTTTTCACTTTTTTTCTTCTTGAGAATCATGTACTTTTGATCCTCCAAGGAACTCACAGAGATGATTCAGTTCAGTAGTTCTCAAAGTTCTAGAAATCTTTTGGAGGCCTTTTAGGGAAAGAAGGTTGCTGGTCCTCCCTCAAGGCTTTCTGGAGGTTTCCTGTAGTCTGTTGGCCTGGTATTGGAGAAGAACTTCTACATGTCAACATGAGCCTGAAATAGTAAAGTAAAGTCGCTCAGTCGTGTCTGACTCTTTGCAACCCCATGGACTGTAGCCTACCAGGCTCCTCCCTCCATGGGATTTTCCAGGCAAGAGTACTTCAGTGGGTTGCCATTTCCTTCTCCAGGGGATCTTCCCGACCCAGGGCTCGAACTCGGGTCTCCTGCGTTCCAGGCAGACGCTTTAACCTCTGAGCCACCAGGGAAGCCCGAGCCTGAAATACAACCTCCTTATTTTACAAAGAGGAAGACTGAGGTCCATGGGCCAGAAGGAACTTAAGACAGCAGTTTTGGGATTGTTACCCATTTCATCTTTGGCAATGTACTGGTCGTATTTTCCAAAAGTGCTACTTTTAGATTCTTATCAGTTATCAGAGGATATTTTCCCGGAGTAAATGATTTGGACACTATTAACAAGGGAATAGCATGCTGTACCTTATACACTGTCTTAAAGAGAAGAAAAGGTCCTATCTCCTGTTTGCCTATCTGCACCTGTTTAAACCTTTCCATAGAAAGTCTGAAAGGTAAACAGTCGGTTTTAGAGCAGCTATAACGTGCTGTTGTTTAACATGGCAGCTTATTGATGATTGTCTTTAATTATGGCCATGCTGTCAACTCCTGAAGTCCCTGCTCTTTGTTGTAGATCTGATAGGACGTTTGAGGTTTTCAAAGCTGCAGAGATGAAAGAAGTAGCCGTCAAATATTGCTCGTTCCGATGTGCTTGAGGAGGGAGGGGGGCGTTGCTCACAGGGGCTGAGAGTCTGGGAGAGAGCGCCATTGCCCCCTCTGCTTTTGATGGCAGCGTCTAGTGCGAAGCTCTGGCTTGCTCTCCGTTTATGGTGGAGCAGGGCCAAAGCCGGAGGAAACCGAAATGATTTATTCAGTAATGGGAAACAAGTGAGGGGTGTGGGTTGCTGATCTTCTCAGGGCTGGTGGGAACGCTGTCCGTCTCTTGCCTTGAGCCATTTTTACGTTAGAGATGTGAAACTCAAAACGGACCCATCAAGGCTTTCTGGAACCTCTCCCCACCCTCTTCGATATCCTTTGCTTCAGTGTGTGTGTTCCGAAGCCCTCAGAGCTGTGGGACTGTGTGTTCCTGGGCCCTCAGATGCTCCTGCTGTGCTGGGCTCTAGTCCTAGGGTAGTCCCATCTCAGACCAAAGCTGTTCGCTTAGGAGGTGGCCTCTGTCCAAGCTCCCATTACTGTTAAGGAGTGTTGCGCCAGCTCTCTCCTACGTAGGTGCTGCCCCTTGTATTTGTGGCTGCTAGATCAGTTCCCTGCTCCTGCTACTAGCCTCTTTTGCTGAAGGGGTGTCTCTTTAGAGTCCATTTAAGTTGTAAGCCCCTCTGCCAGATACTGTTCTGGCTGGAGGCTTACTTTTCTCACCTCCCCTCCTTCTCCTTAAGAGACAGTATAACCTCATGGCTGAGTATGTGGACTCCAGAGTCAGACTGCCAGGATCTGACTCCTGGTCTTGAGACTTACTAGTTCTGTGCTTTGGGGCCAGTTAACCACTCTGGGTTTCAGTGTCTTCATGGTAAGATGGTGATAACAAGTGCATCAATGTTGTGGAGTTGTAAAGACTAAATGAATTAATGTGTAGGTAATAAGACCCTTAGAATAGTGCCCATTACAAAGTAGTACAAAACAGTTTGTAACACATGCATATTATATAACTTATGCTATAACATCAATAGTATATAATTTATTATCATGCCTTTGTACAACTATGAGTAAACTTTGCTGACCCAGCTGGGAGAGGGATGTGATAAAGAGACCACTAGTTGTTTATTTATGGAGGGATCCACCAAATCCCCAGAGTGGAGATGAACGAAGTCTCCCTTTAAAACTGGGTCCATTTCTTAAATATTTCAACTGTTGTTTCTCCTCTCTCTGCTCTGTGCATGTACCAGCTAATTTCATACTGGCCCACTAATTTGTTGTTGGAAGCCAAATCCTGTCTTAGTCACAGGAACTTTCTTTCCTCTGTTTTCTCTGTGGTTGGTCAATGAATTTGCACCTTTGGTCAGTTTGGCACTGTGCTGACTCCTGTGCAGTTTATAGAAATAGGATAAGGCCTAGTCCTGTATTCAAAAAGCTTTCAATCTAACTGAAGGATCAAAATAACTCCCCTAGAGTATTTAAGAGCAAAACCAAGCTGGTTAAGGAGATTAGCCAGTCCATCTACTATCTTGGAAGCTATTTCCAAGAAATATACTAATATTTTGCTGCTAAGTCACTTCTGTTGTGTCCGACTCTGTGCGACCCCATAGATGGCAGCCTGCCAGGCTCTGCCATCCCTGGGATTCTCCAGGCAAGAACACTGGAGTGGGTTGCCATTTCCTTCTCCAGTGCATGAAAGTGAAAGGTGAAAGTGAAGTCTCGTGTCCGACTCTAAGTGACCCCATGGACTGCAGCCTACCAGGCTCCTCTGTCCATGGGATTTTCCAGGCCAAGAGTACTGGAGTGGGGTGCCATTGCCTTCTCCGATACTAATACTAATATTGATAGTTTCTAAAAGAATGGACTAGGGAAAAGGGAGAAAATGCTTGGGGGTCATCAAGACCGTGGTGAAGATCGTGGTTATGTGTCATCTTAGCTTTCATCTTGCTCCAGAAGAGAAGAAGGTCCAGGTGGGAATACATTGGCCTGTTTATAGGAACAAAGGGAGTTCACCTTTACCCAGTAGCTGCTGTGATCAGAACACTCAGCTAAGCATGTATCTAGTTTCGTTTACTCTTGAAAGGCACTTGTGGAAAAGGTGGTATATACTCCCTTCTTCTAAAACATAAGAGAACTAGGGCCCTGTGATAAAAGGTGACATTCAAAGCATTTTAGCTGTTGAGTTTAAGAAACTCAAAAATTGGGACATTTTAGCCCAGATCAGTGTGACTTGAAACCTGGTGTACTTTTGTAGGAGAGGGGCACTAGGTACTATTTTTCTTGGTTTACTTTTGGTTGAAGGTAGCTGGAAACCATTCACATTTGACCCCTTTCTCCCTCTTCCCTGCCCCAGTAAAAGCAAGAACTAACTCACACTGGCCACCGCATTGTCCTGTGAGACCTGTAGAGAAAACAGCGATGCTATCAGCAAAGCCTCATGACCTCCCCAGGGAGCACACGAAACCTCCCAAATAGTCGTGTCCAGGCCAAGCAAAGCTCTGGGAGAAATTCCTGGGACACTCAGCATGAGCCACCTAACGGCTTTTGAGCAAAAATTGAACCCAAATGAAAACATTGCCTGTCAGCCCTGGGCTTGTAAACAGTGTTTGGATTACAGGATGAGGGGCTTGAAGTAGTAGCCAAGTCAGGCTGGGCTCTCCTGTTGTAACAAATTAACCCTGAAATCTCAGTGGCTTCACACCACAGAGTTTGGTTTTCTGCTCACCGTATATGTCCAGGGAGGGCTCGTGTTGGGGAATGCTGCTTGGCATGGTCCTTCTGGGATCTGGCTTTGATGTCAGGTGACTGCGCCATCTGGATCCTGAAACTTCGAAGGTTGCAAGGGAAGTGAAGGTGTAAAAGTGTTAGTTGCTCAGTCGTGTCCAACTCTTTGTGACTCCACGGACTGTAGCCTACCAGGCTCCTCTGTCCATGGCGTTCTCCAGGCAAGAATACTGGAGTGAGTAGCCGTTCTCTTCTCCAGGGAATCTTTCTGACCCAGGAATTGAACCTGGGTCTCCTAGATTGCTGGTAAATTCTTTACCATCTAAGCCACTAGGGAACCTTTTAGTTCAGTTCAGTTCAGTCGCTCAGTCATGTCCGACTCTTTGTGACCCCAGGGACTGCAGCATGCCAGGCTTCCCTGTCCATCACCAACTCCAGGAGCTTGTTCAAACTCATGCCTATCAAGTTGGTGATCCCTTCCAACCATCTCACCCTCTGTCATCCCCTTCTCCTCCTGCCTTCAGTCTTTCCCAGCATCAGGGAAAGGATCTGTTTTCTCTGTGGTTGGTCAATGAATTTGCACCTAGCCAAAGGGAAGCCCTTTAGAGTGGGTTAAATATTGAGCCTCCCCCACCGCCCCCCAACGCCCAGATACATGCCTCCCTGGAACCTCAATGTGAGCTTATTTGGAAATAGCATCTTTGTAAGAGAGAGAGAGGATTCTTTACTTAAGAGATCTTGGATGGATCCTAAATTATACTGCATTTACTGTGAGATTTAAACCCCAAACCAGTCTTTTCATGAGAAAGGAGAGGGAAATTTGGACACAGACACAAAGAGGGATGAAGGCCATGTGAAGAGAGATGCTGCCATAATCCAAGGGACACTGAGAGTTGCCAGCAGCTGGAAGAGGCTCCCATAGAGTCTCTGGAGGGACTGTGAGTCTAGTAACACCCTGACTTTGGACTTCTGGTCTTCATCAAGGTGAGAAAATAAATTCCTGTTCTATCAAGCCACCAGGTTTGTGATATACAGAAAATCTGCACTGATGTTTTTAAGGGCCAAGCCTAAGAGTGGCTCATACCCCTTTTTTCTTGTATTTACCAGAACCCAAACTGTCAGGGAGGTGATGAATTGTTGTCTCTGTGCCCCAGAAGAGGAGAATGAAGCAAGACTTGATGAGCGTGAGCATTATGCATGCCTCACTTGTGCTGGAAGTACGTACAGGGAGCAGGGTCCAGGGGCGTGGAATAGAGAGCCACCAGCGTTCACAGATGGTTTCAGGAGCCATTGGGCGGTCCATAGGGTCACTGCAGGTCAAAGCAGGCCGGCTGAGGGAGAGAAGGCAGAAAGCTGGAGGACAGAGCTCTCAACTCGCAAGCGGGTGATCCGTGGTCACACCAGAAGCCATAGATAATGCCAGCAGTGGGGTCAAGCAAGAAAGCAGGCACCCACATCAGCAAATTGGGTGTGAAGGGCAGGGCCAGAGGCTAAGCATGAAGCCCAAAGTGATGCTCGCCGGGGCCAGCTACTCACAGAGGGTGAAAGCAAGTAGACTACCAGCTCCCCTCCCCGAGGCAGTGCTGGAATCCTCTTTCTCACGACTGTGTCTCCAGTTTCTAGCACAGAATAGAAACTGCAAACACGGCGAAGGTTCACGGGTCCAGCCTTCCAGCAGGGGGATGTTGCTAAGTCATGGGCCATATCAAAGTGGTTTCAAGCTTAAGCCTCCCCATCACCTCAAGGAGTAAGTCTTCAATCTACAGGGGGTCTTTCTTTTCTTCTTTCTTTATTATGATACATTTTATCAAGCTGTGTTTATTTTCTAATGCAAGGATGGTTTTCCATCCCCAAACTTATTATTATAATTCACATTAATGAAACCCATAGACTAAATATCATTAGATGCAAAGAAAGTATGCAATAAAACTCAATATCCACTCATGAGAAGAATTTTTAGAAAATAATAAAATATATGCAACTGCTGCTGCTGCTGCTAAGTCACTTCAGTCGTATCCAACTCTGTGCGACCCCACAGATGGCAGCCCACCAAGCTCCCCCATCCCTGGGATTCTCCAGGCAAGAACACTGGAGTGGGTTGCCATTTCCTTCTCCAATGCAGGAAAGTGAAAAGTGAAAGTGAAGTCGCTCGGTCATGTCTGACCCTCAGCGACCCCATGGACTGGAGCCTATCAGGCTCCTCCGTCCATGGGATTTTCCAGGCATGAGTACTGGAGTGGGTTGCGATTGCCTTCTCCAAAATATATGCAAGCTATTTTGCATATCATATTTTATGAAGAAACGTTGAAAACAGTAACTTCCCCTTGTTCCTGCTGGAGCATGGGATCTCTCTTGGGCCCCTGAACCTTTGTACCTGGTATTCTCTTCTCTGAATGACCTTTCTCTTCCTTTCTACCAGTTGAAGACTTGCACATCCTTGAAGACCCAGGTCTCATATTGCTGTAGTGAGATCTTTCCCAAATTCCCCAGATTGTCATGCCTTCTCTTCCTGCCATTCTTAGTACCTTCTGCACTTAACTCAGGTGGTGCCACAATATTGAAATCATTTCTTGGTTTCTCTGTTTGTTCTACTTGGCTGAATTTTGCATTTTTCCATTCACTTCCTTGTCCCAATGCCTGGTTCATCATAACCTCCAATTTGTTATGAATGAAACATTAAGTTTCTGATACTTCTTCAAAACAGCCACAGAAGCAACTATTAACAGTTATAAGGAATAAAGGTGACTTTATGATTTTTGATAAATTTAATGTTTATTGATTTATTATTCACTATAATAAATACTGATGGGAGAAATAAATAAGCAAAAAGATCAAAACGGGTTGGAATATTCCGTTTCTGGAGAACAACAGTAACAACCACAAATGCTTATGCAGATTTAGAACTGAAAGGGCTTTCATGTTAACATGATCTTGTTTGTTCTCATTGTAACACAGTGAGTTCAGTTCAGTCGCTCAGTCGTGTCCATCTCTTTGCTTCCCCAAGAATCACAGCACGCCAGGCCTCCGTGTCCATCACCAACTCCCGGCGTTCACTCAAACTCATGTCCATGAGGGGAGTATGCTATTGGGACTGCTCTCCTTTAAAGTGGAGGACATTGAGGTTCAACATGTAACTTATCTGAAGCTTGCTCAGTTGCATTGGGTAGTTAAGGGTCTATGCCAGGAGTCATAGCTTAGCCTGGTAACAGTAAATCTTGTGTTTTTCCTGTACCTCTTCTGGACTCCTTGCTCATACAAACAGGTGAGCCAAGAGGAGAAGAAAGGGAGGGAAAGGAGGTTTAAGTAAGGAATAGTTGCTTTATTTAACACAATTTTTAATATCTACAAATAGCTCTGCAAAATGGACATTACTGTATCCATTTTGCAGATAGGATAAGAGTTTGGGGAGGGAAGAATAATTTGCTCCAGGCCTCGCAGCTTATCAGTAGCACAGGTTGGATTCAAACCTGGGTTTTCTCCTCTTTGAAAACCTTTCCTACGCTCTGCTGCCTGAGTCACCTGTTGGGCCTTGGGGTGACAGGGGAAAATATTCTGTCTATGCCTTGCCTGTCCCCCACCTTCCTTCCTGTGGGAATTGGTTGGAGGTTCAGAGCTCCAGGGATTTTTTGTTCTATTTTTAAATAGTTTGTCCTTTGTGAAGCACGTTAGACCCATACATTTCATCTCTGCTAGATTTAAAAGGAATCACCGATGACCTGCTGAGGTATTTTCATTTTGTTCCTGAAAATGATTAATCTTAAGGCTTTGTGATGGCTCTTGTCACAAATAGCTTTCCTTAACCCATAATTTCCCTGCTTCCCTTTAAGGTAACAGTTTACATGTAAGTAATAAAAATAAGCAATGTAATCCTGCTATGAGGATATATTTGTATTGTATATATGGTACTGATCAAGGTAGAACTTTACCTGAAATGAATTGGAAAATTGTGTGTTTTCTTTTAAAGCTCAGTTTCTGTGTCTTCTGGGCCCTCTCTTAGGGTCAGCCCCTACTCTTTCTTTTATTTGTTTTTTCCTTCTTCTTTCTCCCTTGCAGATAGGATACAGTGTTTGTTTTGTCTTTCCTAGGTGATTTTTCAGATACTCTTCCATTTTGTACTTAGTCACTTAAGGTCCTGCGAGACCAGTGATTTTAGCTTGCGGTCCCCTGGGATCACGTGATTTGGGACAGAGAGGGAGAGGATGTTTCTTCCTAAGGCTGGGAACCACATGCTCCCAAACTCCTTTCTACTCTTCGCTGCACGTGCAGTTCCAAGTAGGGTCAAGGTAACGCAAGGGCACTTTTAAGAAGGGAACTGGGGCGCAGCTCTGAACAGATGTTCTTCGATAACTACTGAGCAAAGAGGATCTGACTGAGAGGCCTGTAGCTTTCACTCATTGAGAACCTTTAACCAGTGCCCACGTGTGTGTTTAGTTTTATTCTTTTCTCGCCCTTGCCCCCAGAGCCACGGCGTACCTGCTGTTGCTCTCAAGCCTCTTGCCAACAGTGGCATCTGCTCAGTGTAGCCATCAAGAATTTGAATGTCAATATCTTTGCCTTGAAATGAATGGAAAAGTATTTGTCACTCAGCGGCAATCATTCTTCAAATAAAAGGTTAGCCAGACAGGGCCCTTAATCAAAGAGTCGGTCTTTTCTGTCAGCAGTGCCTTTTAAATAGCAATGATGAAGGCTGGCTGTCAGGGTAGGACTTGATGAGCCAGATGATTGATCTGCATAAATCATTTTCTTTTAACATTGTCAGTGAAGAGTAAATTGGTGGGACATTCTGGGTATTAGCTGTATTGAAATTAATATGCAGTATCCTAGGTGTGTCCTTTATTCACGCAGCCCTCATGAAAGAAGGTAGAAATTAAACAGAGGCTTCTCGCTATGCATTGTTCTAACAAGAAAGTTGCACTATTGTTATGGCTGTGGTCATCATCTTGCATGCTAAATTCGGAAGTTGAGTGTGTAGCACATTTTACAAGCTCTGAAAGGAATCTAGTTAATTTGGGAATTAGCTAGAGTCAGTAGCATTTTACAACCCGTAAATCTGTAAAGACTCACTGCTCAGAGCAGGAAAGAAAAAAATCTAAGAATGGTTTCTGGTTTTAAAGAACAGGATATCTACTCCCCAGCATGCTGTCACAGAAATAGCCTCCGCTTCAGGTCAGGTTGTGGCTTAAGTCACCATCATTCCTTGGTGAGTCTCCTTGACCAGGACACTTAACCTTTCTTAGTTTGTTTCTTTGTCTTTAAGAATGAGATTGTGTTCATTACCATTGGTGGGTTTGCTTTTGTATTAAAGAGTGATGTAGGGAAAAGCACTGTGCATAGAGTTGGCATCTGGTGAGGAAGTACTCGTAACATTAATCTCATCCCTTTCTTTTGCTCAAACAGAACTCCTGACTAGATGTCTAGAACCCTGACTGAGATGTCTGTATGAAGCTCATGCCCACGTGGTCAAAATAAACAATAAGTTACCTGTTTAGGGTTACTTCTGTGCTTACTGGGACTTCAAATGGCCATTTTAACATAAAAAAAAAGTTTCAAGGGAAAAAAAAAGAGATACTTCATTGCAGATTACTGGGGGTATGATATGAGGTGGAAGGCATGGGGGAGAAATGTGGCCAAGAACACTTGGAGGGTTTTTTCCTTACCATTACTCTCTCCATTATATGTTGGGATGTATATGGTTCACCTTTGGAGTAAACAAGTAAATCCTATGCAATATAGTGTTGGGTTAAAAGCAGGACTGACAGAGCCGAATTATTGGGTTAGATTCCACATCTCCTACTTAATTGCTATGTGACTACAGACAAGATAATTAATTGCCTTTCTAAGCCCTGGTTTCCTCACCTCTATTAATAAAATGGGCACAGTGATAGTACCTATCTTACAGCACGTTAATACATAAAAAACAAATCATGTAAAAGAGTGTCTGATATGTACATGGTAACTGTGGTTACTATGAATGAATGATTTGTCAGCTGAGAAAGGTAAATATTGCTAAGGTTCAAGTAAGCTGAACATATCACAAGAAGAGACATATTTTAATATAGAAATTCATGATAATGGTATACTGGGGTGAAATACTTGCTTCATTTTGGAGAAAATTCCCTACTGGAGGAATTTAGATCCAGAATGATCCTAGAAATATCCACGTTGCAGCTGGACCTGACCAGCCCTGGCCCTGATCCTGTTTGGGCCTTGGTGGAATCAACTTCACTGAGTCTGTGAAACGCTAGAAAAGAGGTATCTTAGCCAAAGGGGCAGCCTCATTACTCCTCGGCTGATTAGATAGTACCTCATTGCCGGTGAGTTATTCTAACAATACTTAATGTTCAGTTACAATATGGTCATTTCTAGAATCAACCTGGCTCTGAATTCCTCCAGAAGGAGGAAAATCCTTATTTTCCCACTGGAGGCCAAAACTGGATTGAGGTGATTCTGTGGTCAGAGTAACACAGGAGAGGATGTTTTCCTGGTTGGTTTGTTTTTTTAATGTTATTGATTGAATGTCTAACTCACTGAGAGACTGGTTTGCAGGCTCTTCCGGTACCTGGTCTGCTTGCTGTCTGGAATGCAGAGATGAAGGGAACACTGGTCTCCCAGGCTCTCCACGTGCCTTCCATGTGGGTGAACTCATGTCAGTCTCGGCCAGTGGGAGCATGGCACGGACTTGTCAGAGACTTTGTGACGCATGTGTGCTGTGCCCCCCTGTCAACTAACAAGTGTTGCCCGAAGAGTACCTCTGTTGCTTGAACATTTAAGATGTCTTCATTCTTGGAGATGTGCATTTTTTCTCATGCCAGTTTTTAGCTGATATGATGAGTTTGTATTTGGGCCTTATGTCTTTCTCTTTCCCATCTTCTCAGTTTATTCCATTTTGAGAAGTGTCTTCCCGCAGAGTGAGAGAAGTTGCTGCAAGAAAATCCCAGAGACATTTTCCCAAACATTAACTCAGTGGAAGTTCTCCAACCCGTCTGGAGGCAGCAAAGGTCTCCCAGTTCTTGGAAAATGCTACTAATTAAACCCTCAGTATTGGTCATTGTGTTGCTTTTTGGAGGACATTGTGAAACTCTCCTCTATCTCCTCCAAAGGCATGATGCCTGTATTGAGAATTTCTAGAAAACATTCTCTGCTGCTTTGGCCTGCAATGCTGTGGGTTGCAGAAGTGATGAAATCGTTCCTTAGACTCTTTCCTGATTTGGTCTGTATTAGATGAAGCACAACCTGTATTATCTAACTGGCTACTTCATGGAGTCCAGCCATATTGGGTGTGATGTTCTGCTCAAGATTAATTTCCTGTAATGAAGATCTGAAACACGATGTTTAAGAGCCCCTCTAATGTTTCTTTTATAGCAATCTATCAGAACGATAGATATTTAGCCTTCTTTATTGGATATGAAACATTAACTTAAAGCCAGTGCTGCTTTCTGTTTTAAATACCAGTATCCATCATGTGTTTCTCACTGTAAGCACCTCTTTCCCTTGCCCTCCATTCATCAAGCATCATGAAGAATCTGCCGCCACCTCCCAGGGGGCACGTGTCATGGGCTTGGCCCTTAGGTTACGATTATCTGCACCTTGGACATCTGACCAGTCTTTGGCCTTGGTGGAATCAACTTCAGAGTTTGTGAAATTCTAGAAAAAAGGTATCTTAGCCCAAGGGGCAGCCTCTTTACTGCATAGCTGATTATTACATGTTTTTTTTCAGTGTTAGCTGGAGAATCTTAGAAAAGTCTGAGCTACTTTTCCTCCTGACACCTTCCCATTTTTGATAGTATGAGAAACATGGATTTTCATCAATTCTGATGAGCGACAGGAATCCGTTGTTTAGCTTATGAGGGCACTTAGTTTGGTGTCTGAGGCCAGAGAACAGGTGCCCAGGCATCTAATTTGTGCACATTTAATGTTTGTCAAATTTATAAATGAAAGAATGAAACTCATGTAGTAATGTTCTCTTCTCTTTCCCAGTTTTGCTTCTTACTACTTTTATGATTCACTGGAAATGCATATTAAACACTCTTTGTTTGCCATTTTCCCTTATGGAATGAATTGTTCCTAATTTTTTTCTTTTTTCTGCCTCAAATGATGTCCATCCTTCAAAGCCTGGCTGAATACCCATATCATGCACATATCATAACTGTATTCTCTCTGTGATTTTTTTCCATTCCTCTTTGCTTTTTTTTTTTTTTTCCTGAATTCTTAACCACTAAGGTAGGTATATGTACCCAATATTAGATGGAGTTTCTCTAGGTATTTTTGTCTATGCACAGCTTGGCTTCTTTTAGACTGTAGCACCTTCAGAAATTGGGATCTAACAAGGTTGGGGCTTCCCTGGTGGCTCAGATGGTAAAAAAAAGTCCTGGAATCCAGGAGACCTAGGTTCAACCCTGGGCTAGGAAGATCCACTGGAGAAGGGAATGGCAACCCACTCAAGTATTCTTGCCTGGAAAATCCCATGGACAGAGGAGTCTGGTGGGCTACAGTCCAAAGTAAGCTTAGCCACTCTTCCATGGCACACATCCTACTCTTGGACACAAAGGGTGTCACACGGAGCCTTGTGACTTGACCTGGTCAACCACTTTGCAGTTACTATGTATGAGACAGGGAAGAAGAATCACACAGTGATTGACTTTGCACTATGTCACTCTCACTGTAATCTTTGTGACCACCTGGGGGATTTGACTGTGTTGTGCTTTCCCCAGGGACTTTACTAACCACAAAGGTTGCTGTGTGCAGCCCTCCCTCACTACCTCCGGGCCGAGAGACTCAAGTGGCTCCCTGTTTTCTTGTTCTTCTCGATGCTTGCTGGTTCCGTGCTCTGTCTTCTGCTTCCTTGCTCATGCTTCTGGGGTCCCCTTATTTGGGACGCCTTCATTGTGAAGCCCCTGCTGTTTGGGCCAGGAGGTGGGGTCTTGTGGCTCTCCCTCTCCTGCCGGGTAGGCTTCATGGGCGTTTTCTGGATTGGCGACGTCAGCCTGGCAGTACATCCTGTGCTTTCCCCATCACCTGTTGTGTGTTTCACCCAAGGCTCATCTCAAGAGGCTTTGAATCTTGTTTGGCCAGAAGTCTTTTTGGCAGTTTGTAAAACTTGGTTGGATTCCAGTTTATCCCTTTTATTTTCAGGACATGCCCACATTGTTGGTTTGCGTGCCAGGCATGTGATTTTCCCTGGTCTCCTTTTTCCCTTTGGCTATGATCTTTGGATACTGTTGCAAGAATTGACAACTAAGGACCTAACCACTAGACTTAAATTTTTTTTTTTTTGTCCTGTTTTGTTTGCAAATAGTGCTGAAAACCTTTTCCCTGTGAAAGGTACATGTAACAGAGATGTGAAAGCAAAGTCTGAGGATCTCTGTACTAGTTAGATAGCATGTAACAAAACTAAAACCAACAATAGCTTTAAAATAGGAGTTTTACTTTCTTTTTTCCAGTGAGGAAGTAAGAGTCATGATTTAGCTTCATGAGGTCAGCAGAGACAAGGCTTCTCTTTTGTTTCTCTACATTCTTTCTGAATCATCATCATTTCCTAAGTTGCTTTGTGACTCAAAGTAGCTTCTGGAGGTCCAGTCATATCTGACTTCCAAGCAAGATGAGGAAAGAATGGGAGAGGGGAGAAAAAAAGCACATGCCACCTGTCCCACTTGCAAGGAAGGAAAAATAGCTAGTCATGTGCCGGAGCTGGTTCATCCTTGGTTGTGAGAATTGATGAGGTTTTAGGAGGTTTTGTGAGCCACTTGGCCTCAACTTGGTAGCTTGAAGTTGGCCACAGTGGGAAAATTTACCCCATAGAAACTGGTGTCAGGAAGAGCTGGTTGTTAAACGTATATCAGTACTTACCTACCCCTGGCCGAAAGGCAAACTGGGAGTGCAGTCTTTGTTGGGTGCCCTGCCACCCTGAATAAAATCAGTTTTGTTACTAAGGAAGAAGGGGGAACGTCTAATGGGCAAGCAAAGTCCTCTTTTCCACCTTCCCCGCTATTTTGAATGGAATTTTCTCATACCATAGCATGGATCTGCTTTCCTATTTAGATTGTTTACTCTTTCCTCCTTTACAGATTATGCAGTAGTAAACATTTTGTGGCATACATACTTATATATGTATGTGGGTGTGTATGTTTTTCTGCATGTGAATTAGTGTCTGTAGATGATAGTTTAAGGTGGATTTGCTAGGTCAACGTGTGTGCACACTACCTGCCTCTTTACAAAGGGTTCTATTTCCTCCCATTATAGAGTAGGGTGAAGACCATGACTTTGGAACCAGACGCACAGGGTGTGAGCACTCATTCTGACCCTGCCTAGCTGTGTGACTCTGGCCAATTTACTTAACCTCTCTGGGCTTCCCATTTTTCTCCTGTAAAATGGGAGGGGGGATAGAATCTGCTTCTGTACGACTAAGAAACACTTAGACCAGAGCCTGGCAGTTTGTAAACTCACAATGAGTGTAACCAGGGGTCTTTGCACATGGAGAAATGTGTTCATACAGATGTAAAACATTGAGAAGAATAAAAAAAAAAAAAAACAGAAAACAAAAAACAAGTCTTGAACATTAAAGGTGGGATTCAACCATAAAACCAAGCCTTGAACATTAAATCTGGAATCATTCTGAATTGTAGGGGGGAGCATGAGATAGGGAAGAAGTGAATGTTTAATACACAGATTAGAAAGTTATTTCACTGACTCAAGGGGCAGCAGTAGGTTTAATTGGTGGTTGGAAAAACCTCTGAGTAAATCAACAATGTCTCCAATTCATAAGTGCACATTATAAATATATTTAAAATCATCTTTATGACTGTTTAGTTTTAAATTTCCTGGGTGCATCAGATGCTTGAGTCATGGAACTTGACAAAAAATCAACATAAATGTTCTTTTTCTCCCCCAACTATATTGAACATCGCACAGATGTGTAGTTAAGTATTTATTATGAACATGCAAATATTGATGTCCCCAAGGCCCATTCTTTGATTTTCAAACTGCTGCTGCTATATTTGGAATTGTTGATTAATACAGGTCTTTGCTCTGACACACAGCATGTCTGACTTCAGGGCCGCTGACAGCAGCGTCGAGAAGAAAGGGGAAACCAGGGCTTGATGTTCATAGGGTTGGACACTGTTTGAGGATGGGAGTTGCTTTGGGAAAATGGCAGCAGGCATCCAAATCTTGAGGTCGTTAGGGATGTGCCTCGCACAGAGCTTTGCCTGTAGTAGGTTCTCAGTAAGTCTTCGCTAACTTGAGGAGGCAGAATGTATGGAGAATAAAAAGTCCTGATTGGGGGGTAAAAATTCACACTAGACTAGAATCTTGGCACTATGAACATTTTGGGCTGGATAATTCTTGTTGGGGCGACTGTCCTGTGTATAGTACAGTGTTTGTACTGTACAAAGCTAGAAGAGGTTCTGAAAAGAGTTATTAATGCAACGATTAGGGAAGATGGCTTCCTGTGTGGCTCAGATGTTAAAGCATCTGCCTACAATGCTGGAGACCGGGGTTCGGTCCACAGGTCGGGAAGATCCCCTGGAGAAGGAAATGGCAACATATTCCAGTACTCTTGCCTGGAAAATCCCATGGACAGAGGAGCCTGGTAGGCTACAGCCCATGGGGTCACAAAGAGCTGGACACGACTGAGCAACTTCACTTTTCTTTTTTTCCTTGGCCTCTNGGCAACATATTCCAGTACTCTTGCCTGGAAAATCCCATGGACAGAGGAGCCTGGTAGGCTACAGCCCATGGGGTCACAAAGAGCTGGACACGACTGAGCAACTTCACTTTTCTTTTTTTCCTTGGCCTCTCCTTATTAGGTCCTGGGAGCATGGCCCTCCACAAGTTGTGATCAGGAAAAAAGGCCTCCAGACATTGCTAAATATTTCCAGGGTGGAGGTCAAAATCATCTTCAGTTGAGAACCAGTGGGCTAGAAGAAAGGATTAAACAGTTATTAGGAGTTGTTATGAAATTATTAAACAGTAAGTGTGTACCAGATGTTTAACTCATTTAATCCTTGCAGGTGTTGCTGAAGTCATTTTTGAAGGAAGGAGAGGTGGAAAGAGATTGAGAACATGACCCAAGGTTGGCCAGAGGGGGTCTGATTATGGGATGTTCTTTTGCTTGTATTCTTCTCCCTCCAAATAAAAATTTCTTATCAAGTACCATACGAGCGCCTACTGTTCTCCTTGGTGCTAATGACGCAGAGCTCACTTCCTGATGAAACACTGCAAAATGCACTGTTTACAAAGAATCTTGCACTGCTTATGTGGGGGTCGTTGATATGGTTTGGTTTCTGTTTTTTTTGGTTTTGGTGAGAATATGAACTGGGCTGTTTGTTCTCCAGCGAGGGGCCACTGACAAACAAAGGGACGTGTAACCTTCCAGTACTCTCGCCTGGAAAATCCCATGGACGGAGGAGCCTGGTGGGCTGCAGCCCGTGGGGTCGCGAAGAGTCGGACACGACTGAGCGACTTCACTTTCACTTTTCTCTTTCATGCATTGGAGAAGGAAATGGCAACCCACTCCAGTGTTCTTGCCTGGAGAATCCCAGGGATGGGGGGAGCCTGGTGGGCTGCCGTCTATGGGGTCGCACAGAGTCGGACACGACTGAAGTGACTTAGCAGCAGCAGCAGTCTTAAGTCTTTCAAGTCTCCAGGGGAAACTCAAATGGGGCCCATGGGGAATTTCCTTTGGGAGGGAATTAACCAAGAACCAGTGATATCTTCTGTGGGGAAGGAGCTTTTGCTGTGATGATTCTTGGGGGTATTTAGTGAACTAAATGGAGTTTTCTTCTGGGGAATGCTAAGACTAGCTTTTTGCCTGTATGACCTTCTTGTGATTAATTTAGCTGATTGTAAACTCTGGTCCAAGCAAAGGGGGCTTCATTTTGAGCCATAGGTACTGATTTTGTGAGGTGCATTGTGGGGGAAGAGCCTTCCCCTTTTGGGGTATACAGCTAGTTATTAGAATTATCAGAAAAAATAATAACCTTCCATAATCACATGGGAATGGAGCACTAGATTGCTTTCCTCACAGAGTTGGGATAGTTTAGGGGGAGTCGGGAAGTGCAGGCTTAAAACTATTGTTAATTTCTCCTCCCCCTTTTTATACCATCAAGAGAATATAAACCAATAAAAGAACTAAATGTTGGCAATCCATAAAATTCTATAGTGGTAATAAAGAAAAACTGAAACTATATTGATATACAACCAAACAAGGTAATTATCATTATTTTTTAATAAAGCCATTTATCATCAATAAATACCAAGGGGGATAGGAAAAATTGCAAGCACAACAATGCCTTCTTCCATAATTATAGCTATTAACAATTTAAAGCATAATTATGTGAGGAAGGAAAAACTTTTAGGAAAGCTTTGTGCCATTTTCTGCATAGAGAAGCCAAATTCTCACATTTCCAAATAGTCAGGATTCTATAAATATTACTGAATTGATAGAGCTTGTCCCAACTTAGCTCATTTTCTAATGATCTGTAATTTGGGAGTTTGTCTCCATCTCTAAGCTGGCCAGCAGCCCTGGAGGAAGGGCTGGGATCCAGAAAAAGGTATATATGGTAATTATCTGTCCACTTCCTAAATGCCACTAGTCAAGAGGACTTTATTTAGCAGAAAGGTTGGTTTTGAGGAATCAAGGGTCTCCTTTATCTCATCTAAACAAACCCTGATTTAAGCAGCTGGTACAGGGAGCACAGGAAGGAGTGAGATGCTGTCTTTTGCTGCTGAACACCTTACACTCTCAAAGGGAGATGGACCTGTCTGCTCTTAGGGTTGGGATGCAGGGTGGAGTGGTTAAGAGTGTTCCTTTGGACTTCCCTCATGGTCCAGGGGTTAAGAATCTGCCTTGGGAGTGCATTGGACACAGGTTTGATCTCTGGTCAGGGAGCTAGGATTCTGCATGCTGCAGAGCAAGTAAGCCCACTCACTGCAATCTAGAGAGTCCATGAAAAGTGAAAAACGTGCAAATGTTAGTCGCTCGGTTGTGTCTGATTTTTGTGATCCTAGGGACTGTAGCCGGCCAGGCTCCTAGGTCCATGGGGTCCTCCAGGCAAGAATACTGGAGTGGGTTGCCATTCCCTTCTCCAGGGTAACTTCCGAACCCAGGGATTGAATCCAGGTCTCCCACATTGCAGGCACATTCTTCATCATCTGAGCCACAATGAAAGATCCCATGTGCTGCAACCAAGACCCGATGCAGCCAAATAAATAGATAATTATTTTTTTTAAAGTGTGCCTTGAAGCTATTAGCCATATCCCAGCTCTCCCATTCACCACCTGTGGCATCTTGTACAAATTAAGTCATGTCCCTATGCCTCATGGTTCTTATCTACAGAATAGAGATGATACTAGAGCCTATCTATAGGTTGATAAATTGAGCTGAAATTTCATGAATCAATAACATGAAACCTGGCTCCTCGTGAGTACTGAGTAAGTTATCTGTCATTTAACCCAATGGGGTAAGTCAGCTACTGAGACTAAATACCTTGGATGTGATGCTAGAGCAGCCATTTGGGCAGTTTGATCCTTGGGTCTGATGCAGTAGCAGTCAAGTTCTCTCTGATGATCACAATAAACTCTGGATAGGTTAATGACTGTACTGAATCTTAAAGGGTGAGACTAGTAGGATAAAGGTGTTCCTTACAGTGAAAACCCAGGAGCTAGTAGTTTGGATGGAATCCACCAATGGTATGATATGCCTAGGTAATTATAAGTGTACTCCCGCATGACAGAAACGGCACCAGGGGCAGAAAGAGATGAGGCTGCAGGGTTTTGGAGGTTTGACAGAGTCTGAATTACAGAGTCTTGGTTTTTTTCTTGAGGACTAGAACTCCTGTTGAGAATATTAAACCTGGAGGTGATAGTTTGTCAGATTTGCCATCTAGAGCTATCACGAGGACAGAAAGCAATGTTGAGTTGTTTTTAAATACTGAGATGAGAGCCAGAGGGAAGGGTCAGAGGCATCTTTTAGAATTTCTAGGATTAGGACTTCCACCCAATAGGACAGTATTTCAGCAGAGTTATGCATGTTTGTTGGAAATAAACACCTGGATTGATTAATTCTCAGTGTAATTGTGCTAGTCATTAGTGCTGTTTGACAAATATCCTAGTCCTTCTCTACTTACAGGAACATGTATAAATAAATGGTAGGGTTGTATTTTCTGGTCCCCTTGTGAGAGTGGAGTCGCGGGAAGAGTTCTGGCTCAGGAGTTATGAGGAAAAGTGATGCATTACTTTGGAGCCAGATTATTTAATTGCTGGTGTAAGATCCTTCAGAGCTTGATCATTTCCCTCACCACAGCGACCAACATCATTACTGAAGTCTGTCCGTCAGCAGGTCCCACAATGAGGATGACGTGGAGCAGAGCTCCTAGCTGTTGCCTGATTAAACATGGAGGGTGAATGAGCAATAAACCTTTATGGTTTTAAGCCAGGAGTAAAAAAAGCAAACTTTGTAAAGAATGAGATAGAAAATATTTTATTAGGCTTTTAGTTTTCAGGCAATCTTTGTCCATTTTAAAATTGGGTTATATGTCCTTATTATTGACTTGTAAAGTGTTCTTTGTATACTGTAGATGCAATTGCCATATCAAGTGTATAGTTTTCAGATATTTTTGCCCAATCTGAATCTCGTCTTTTAAGTATTTGTAATGGTATGTTTTGAAGTGGATGAAATACAATAGATCAGCTTTTTGGTCTATGCATAACGATGTTGGTGCTGTGTATAGGAAATTTTGCCTAACTCAAGGTTGTGAATATTTTCTCCTGGGTTTATAAATTTTATTAATATTTTAAAAGAATCATATTTTGGCTTTGTTAATTTTCTCCATTATCTGTCTTTTATGGCATTAATTCTTTCTTGTTTTGTATGTCTTGTGGGTTCTTATAGCTTGTTCATGTGGAAACTTAGATCATGATTTTAAACTACTTTTCTAATATAAATATTTAAAACTATAAATAGCTTTCTTGGACATTCATTTATCTGTATCTATTGATATATTATACTTTACTAATGTGCCATTCAAAATATTTTCATGTTTTCCTGTGTTTTCATTAATCCATGATTTTTTTTTAAAGGTGAGCTGTTTAGTTTTCAATTATTTTAGGTTTTTTAGGTATTTTAATTTTTACTGAGTTCTAACTTCTATTGCTCTCAGAGAATCTACTCTTTACGATTTCACAATTTGGATATCTATCAAGACATTTTATGGCTCATCACATGGTCTGTATTCATGAATATACCTTTCGTACTTGCAAACCATGTGTATTCTGCAGTTCTTGATATTGTGTTCTATAAATATCAATTAAATTTCGGTAGTGTGTTAAAATCCATATCTTTACTGGATTGTTTTGCTGTGTGATTCTATCAGTAACTGAGAGAAGGGTTATGCATTCCCCAGCCATGATTGTGTATCTGCCAATTTACCCTTTTAGATCTAATTTTTACATTATCTGTTTCGAAGGCTTGTATTTACATGCACACACTTTTAAGCTTTGTATGCTCCCAGATGACCTAACCCTTAAATCACTACAAAACGTTCATTTAAAAATCTTTCATCATAGTTTTTTGTCTTGCAGTTTACTTTGTCTGGTATTAGTGTAGCCATGACAGCTTTTTAATATTTGTATTTTCCAGAGAATATATATTTTCATCTTTTTGCTTTCAACCTTTTTTGGTTATTTATGTTATCATTGCATCCTTGTAGGCAGCATTCAGTTGAGCCTTGCGGTTTTATTCAGCTCAATGGTCTCTTCCTTCTAATCGTAGTGTTTTGTCATTTGTGTCTCATCTAATTATTGATAGGGGCTTCTTAGATAGCTCAGTTGATATATAATTCTACTGCCGTGTGGGAGACCCTGACTTGATTCCTGAGTCAGGAAGGTCCACTGGAGATGGGCTAGGCTACCCATCCCAGTATTCTTGGGCTTCCCTTGTAGCTCAGCTGGTAAAGAATCCACCTGCGGTGCGGGAGACCTGGTTTTGATCCCTGGGTTGGGAAGAACCCCTGGAGAAGGGAAAGGCTGCCACTCCAGTATTATGGCCTGGAGAATTCCATGGACTATATAGCCCACAGGATTGCAAAGAGTTGGATTATTAATGAGTTTGGGCTTAAGTCTACCATTTTGTAAGGGATTTTCTATTTGTCCCAATGGTTTTTACAGTTTTGTTCTTTTTTTGCCTTCTTTTAGGTAAGCAAAATACTTTTTAATATTATATTTTAATTTCTCATGTAGCTTTTTAATAATTTTCTTTTTTTGGGGGTTTCCCAAGACATTTAATCAGAATCAGTTTTTTCTTTTTTTTTAAAACTTGACAATATTTTATTGATTTTGCCATATATCAATATGAATCCACCACAGGTATACATGTGTTCCCCATACTGCACCCCCCTCCCACCTCCCTCCCTGTACCATCCCTCTGGGTCATCCCAGTGCACCAGCCCCAAGCATCCTGTATCATGCATCGAACCTGGACTGATGATTCATTTCATATATGATATTATACATGTTTCAATGCCATTCTCCCAAATCATCCCACCCTCTCCCTCTCCCACAGAGTCTGAAAGACTGTTTTATACATCTGTGTCTCTTTTGCTGTCTCGCATACAGGGTTATCATTACCATCTTTCTAAATTCCATATATATGCGTTAGTATACTGTATTGGTGTTTTTCTTTCTGGCTTACTTCACTCTGTATAATAGGCTCCAGTTTCATCCACCTCATTAGAACTGATTCAAATGTATTCTTTTTAATGGCTGAGTAATACTCCATTGTGTATATGTACCACAGCTTTCTTATCCATTCATCTGCTGATGGACATCTAGGTTGCTTCCATGTCCTGGCTATTATACACAGTCCTGCGATGAACATTGGGGTACACGTGTCTCTTTCAATTCTGGTTTCCTCGGTGTGTATGCCCAGCAGTGGGATTGCTAGGTCATAAAGTAGTTCTATTTCCAGATTAATTTATTTTTTATCGAAGGATAATTGCTTTACAGAATTTTATCATTTTCTGTCAAACCTCAACATGAATCAGCCATAGGTATACATATATCCCCTCCCTTTTCAACCTCCCTCAACCATTTTCTTTTTAGTTTTTCATGGATTAGATGTTGCATCCTCAGTTATAACTGATTCTCCACAGCCTACTCAAAAGTTAAAATTATACACTGTCATATAAATGTAACAACCTCACAACAGTTTAATTCCATTCTCTTTACCTTCTCCTCATTTTTTTGGTGGTGTTTTGTCATTTGTTTTGCATCTATATGAAAAACCAACCTGATGATATATTTTTTATAATTTTTGTATTAAACTGTCAGTTTACATTTAAAGAGATGTTGACAAAAGATAACTTTAATATAAATATTTCCCATTTCACATGCTGTTCATTCTCCCTATAAATATGTTTTTGCCTGTAACGCTTCTGTTAAGTGTTAGTAGAAGCATGATTTAGTGTAATGAAGGTCATCTGGTAATAAATTATCTCAGTATTCATTTATCTGTAAAACTCTGTGTTTTGTCTTCAATTTTGAAGGATATATTTGTTGCACATGGAACTCTGGACTGATGGTTTATTGTTTCTTTTAAAGATATTTTTTATTGACTTCTGACATTCATTGTTTCTAGGAGAAGGCAGTGGCACCCCACTCCAGTACTCTTGCCTGGAAAATCCCATGGACGGAGGAGCCTGGTAGGCTGCAGTCCATGGGGTCCCTAAGAGTTGAACACAACTGAGCGACTTCACTTTCACTTTTCACTTTCATGCATTGGAGAAGGAAATGGCAGCAGTGTTCTTGCCTGGAGAATCCCAGGGACGGGGGAGCTGGTGGGCTGCTGTCTATGGGGTCGCACAGAGTCGGGCACGACTGAAGCGACTTAGCAGCCGCAGCAGCAGCAGTAATTTGGCCATCAGTTGTTTTGCTGTCTTCTGAATTAAATGTGTCTTTGTCCTTTAGATACTTTTTGAACTTTCTTTGTTGATAGAACCTTGGTGTAGTTTTATTTATATTCATTCAACTCATTCAAACTCAACTCATTTATTCATTCATTCATTCAAAGGTTTATAAAACCTTTTTGATCAGTATGTTGTTGTTTTCTCACAAACATGGGGAATTTTTGCCCATGATTTGTTCAAATGCTGTTTTTGCCTCATTCTTTTGTCTCAACTTTTGGGACTCCAGTTACATGTATATTAGACAAATTATTGTTCCGTATTTGACTGAGGCTCAGATCAAGTAAATAATATTGATCTTCAAGTACTAATGGTCTCTATCCAAGTTGAATAGTCCCTTTCCCCCCGTAACATTCCCATCTGTTGTTAATACCATTGAGTAATTTATTTTATCTTTTTAGATACTTTCTGGGAAGGCAATGGCACGCCACCCCAGTACTCTTGCCTGGAAAATCCAATGGACGGAGTAGCCTGGTGGGCTGCTGTCCATGGGGNCCTCAAGACCTGGATCAGATGTGTATAAGAGACAGGAATCAACACCATCCCCAAGAAAAAGAAATGCAAAAATACAAATGGTTGTCTGAGGAGGCCTTACAAATAGCTGAGAAAAGAAGAGAAGCTAAAGGTGAAGGAGAAAAGGAAAGATATAAGCATCTGAATGCAGAGTTCCAAAGAATAGCAAGCAGAGATAAGAAAGCCTTCCTCAGTGATCAATTCAAAGAAATCGAAGAAAACAATAGAATGGAAAAGACTAGAGATCTCTTCAAGAAAATTAGAGGTACCAAGGAAACATTTCATGCAAAGATGTGTACAATAAAGGACAGAAATAGTATGGACCTAACAGAAGCAGAAGATACTAAGAAAAGGTGGCAAGAATACAGAAAAACTATACAAAAAAAAAAAAAACTTTATTACCCAGATAATCACAATGGTGTGATCACTCACCTAGAGCCAGACATCTTGGAATGCAAAGTCAAGTGGGTCGTAGGAAGCGTCACTATGAATAAAGCTCGTGGAGGTGATGGATTCCAGTTGAACAATTTCAAATCCTAAAAGATGATGCTGTGAATGTGTTGCACTCAATATGAAAGCAATTTTGGAAAACTCAATAGTGGCCACAGGGCTGGAAAAGGTGTTTTCACTCCAATCCGAAAGAAAGGCAATGCCAAAGAATGCTCAAACTACCGCACAATTGTACTTATCTCACATGCTTGCAAAGTAATCCTTAAAATTCTCCAGCCAGGCTTCAATAGTACATGAACCGACAACTTCCAGATGTCCAAGCTGGTTTTAGAAAAGGTAGAGGAACGAGAGATCAAATTGCCAACATCTGCTGGATCATCAAAAAAGCAGGAGAGTTCCAGAAAAAACATCGATTTCTGCTTTATTGACTACACCAAAGCCTTTGTGTGGATCACAACAAACTGTGGAAAATTCTGAAAGAGATGGGAATACCATATCACCTAACCTGCCTCTTGAGAAACCTGTATGCAGGTCAAGTAGCAACAGTTAGAACTGGACATGTAAAACAGACTGGTTCCAAATAGGGAAAGGAGTACATCAAGGCTGTATGTTATCATTCTGCTTATTTAACTTATATGCAGTGTACATTGTGTGAAATGCCAGGACGGATGAAGCACAAGCTGGAATCAAGATTGCTGGGAGAAATATCAATAACCTCAGATACGCAGGTGACACCACCCTTACGGCAGAAAGTAAAGGAGAACTAGAGACTCTTGATGAATGTGAAAGAGGAGAGGATAAAAGTTGGCTTAAAACTCAGCATTCAATTCTAATGAGGTGGATGAAACTGGAGCCTATTATACAGAGTGAAGTAAGCCAGAAAGAAAAGCACCAATACAGTATACTGATGCATGTATATGGAATATAGAACGACGGTAACGATAACCCTGTATGCGAGAGAACAAAAGAGACACAGATGTATAGAACAGTCTTTGGGACTCTGTGGGAGAGGGAGAGGGTAGGATGATTTGGGAGAATGGCATTGAAACATGTATAATATCATACAAGAAACGAATAGCCAGTCCAGGTTCGATGCAGGATACAGGATGCTTGGGGCTGGTGCACTGGGATGACCCAGAGGGATGATAAAGGGAGGGAGGTGGGAGGGGGGTTCAGGATGGGGAACACATGTACACCCATGGTGGATTCATGTTGATGTATGGCAAAACCAATACAATATTGCAAAGTGAAAAAAAAAAATTTTTTTTAAAGAAAATTAAAAAAAAAAAGCAGCATTCAGAAAACTAAGATCATGGCATCCAGTCCCATCACTTCATGGCAAATAGACGTGGAAACAATGGAAACAGTGACAGACTTTATTTTCTTGGGCTCCAAAGTCACTGCAGATGGTGACTGCAGTCATGAAATTAAAAGACGCTTACTCCTTGGAAGAAAAGTTATGACCAACCTAGACAGCATATTAAAAAGTGGAGACGTTACTTTGCCAAAAAAGGTCCATCTAGTCAAAGCTATGGTTTTTCCAGTAGTCATGTATGGATGTGAGAGTTGGACTATAAAGAAAGCTGAGCACCAAAGAATTGATGCTTATAATTGGGGTGTTAGAGAAGACTCTTGAGAGTCCCTTGGACTGCAAGGAGATCAAACCAGTCAATCCTAAAGGAAATCAGTCCTGAATATTCATTGGAAGGACTGATGCTGAAAATGAAACTCCAATACTTTGGCCACCTAAGGCCTCATGGGAAAAGTCCCTGATGCTGGGAAAGATTGAAGGCAGGAGGAGAAGGAGACAACAGAGGATGAGATGGTTGGATGGCATCACCAACTTGATGCACATGAGTTTGAGCAAGGTCTGGGAGTTGGTGATGGACAGGGAAGCCTGGCGTGCTGCAGTCCATGGGGTCACAAATGGTTGGACATGACTGAGCGACTGAACTGAACTGAACTGACATGACAGGTCGTCTCCTGCCTTTCTCAGCCCACCGTACACAATGTGCTAAACAGTTTCAAGGCCTATTAACTTAGTAACATCATTTCAGTCTGTTGACCTTGCCAAACTCCTTCCGCCTGAGAACCTCCCCAAATGCTCTTCCCTCTGCCTGGAATGTGTTCTACCTGTCTAACATCATCTCCCTCCTTCTCTTCTCATCTGTATCAATTTGAAATATTATATTCCTTATTTTTTTCATTGCATTTATTTCACATAGTAATTGCATCTTTTCATATCTTTGCACTCACACTGTATTCCAGTAGAGAAATATCACATTTATTTGACCTCTTTCCTCATGTCTAGGAAGTGCCTGGCACAGAGTAGGAACTTCATGTTTGTGGAATGAGTGAACAGCTTGATTTGCACATGAATTTATGAATGCTTTTTACCACAAGTGCCATTTCATTCTTAGATGAAAGCCACAAACTGTGGTGGTATTTGCTATTATTTTATATGCTTTAGTGGGTCTTTCAAGAACACTGTATACTGAAATTGATTTGTTTGGCATTACATGGATTCCTCCTTGTAATATGGAAGAGCAGTTAAAAGCATCATATGTGAACATTTAGCGGTAACAGATGCATAGAAATTCTAATGCTCCTTCCCAAAAATCCAATGCCATACACATGTATGAACTTGTACTAGAAAATGGAAGCACTTGTTTATGATAAGATGTTACAAAATGGAAAGGAAAATCAGTGCAGGCATTGGAAATCCCTGTTTCAGTGTGAGAACTCAGCAGTCCACCAGCATGGCAAAGTGAATCTGTGCTGCAACATCTCCACACTGTGGCCAAATCTAGAATCATTTACTTTTCTTTGGGAACACAAGCTTTTCGGGTATTAAGTAAGGATATGCACATAAGCATTCATTTAATATTAAATGCAACTAACTTGAATAATTTCTTGAAAATTAATCTCTCAGAATTTTATTAGTACCCCTTAATCATCATGGCTTAATGTCATGCTGGCACAGTTTACTCTGGTTGATTTTCTAACAGCTCACTCCTCTGTTTTTCATCCTACTCATATCCAAAACCAATCTTTTTAAAAACTCAAATGCATGATTTAGAAAAAATGGAAACTATACCGTGTCTTTCTTCCTCTATCCTAGCAGCAGTTTGCTTTATTAATCATTACTCCTTTCCCCCAAATTTCTCTAATACACAATAACCTGAATTCTAAACTTAAGCTTAAATTTTACAGTGACTTCAAAATTTTGTGCCATTACATTGAATATTTAAGATCAACTGTTTTCAGTATATACTCAGTTCAGCGTGCCTTTGTGTACAACTCTCTTTTCTAGTATTGAGTGAGAAGTAAACAGATTTCCTAAATGAAGGGAAAAGGGAGAAAAATCTATCTAAATTTCCCAATTCTGCTTGGTCAAGCCTTTGAGATGACAAAAAATTGAGTTGAAGTGAACTCTCAAAGCATTTGGCACTTGATAATGAATTATACTACTTAGCTTCAAAAATATTAATCTATAAAATCTCTTGATTGACATCAGTTAATACTTTTACTATGTAAGAGAAAAGGCATTTTGTTACCTAAAATCATTCCACATTCTTACTTCATACAACAGTGACAACTTTCTATATTAGATTCTACAGATGGTATAGTAAAGATTTTTCCCAAGTAAGTACCTCCTCAGTTCAGTTCAGTTGCTCAGTTGTGTCCGACTCTTTGCGACCTCATGAACCTCAGGACGCCAGGCCTCTGTGTCCATCATCAACTCCCAGAGCACACCCAAACTCATGCCCATTGAGTCAGTGCTGCCATCCAACCATCTCATCCTCTGTCTTCCCCTTCTCCTCCCGCCCTCAATCTTTCCCATAGTCAGGGTCTTTTCAAATGAGTCAGCTCTTCACATCAAGTGGCCAAAGTATTGGAGTTTCAGCTTCAACATCAGTCCTTCCAATGAACACCCAGGACTGATCTCCTTTAAGATGGACTGGTTGGATCTCTTGGCAGTCCAAGGGACTCTCAAGAGTCTTCTCCAACACCACAGTTCAAAAGCATCAGTTCTTTAGTGCTCAGCTTTCTTGACAGTCCAACTCTCACATGACCACTGGAAAAACCATAGTCTTGACTAGACAAACATTTGTTGGCAAAGTAATGTCTCTGTTTTTTAATATGCTGTCTAGGTTGGTTATAACTTTCCTTCCCAGGGGTAAGCATCTTTAAATTTCATGACTGCAATCACCATCTGCAGTGATTTTGGAGCCCAGAAAAATAAAGTCTGACACTGTTTCCCCATCTGTTTTGCATGAAGTGATGGGACTGGATGCTGTGATCTTAGTTTGCTAAATGTTGAACTTCAAGCCAACTTTTTCACTCTCCTCTTTCACTTTCATCAAGAGGCTCTTTAGTTCTTCTTAACTTTCTGCCATAAGGGTGGTGTCATCTGCATATCTGAGGTTATTGATATTTCTTCCAGCAATCTTGATTCCAGCTTGTGCTTCATCCAGCCCAGCATTTCTCATGAGGTACTCTGCATATAAGTCTGCTTTTTAATACACTGTCTAGGTTTGTCATAGCTTTCCTTCTAAGGAGCAAGCATCTTTTAATTTCACACCTTTTAATTTCATGGGTGCAGCCATCCTCTGTAGTAATTGGAGCCCCCAAAAATAAAGTCTCTCACTGTTTGCAGTGTCTCCCCATCTATTTGCCTTGAAGTGATGCGACCAGATGCCATGATCCTAGTTTTCTGAATGTTGAGCTTTAAGCCAACTTGTTCACTCTCCTCTTTTACTTTCATCTTCTTTGCTTTTTGCCATATGGGTGGTGTCATCTGCATAGCTGAGGTTATTGATATTTCTCCCTGCAATCTTGATTCCAGCTTGGCTTCATCCAGCCCGGCATTTTACATAATCTACTCTGCATATAAGTTAAATAAGCAGGGTGACAGTATACAGCCTTGACATATTCCTTTCCCAATTTGGAACCAGACCGTTGTTCCATGTCCAGTTCTAATTGTTGCTTCTTGACCTGCATACAGGTTTCTCAGGAGGCAGGTCAGGTAGTCTGGTATTCCCATCTCTTGAAGAATTTTCCAGTATGTTGTGATTGACACAGTCAAAGGCTTTAGCGTAGTCAATTGAAGCAGAAGTAGATGTTTCTCTGGAACTCCCTTGCTTTTTTTGCTATCCAACTGTATGTTGGCAATTCAGTTTCTGGTTCCTCTGTCTTTTCTAAATCCAGCTTCTACATCTGGAAGTTCTCGATTCAAAATACTGTTGAAACCTAGCTTGAAGGATTTTAAGCATTACCTTGCTAACATGTGAAATGAGTGCAGTTGTATACTAGTTTGAGCATTCTTTGGCATTGCCCTTCTTTGGGATTCAAATGAAAACTGACCTTTTCCAGTCCTGTGGCCGTTGCTGAGTTTTCCAAATTTGTTGGCATATCGAGTGCAGCTCTTTAGCAACACCATCTTTTAGGATTTTAAGTAGGTCAGCTGGAATCCCATCACCTCCACTAGCTTTGTTTAACGTGGTCCACTGGAGAAGNGTATACTAGTTTGAGCATTCTTTGGCATTGCCCTTCTTTGGGATTCAAATGAAAACTGACCTTTTCCAGTCCTGTGGCCGTTGCTGAGTTTTCCAAATTTGTTGGCATATCGAGTGCAGCTCTTTAGCAACACCATCTTTTAGGATTTTAAGTAGGTCAGCTGGAATCCCATCACCTCCACTAGCTTTGTTTAACGTGGTCCACTGGAGAAGGGAATGGCAAGCCACTTCAGTATTCTTGCCTTGAGGACCCCATGAACAGTATGAAAAGGCAAAATGATAGGATATCAAAAGAGAATCTCCCCAGGTCGTTAGGTGCCCAATATGCTANAAAAAAAAAAAAATCAGATATCCCAAGTTAAGGAATTTAGCACTTTTCTCTGTATGGGAAAATGCAAGAGTCTTGTTGTTTGGTTGCTCATTTTTGTCCAGCCCTTTGCACCTCCACAGACTGCAGCACGCTAAGCTTCCCTGTCCTTCACCATCTCCCAGAGTTTGCTCAAACTGAAGTCGGTGATGCCATCCAACCATCTCATCTTCTGCCGTCCCCTTCTCCTCCTGCCTTCAATCTTTCCCAGCATCGGGGTTTTTCTCATAATGCAAGAGTCTGGGCTCACTGAAATCATTCTCTTCATACGCATTTCAGGTATCCTGGGCCAGGATCCTGTGTTTTTTTACATCTTGAGATCACTTGGGGCTCACCATAGGGAGGGGCTGCAGTCTGCTGACTGGTATTCTTCTCCTTCTTAAGTGTCCTTAGAGCTTACCGGCTCACATTGGAGGGCTGCAGTCACTGACAATTGTGACATCCTTGTTGACTGATATGGCAAGAAATATTTCATTTCCCAACGGTTTTCTAATAAGTTAAACATACACTTACCATGTGACCCAGTCATTCAACTTCTAAGTATTTACCAAAGAGAAACAACAGTCATGTCCATAAAAGACTTGGGCATGAAGGCTAATGACACCTGTATTTGTAGTCACTAATAAAGCAATGGTGGTATTATAAAATGGAATACTGGGGGCTTCCCTGATGGTTCGGTAGTTAAGAACCCGCCTTCCAGTGCAAGGGACATGGGTTCAAAGCCTGGTCTGGGAGGATGGCACATGCCATGGAGCCACTGAGACTGTGTGCCACAACTACTGAACCTGTGCTCCAGAGCCTGGAGGCCACGGCTACCGAAACCTGTGCTCCAGAGCCTGTGCTTTGCAACAGGGGAAGTCACTGCTGTGAAAAGCCCATGCAGCGCAGCTAAGGAACGCTCACGGGCAGCAGCGAAGACCCAGCACGGTCGAAAGCAAATCTTAAAAAGATAAAATGGAACACTTCTCAGTATTGTGATACAAAGGACTAAACTCCTGGTACACACCGCCACAGGAATGAATCTGCTACGCTGAGTGAAAGAGCCAGATCAGAAAGAATACCTGCTGAATAATTTAGCAAACTCTGGGAGATATGAAGGACAAGGAAGCCTGGTGAACTGCAGTCCTTGGGGTCACAAAGCGTTGGACACGACTGAGTGGCTGAACAACAACGATAGCAAAAGGAGCCCTAGTGAATACGTGAGAACTGGGAGAAGACAAACATGCGCTTAATGACAGGGACATCAGTTGCCTAGAGATGGGGAGCGGGGAAGGAAAAGGTGACTAGAGGCTGGAGGAAATCTTTGGGAGTGATAGAGCTCTTCACTCTGCTGCTTGTGGAGATGGTGTCCTGGGTATTCACATCTGTCAGAACTGATCACATCATACACTTGACACAATCGAGTTGATTGTATGTTAATGATACCTCAATAAAACCATTAAAAAGAAGAAGCAGCAGCTAGACCTGGGCTCCCTGAAGGGATGTGTGGTTTGTGGGGAGGAGATGAGCCCCAGCCAGGAGAGGCCTTAAGGGCGGGCTCAGGGATTGTCCTAGATGAAGTGGCACCTTGGAGCTCTCAAGACCGGGTGCCGGCCCTGCCCTGTGACTTCTGCACGTTCAGGTATACCATGCCCACTCTGCAGGACACTGGGAAGATGCCCAGGCCTCCTTGCCCTCCCAGAGCTCCCAGCAAGGACCCTCAGGGTGTCTGTGCTGTGACAAAAAGAGAGAGAGAGGTCTCTTGGAAGCTGGGGTCCCAATGGAGGCCCAAGGAGGAATGGAGGTGAGTGGGGAAGGGCAGGAGGGGCCAAAGCACACGTGGGATGTTGGCCAGGGAGAGAAAGGCAGGAGAAGCCCAGTCCTGTGTCTCGCGGGGTCTGACCAGGAGACAGGGCCTTCTTGAATCGTGGGTGTGGGTCCCCGACTTCCACCTGGGCCAGGGCGAGCCTCCCAGCCCCAGGACCCCCACTCCCTCCATGGCCCCCCTGCTGTTCTTGCTTTCCTCCCCCCAACCCCAGCACAGAGCAAGGTCTCAGGAAGCCCAACTCTGCCCAGAAAGTGTTAACAAGTACAAGGTGTGATACATACTTCAGGGCGCTGGACCTCTGTCCCAGTAGAGGCCCCAGCCTGTTCCTGGCACTGTGGAAGGGCATCCTTCAGCCAGGAATAAGAGGCTGATATGATCCTGTCCGGTGTTGAGAGACCTCCGATCCAGTGTTGCCAAGAGAGGCTGGGCACAGACATGGTGGCGCCATGTGCCAAAGTTGTCTGGGCTGCAGGCAGCTGCCCACCTGTACAGCCTCCCCCTTGGGCTTGGACAGTGGAAGAAATGAAGCTGCGAGGCCCGCCTTTCTGCTGGCCTTTCCTGCCTTCTTGCAGCTAGAGCTGCTTTGGGAAGGTGAAACCCCACACCCAGTCCTGCTTGACCAATGAAGCTGGGCTCAATGCCCCTTCCTGATCTCGGGTGAGGCAACAGTGAGCAGTGATGCAAAGTGAGATCTTAATTTTCTGCCCAGGAATTGAGCTTGGGTAGCCTGGAAGAAAACCAGGAATCCTAGCCACCAGACCAGCAAGGGCTAGAGGCTATTTTTCCCTGGATCTTTGCCCTCAGTAAAAAATGCATTTGTCACAGAGGCAGAAGCTGTAAATGCAGGTACAACACAGCACAAATGGGAGAACGCATAGAGAAAAGGTTGGTTTATTATAGTTGAGACAGAAGCAAAGCAGAGATGCACATGGGGAGAGAAAGGGTATTGGCATCCCACCTTGTGAGGAGGAGCACAATAAAGAGGAGGTTAAGTCATTTATATAGGGCAGTTCTTTCGGGTTTTTGTCTTCCTTCAGGCCATCTATCTGGTTTCTTTATCCACACCTGACCTACCCTGAGACCCTCTCCTGGGTACACACGCACCCCTCAGTCAAGATGGATCTCGAAGTGAAGGCTTCTGGGAGGAGCAAGACTCATTAGGGCTTGGTGTTATCTCTTGACTTTTGACCCACAAGAAACCTTTCTGTGCATGTGTAGTGTCTCCCTTGTCCCCAAAGAGGGGGAAGCAGAGATCCCTTAATCTTTTACTCAAAAAGAATTTTCCCCTCTTTGTCCTTGCCATGACTATTACCCTGACGATTGCCTTGACTGTTAGCTCAAGGTGCTTGCAAGAAACAAACAAGGACTATTTATCCTGTTTCCGTTGTTACTTTCATTTTGGAGGGCAAACAGGAGGCTGATTGTACATGCCTTAACTGGAGCCCATATATCTTGCCTCAGAAAATGTTATACCCTTATGGCAGAAAGCAAAGAGGAGCTAAAGAGCCTCTTGATGAAAGTGAAAGAGCAGAGTGAAAAAGCTGGCTTAAAACTCAACATTCAAAAAACGAAGATCATTGCATCAGGTCCCATCACTTCATGGCAAATAGATGGGGAAACAATGGAAACAGTGACAGACTTTATTTTCTTGGGCTCCAGAATCACTGCAGGTGGTGACTGCAGCCAAGAGGTGCTTGCTGCTGGAAGAAAAGCTATGACCAACCTTGACAGCATCTTAAAAAGCAGAGACAATGCCAACAAAGGTCCGTCTGGTCAAAGCTATGATTTTTCCAGTAGTCATGTATGGATGTGAGAATTGGACTATAAAGAAAGCTGAGCGCCAAAGAATTGATGCTTTTGAACTGTGGTGTTGCAGAAGACTCTCGAGAGTCCCTTGGACTGCAAGGAGATCAAACCAGTGAATCCTGAAGGAACTCGGTCCTGAATGTTCATTGGAAGGATTGATGCTGAAGCTGAAACTCCAATACTTTGGCCACTTGATACGAAGAACTGACTCATTGGAAAATCCCCTGATGCTGGGAAAGATTGAAGGCAGGAAGAGAAGGGGACGGCAGAGGATGAGATGGTTGAATGGCATCACCAACTTGATGGACATGAGCTTAAGCAAGCTCTGGGAGTTGGTGGTGGACAGGGAAGCTTGGTGTGCTACAGTCTATGGGGTTGCAAAGAGTCGGACGTGACCAAGTGAGTGAACTGAAATGATAAGTATCCAGTCTGAAACCCACTTCTTTGTGCCCCAGGAAATGTAAACAGGGGGCCACTTGTAAATGTTTAACCTGGAGCCCTACATCATTCATATCTCCTACATCATTCCCACTGTATTTTCCATGGACAGATATCTCTCTAAATAGCCTCAGGCTCCCTGTGGGAGAGCAAGGCCTCTGGCCGTGGAAGGCTGAGCTAGTCCACTTCTGGAGAAGACACGGGGCTTCATTCTCAGGAGTACTCCACTTCTGAGTGGCAGCTCTTTTCCCATTCTCCTCCTCCCAACCCCTGAACTTCTCTCCCCATCAATATAGGGAGGGGAGGTGCTGAGACAATCATTTCTTCTTTGACAGGGAGCTTCCTCTCTAGGATTTGTGGCTCAAGCCATTTCGGCCCAGTCGTGCGGGGACCATAGTTCTGAATTGGTTTGGTCTTGGTTTGAGGCTGACATTAGGCCCAGGAGACCGTTTCCACTTCCAGAATTTAAGGAGCCAGAGGCACCCAGGGACAGAGAGGGACAGATGGTTGGTCCCCTTCTTGCTGCTTAGGCCTTCTCATCGCTGGATGGAGTCCCAGGTGCCCTTCCACTCTCCCAGATTGTCGTCTGTCTGGAGCAGGCACTGGGAGATTGGTCGGATCCCTGGAAAGATGAGACAGGAGGGCTGGGAGGAAGTGGGCCGGTGAGGGCTGGGTGGAGGGTAGGAGTGGATTAAACCATTTTCAGAGCCAGCCCCCACACCCCTGATTCTGGACAATTGGACCCAGGATCTTTCCTTAACGTGAGCAGCCTTAAAAAATATCCACAACCTAAAAATTGAAAGTTTTGTTTTATTTGGTGGGAGTTTTTAGGACTTGAAGGCTGGAGGGAGCATCTCAAGTAACCTTGAGAGAACTGTTCTGAGGAGGCAAGGAGGGGATCCCGGTTATATAGAAGGTTTGTAACAAAGAGCAGGGAGTTGGAAGATCAAAAGATGATTGTTAATTGAAGACAATGAGATAACCCAAGTTAAGGAATTTAGTGCTTTTCTGTGTTTGGGCAGATGCAGGAGTCTGGGCTCACTGAAATCATTCCTTTGATATGCACCTCAGCTCTCTGGGGCCAGGGTCCTGAGTTTTCACATCCTGAGTTTCCTCAGGGCTCCCCACAGGGAGTGACTGCAGTTTGATGGCAGTTGGGTGGCAGGTCTTCTTTACTTTCCTGAGTTTCCTCAGGGCTCACCGGCTCCTATTGCAGGGCTGCAATCACTGGTGGCTGTGACATCCTTGTTTGCTGATATGGCAGGAAACACTCCATGTCTCACACGGGAGGGTCACTGCAGGTGTGGGGGAGCCACTGATTACAGATGTTTGATTATGGATGTTGGCAAACCAACAGAGGAGAAAAGAAAAGTGGGTCCTGGACCTGATGCTATAATAGCAGAAGATGACCTGCACAGGGGTGAGTGGGGTGGGGCTGGGGGTTGCTGAGCCTGGAGCCTCAGTCCTGGAAGGTCAGCTCCAGGACACAGAGAGAAAGGGCAAGGCCAGAGCCGTTCGGGGTGGCGGGGGTGTGGTGGGTAGAAATAGCCGTGAGGGCATTTTCTGCCTGCCTGGTCCACCCTAGGCACCAGTTGGGTGCCTTACCTTCTGGCAGAAAACTTTTTTGTTAGCCACAGAGCCATGCAGGAAAAAGGAGGTGGTGTATTTTATCCCTGGGTCAGACTGAGTTTCTGTGAAGACGTTATTTAACTATAACTATGACCTTGGGCTTTTGGGTTCAGTTTGCTTGACCTGCTGCTGCTCCTGCCTTACGGTGACCTCAGGATCCTTGCGGAAACCCTGACCCTCACGATGGAGGCTGTGGAGGGAGCCTAGTCCTCACAAGACCTCGAGGTCGGCCTGCAGTGGCCTCCTGGTCCCACCTTAACTCCTTTGGCTGATTCCCCAGGGCTTCCCTTGTGGCTCAGCTGGTAAAGAATCCACCTGCAATGCAGAAGATCTGGATTCAACCCCTGGGTTGGGAAGATCCCCTGGAGAAGGGAAAGGCTACCCACTTAAGTAAACTGGCCTGGAGAATTCCACGGACACAGTCTATGGGATCGCAGAGGTGGACATGACTGAGCAACTTTCACTTTCACACCTGGCCTCATCGGTCCCATTCTTGTCCCCTCCTAGTCTTGTGTTTGTCACAGAGGGTGTGTTAGTCGCTCAGTCATGTCTGACTCTTTGTGATCCCATGGACTGTATAGCCCACCAGTCTCCTCTGTCCATGGGATTCTTCAGGCAAGAATACTGGAGTGGGCAGCCATTCCCTTTTTCAGGGGATCTTCCCAACCCATGGATCAAACATGGGTCTCCCACATTGCAGGCAGATTATTTACTGTCTGAGCCACCAGAGAAGCCCACAGCGGGGTCCTCACCATTTTGCAGAAACCATACAGTGGAAGGTTGTTCTTTCAAGAATTGAAGGGTGAGTGGTTTGGAACTTTGTAAGGCAGTGTTGTTGCTGAAGAATCACCAGGGAACCAATCAGATGACATTTCCTTGAAGGGACATGAGGCCGAGGGGCAGAGCCGAAACATCAGACCACACTTCCTGAGGGTCAGGTGGGGAGCATGTCCTGTCTCTTATACACATCTAGATGTGTATAAGAGACAGGTTCTGAGGAGGCAAGGAGGGGATCCCGGTTATATAGAAGGTTTGTAACAAAGAGCAGGGAGTTGGAAGATCAAAAGATGATTGTTAATTGAAGACAATGAGATAACCCAAGTTAAGGAATTTAGTGCTTTTCTGTGTTTGGGCAGATGCAGGAGTCTGGGCTCACTGAAATCATTCCTTTGATATGCACCTCAGCTCTCTGGGGCCAGGGTCCTGAGTTTTCACATCCTGAGTTTCCTCAGGGCTCCCCACAGGGAGTGACTGCAGTTTGATGGCAGTTGGGTGGCAGGTCTTCTTTACTTTCCTGAGTTTCCTCAGGGCTCACCGGCTCCTATTGCAGGGCTGCAATCACTGGTGGCTGTGACATCCTTGTTTGCTGATATGGCAGGAAACACTCCATGTCTCACACGGGAGGGTCACTGCAGGTGTGGGGGAGCCACTGATTACAGATGTTTGATTATGGATGTTGGCAAACCAACAGAGGAGAAAAGAAAAGTGGGTCCTGGACCTGATGCTATAATAGCAGAAGATGACCTGCACAGGGGTGAGTGGGGTGGGGCTGGGGGTTGCTGAGCCTGGAGCCTCAGTCTTGGAAGGTCAGCTCCAGGACACAGAGAGAAAGGGCAAGGCCAGAGCCGTTCGGGGTGGCGGGGGTGTGGTGGGTAGAAATAGCCGTGAGGGCATTTTCTGCCTGCCTGGTCCACCCTAGGCACCAGTTGGGTGCCTTACCTTCTGGCAGAAAACTTTTTTGTTAGCCACAGAGCCATGCAGGAAAAAGGAGGTGGTGTATTTTATCCCTGGGTCAGACTGAGTTTCTGTGAAGACGTTATTTAACTATAACTATGACCTTGGGCTTTTGGGTTCAGTTTGCTTGACCTGCTGCTGCTCCTGCCTTACGGTGACCTCAGGATCCTTGCGGAAACCCTGACCCTCACGATGGAGGCTGTGGAGGGAGCCTAGTCCTCACAAGACCTCGAGGTCGGCCTGCAGTGGCCTCCTGGTCCCACCTTAACTCCTTTGGCTGATTCCCCAGGGCTTCCCTTGTGGCTCAGCTGGTAAAGAATCCACCTGCAATGCAGAAGATCTGGATTCAACCCCTGGGTTGGGAAGATCCCCTGGAGAAGGGAAAGGCTACCCACTTAAGTAAACTGGCCTGGAGAATTCCACGGACACAGTCTATGGGATCGCAGAGGTGGACATGACTGAGCAACTTTCACTTTCACACCTGGCCTCATCGGTCCCATTCTTGTCCCCTCCTAGTCTTGTGTTTGTCACAGAGGGTGTGTTAGTCGCTCAGTCATGTCTGACTCTTTGTGATCCCATGGACTGTATAGCCCACCAGTCTCCTCTGTCCATGGGATTCTTCAGGCAAGAATACTGGAGTGGGCAGCCATTCCCTTTTCCAGGGGATCTTCCCAACCCATGGATCAAACATGGGTCTCCCACATTGCAGGCAGATTATTTACTGTCTGAGCCACCAGAGAAGCCCACAGCGGGGTCCTCACCATTTTGCAGAAACCATACAGTGGAAGGTTGTTCTTTCAAGAATTGAAGGGTGAGTGGTTTGGAACTTTGTAAGGCAGTGTTGTTGCTGAAGAATCACCAGGGAACCAATCAGATGACATTTCCTTGAAGGGACATGAGGCCGAGGGGCAGAGCCGCAACATCAGACCACACTTCCTGAGGGTCAGGTGGGGAGCATGTCCTGTCTCTTATACACATCTAGATGTGTATAAGAGACAGGTTCTGAGGAGGCAAGGAGGGGATCCCGGTTATATAGAAGGTTTGTAACAAAGAGCAGGGAGTTGGAAGATCAAAAGATGATTGTTAATTGAAGACAATGAGATAACCCAAGTTAAGGAATTTAGTGCTTTTCTGTGTTTGGGCAGATGCAGGAGTCTGGGCTCACTGAAATCATTCCTTTGATATGCACCTCAGCTCTCTGGGGCCAGGGTCCTGAGTTTTCACATCCTGAGTTTCCTCAGGGCTCCCCACAGGGAGTGACTGCAGTTTGATGGCAGTTGGGTGGCAGGTCTTCTTTACTTTCCTGAGTTTCCTCAGGGCTCACCGGCTCCTATTGCAGGGCTGCAATCACTGGTGGCTGTGACATCCTTGTTTGCTGATATGGCAGGAAACACTCCATGTCTCACACGGGAGGGTCACTGCAGGTGTGGGGGAGCCACTGATTACAGATGTTTGATTATGGATGTTGGCAAACCAACAGAGGAGAAAAGAAAAGTGGGTCCTGGACCTGATGCTATAATAGCAGAAGATGACCTGCACAGGGGTGAGTGGGGTGGGGCTGGGGGTTGCTGAGCCTGGAGCCTCAGTCTTGGAAGGTCAGCTCCAGGACACAGAGAGAAAGGGCAAGGCCAGAGCCGTTCGGGGTGGCGGGGGTGTGGTGGGTAGAAATAGCCGTGAGGGCATTTTCTGCCTGCCTGGTCCACCCTAGGCACCAGTTGGGTGCCTTACCTTCTGGCAGAAAACTTTTTTGTTAGCCACAGAGCCATGCAGGAAAAAGGAGGTGGTGTATTTTATCCCTGGGTCAGACTGAGTTTCTGTGAAGACGTTATTTAACTATAACTATGACCTTGGGCTTTTGGGTTCAGTTTGCTTGACCTGCTGCTGCTCCTGCCTTACGGTGACCTCAGGATCCTTGCGGAAACCCTGACCCTCACGATGGAGGCTGTGGAGGGAGCCTAGTCCTCACAAGACCTCGAGGTCGGCCTGCAGTGGCCTCCTGGTCCCACCTTAACTCCTTTGGCTGATTCCCCAGGGCTTCCCTTGTGGCTCAGCTGGTAAAGAATCCACCTGCAATGCAGAAGATCTGGATTCAACCCCTGGGTTGGGAAGATCCCCTGGAGAAGGGAAAGGCTACCCACTTAAGTAAACTGGCCTGGAGAATTCCACGGACACAGTCTATGGGATCGCAGAGGTGGACATGACTGAGCAACTTTCACTTTCACACCTGGCCTCATCGGTCCCATTCTTGTCCCCTCCTAGTCTTGTGTTTGTCACAGAGGGTGTGTTAGTCGCTCAGTCATGTCTGACTCTTTGTGATCCCATGGACTGTATAGCCCACCAGTCTCCTCTGTCCATGGGATTCTTCAGGCAAGAATACTGGAGTGGGCAGCCATTCCCTTTTCCAGGGGATCTTCCCAACCCATGGATCAAACATGGGTCTCCCACATTGCAGGCAGATTATTTACTGTCTGAGCCACCAGAGAAGCCCACAGCGGGGTCCTCACCATTTTGCAGAAACCATACAGTGGAAGGTTGTTCTTTCAAGAATTGAAGGGTGAGTGGTTTGGAACTTTGTAAGGCAGTGTTGTTGCTGAAGAATCACCAGGGAACCAATCAGATGACATTTCCTTGAAGGGACATGAGGCCGAGGGGCAGAGCCGCAACATCAGACCACACTTCCTGAGGGTCAGGTGGGGAGCATGTCCGTGTGCTGTCTCTTATACACATCTAGATGTGTATAAGAGACAGGCCATATCTGTCTCCACTCGAGGAGATAAACGAAGGTCCCTTCACAACTCAAGAGGATCCCCATTCTCCCCTCTCATTGTGAGACGAGGATTCCTTTCCCTTCTACGTCGAGAAATGATTCTTGGCCATCCCGTCGCATTTCATGAGGAGGCGTTCTCCACAGAAATCTCCAGAGGAACTCCAGGAGTCGAGCCACCAAAGCAAGAGAGGCTCAAAAGTCTCAGTCGTATCTAGATGAATGTGATTACCCTGCAGTGCCTCGCAAGTCACCCCGTGTATCGACTCACACCATGGTGGCACGTGTGACAGCTCTGTGGGAAAGCCTGGTGGGAAAGACCCAGATTCCTCTGTCAACTAGATGGGAAGCCTCACACTGCTACTCCATCTTGGAAGGAAAACGGACTAGCATGTCTCCACACGAGACAAGGCCCAGTTCGCCTTTGGACTCTCCAGAGGAACCTCAAGAACCACGTCACTACTGCAGAGGAAACCTCAGGCTGCGGCCTCCGCTTCACAAGGATTTAGAACGCAGCAACCAATGGAGAGCAATCCAACGAGGCCCCTCTTAACTCGAAGAGACACTGGCCTTTCCTGAGGCCTCATGACTGTGTCCCTGAGGTCTCCATGCTAACTCGAGGGGAACCTGGCACAACTCGAGAAAAACCCTGAAGTTCTCACCTGTAGGGGCGATGAGGGCTTTTTCGGCTGCGGTGTCTCGATGGATATCACACCTTCCCTCTTGAAAGTCGAAAGCGTCTCCCACATCCTTGCTGCAAGTCAAGAAGTGCATCCTTGCTGTATCGAGTGACACTACGGCGGCACGTGTGACAGCCCCGTGGGAAACCCTAAGGGAATGCCTCAGATCCCTTTGTCAATTCGAAGGGAAGCCTCACACTACTACTGCCGCTCGAAAGGAAAGCAAACTAGCATTTCTCCACACGAGAAAAGGCCTGACTCCCCTGTGGAGACTGTAGGGAACCTTACGAACCATGTCAGCAGTGAAGAGGAAACTTCAGGTTCCAGCCTATGCTCCTTACAAACCCTTAGGCAGCAGCACCGAAAGGAGAGGAATCCAGAGAGTCCCCTCGCAACTTGGAGTGACACTGGCCTTTCCTGAGAGCTCATGAGTGTGTTCCAGAGTTCTCCAGCATAACTTGAGAAGACCCTGCCACAACTCGAGAGAAACCAAGAGATTCTGCACTTCGGGTGAGATGAAGTCCTTTTTGGCTGAAAGGTCTAAAGGGAAGTCACATTTTCCCTCTTGAACTTGGGTGGCGTCTTTCAAACACTTGAGACTAGTCAGAAAATTCCCTGTCATATCTGTATCCAATCGAGTAGAACAACGAAGGTATCTTCACAAAGGAAAAGGATCCCCACTCTCCCCCTCTTCAGTGAGAGACGAGGGTTCCTTGCCCTGAGTCACCGAGAAACGATTCATGCCTTCCCACTGCATCTCAAGTGGAGGCATTCTCCACAGGAAACTCGAGAGGAACTCCAGGGTTCGAGCCTGCTAAAAAAAAAGAAAAAAGAGGAGCAAAGTCTCAGTCAAATCCAGATGAACGTGTTTAACCTGCAGTTCCTCGAAAGTGACCCATTGTATTCACTCACACCATGGTGGCACGTGTGACAGCTCTGTGGGAAAGCCACGTGGGAAAGGCTCAGATCTCTGTGTCAACACGATAGGAAGACTCACACTGCTACTACAGCTCGGGAGGAAAACGGACTAGCATGTCTCTACACGAGACAAGGCCTGGCTCCCCTGTGAAGTCTCCAGAGGAACCTCCAGAACCAGATCAGCACTGGAGAGGAAACCTCAGGTTGCAGCTTCTGCTCCTGAGAAAGACTTAGAATGCAGCAACGCATGAAGTGTAATAACTTGAATCCCCTCGCTAATCAGAGAGGCACTGGCCTTTCCGGAGGCCTCATGAGTGGGTCCCTGAGGTCTCCATCGTAACTCGAGAGGCAACTGCCGCAACTCGAGAAAAGCCTGAGGTTTATCCCCTCCAGGCGAGATGAGGACATTTCCGCTGCGGAGTCTCGATGGAAATCACACCTTCCATCTTGAAACTCGAAAGCGTTTTTAACACCCATGCTGCAAGTCAAGAAGTTCTCTGACATATCCTTCTAAACTCGAGTGAAACAATAGGGTCCCTCCACAACTCAGGAGGAGCCCCGTTTCACTCTCCTCAGTGCGAGATGACTGTATTTCCATGCTTCACTGAGACATGATCCCTGGTGTTCCGTTCACATCTCAAGTGGAGGCCTTCTCTACAGGAACGTGGAGATGAAATCTAGGGGTCGTGTAACCATTAATTCACTCTCCTGAATGCGAGATGAGTGTATTTCCATGCTTCACTGATACATGATCGCTGGTGTTCCGTTCACTACTCAAGTGGAGGCCTTCTCTACCTGAACGTCGAGATGAACTCGAGGGGTCGTGCAACCATTCCGAAACACCCCCTTTTGACGCATTCTACTCCAGCTAAAGCTGATTCGGTTGCACTGCCTCGGATGTTACCCTGAGTGTCGACCCCCACCATGTTGGCCACTATGACAGCCTTGTGGGAAAGCCTGGAGGAAAAACACAGATCCATGTGACACCATGACGGGAAGCTTGAGTCTGCTGCTACAGCTGGGGAGGAGTGCGGACTTGCATGTCTCCACTCGAGACGAGGACGGAGTCCCATGTGGACACTCCAGAGGAACCACAAGAACCCTGTCTGCAGTGGCGAATAAATTTCAGGTTGCAGCCTTCGCTTCAGTCAAGGACTGAAGATGCGGCACTGACTGGAGAGGAATCCTGAAATGCCCCTCGCAACTCGCATGAACCCTGGCCTTTCCTGAGGCCTCCTGAGCGGGTCCCAGAGGTCCCCGTCGTAACTCGAGAGGAACCTGCCGTAACTCGAGAAAAACCAGGAGGTTCTACCCTCCAGGTGAGATGAGACCCGTTTCCGCTGCAGGGTCTCNACTTAAGATGCGACACTGACTGGAGAGGAATCCTGAAAAGCCCCTTGCAACTCGCATGAAACCTGGCCTTTCCTAAGGCCTCCTGAGCGGGACCCAGAGGTCCCTGTAGTAACTCGAGAGGAACCTGCCATAACTCGAGAAAAACCAGGAGGTTCTCCACTACAGGCTAGATGAGGCCCTTTTCCGCTGTAGGGTCTCGAGGGAAATCACACCTTCACCCTTGAACCTCGGAAGCATTCTTCAAACGCTTGCTGCAAGTAACCCCAAGAACCCTGTCTGCAGTGGCGAGGAAATTTCAGGTTGCAACCTACCCTCCAGTCAAGGACTTATGATGCGGCACCGACTGCGGAGGAATCCTGAAAAGGCCCTGGAAACTCGCATGAACCATGGCCTTTTCTGATGCATTCTGAGCGGGTCCTTGAGGTTCCCGTCGTAACTCGAGACGAACCTGCTGTAACTCGAGAAACACAGGAGGTTCTCCCCTCCCAGCGAGATGAGGCCCTTTTCCGCTGCAGGGTCTCGAGGGAAATCACATCTTCAACCTTGAACCTCGGAAGCGTCCTTCAAACGCTTGCTGCAAATTAGGAGGTTTCCTGCCATATCTGTCTCCACTCGAGGAGAAAAACGAAGGAACCTTCACAACTCAAGAGGATCCTCATTCTCCCCTCTCATGGTGAGAGGAGGATTTCTTTCCCTTCTACGTCGAGAAAGGATTCTTGGCCATCCTGTCGCATCTCATGAGGAGGCTCTCTCAACAGGAATCTCCAGAGGAACACCAGGAGTCGAGCCACCAAAGCAAAAGTGGCTCAAAAGTCTCAGTGGAATCCAGATGAATGTGAATACCCTGCAGTGCCTCGCAAGTCTCCCCGTGTATCGACTCACACCATGGTGGCACGTGTGACAGCTCTTTAGGAAACCCTCGTGGGAAAGACTCAGATTCCTCTGTCAACTAGATGGGAAGCCTCACACTGCTACTCCATCTTGGAAGGAAAACGGACCAGCATGTTTCCACACGAGACAAGGCCCAGTTCGCCTTTGGACTCTCCAGAGGAACCTCAAGAACCACGTCACTACTGGANGCAGAACCAGATCAGCACTGGAGAGAAAACCTCAGGTTGCAGCTTCTGCTCCTGAGAAAGACTTAGGATGAAGCAACGCATGAAGTGTTATCCCTTGAATCCCCTCGGAAATCGGAGAGACATTGGCCTTTCCGGAGGCCTCATGAGTTGGTCCCTGAGTTCTCCATCGTAACTCAAGGGCACCTGCCCCAACTTGAGTAAATCCTGAGGTTTCTCCCCTTCAGGCGAGATGAGGACATTTCCGCTGCGGAGTCTCAATGGAAATCACACCTTCCATCTTGAAACTCGAAAGCGTATTTAACACCCATGCTGCAAATCAAGAAGTTCGCTGACATATCCTTCTAGACTCGAGTGAAACAATAGGGTCCCTCCACAACTCAAGAGGAGCCCCGTTTCACTCTCCTCAATGCGAGATGAATGTATTTCCATGCTTCACTGAGACATGATCCCTGGTGTTCCGTTCACATCTCAAGTGGAGGCCATCTCTACAGGAATGTGGAGATGAACTCTTGGGGTCGTGAAACCATTCCGAAACACCCCCTTATGACTCACTTTACTCCAGCTAAAGCTGATTTCGTAGCACTGCCTCGGATGTTACCCTGAGTATCGACCCCCACCATGTTGGCCACTGTGACAGCCTTGTGGGAAAGCCTTGAGGAAAGACACAGATCCCTGTGACACCTCGACGGGAAGCTTGATTCTGCTGCTACAGCTGGGGAGGTGTGCAGACTTGCATGTTTCCACTCGAGACGAGGACGGACTCCCATGTGGAGACTCCAGAGGAGCCCCGAGAACCCTGTCTGCAGTGGAGAGAAAATTTCAGGTTGCAGCCTACGCTCCAGCCTAGGACTTAAGATGCCGCACCGCCTGGAGAGGAACCCTGAAATGCCCCTCGCAACTCGCATGAAACCTGGCCTTTCCTGAGGCCTCCTGAAGAGTCCCTGAGGTCCCCATCGTAACTCGAGAGGAACCTGCCGTAATTCGAAAAAAACCAGGAGGTTCTCCCCTCCAGGCGAGATGAGGCTCTTTTCCGCTGCCTGGTCTTGAGGGAAATCACACCTTCACCCTTGAACCTCGGAAGCGTCCTTCAAACGCTTGCTGCAAGTTAGGAGGTTTCCTGCCATATCTGTCTCCACTCGAGGAGAAAAACGAAGGTCCCTTCACAACTCAAGAGGATCCCCATTCTCCCCTCTCATTGTGAGACGAGGATTCCTTTCCCTTCTACGT
>SJYX01008175.1:7987-19056 GCA_006410675.1 Oreotragus oreotragus | reverse complement strand
GTCATTGTTAAGGGAAGACACATTGCTCTCCAGTCCAAATGGAAACCAGAAATAGCTGTTGCTGGAGCAACATTGTGACAGGACATTTATCTATTAGTACTCAAGGAAACAAAAATCAACAGACCTTAACCCAACCTCCCCCTTATATTTTAAAAATTATAAGCAAACAGTAAAATGCCTCTGCTAAATTACTGTTGAATTCCAACAGTTTCAGCTTTGGTGAAAAGGTACCTGGATGCTTGCAGAAAACTTTTCTAGTGTATTCCTCATTTCTCGTTCACTATGCCTTAACCTAAGTATTGCTTCTTCCAGTTGTACTTTCTGTTCCTGAATTTGCACTGCTTTTTGAGAGTCTCTCTGCAACTGTGATTCCATTTTATTTACCTACAAAGAAAATCACCAGTGAATTAAGTTTACTCCAACAAGAGTTATTTCAGATTAACAGCAATGTACAAAAATGATGAAAACCCAAATTTCTGATCTTAAAGACTAGAAACAAGAGGGAGGGGACCTATGTATGCCTATTGCTGATTCATGTTGATGTATGGCAGAAACCAACATAACACTGTAAAGCAATTATCTTTCAATTAAAAAAAAAAAAAAAGACTAGAAACACACCAAACAACCCAGTTCTAATTCTAAAACCTAATACTTAGGAGATGGTCCACTAATTTCTGCATCATAGATTCAGGTGAAAAGACAATTTTAAGTGTTGTATAATCAATTATAATTACAGTGAAGGTATACTATGCAAATATTTAAGAGGAAGAATATAAACTACTTCAGAATTTTCAGGAAGAAAAGTAGTACAGTGTTCTGATTGTGATAATGAAACATAGGTTTTTCTGGGCATTTTGACATTCTATTTCTGGAAACATTTTGAGATAAAAATCTGGAAACATATCAGAAGTCTTTGCTATATTTACAATTTAAATGCTTATTTTGAAATACAAAAGATAATTATGTAATACAGCAGTAACTGTGAAGAAACAAATGTCAAACAATAAGTTAATAGTGAAATAAATATGATCCAAATGTGGTAACAGAAAAAGACATGTATGTTGAGTAAAGATTTTCAATTAACATACTTTTAGAACTTTAACAGGCTTCATATGAAATCCCACAGCTTATACACTAGCCATTTACAGAAGTTCAAACTGTTAAATTGAAAAATACGATTGCAGTACATTTAAAATAGTACAATGTTCTACAGTATGTTATATATCAATAAAGCTGCTTTAACAAAAATGTCTCGACTATAATGTTGCACATGCTGACCTCTTCTTCTGAGATTTCAACAACAACTGATGAACCCATCCTTCCTTTCATTACTTTGCTTCCACCACCAGTCATTGTACCTAGAGAACAGAAAAGTCAGACTTACATGTATTTATCCCCCAAAAGGATTAAACAGATTCAACGGCAAAGGAAAAAAACTATTACCTGACTGTTCTATGATCTGCCCTTGTAATGTTACCACTCTCCATCTTCTATCTTTTTGATAAGCTACTCGTGTGGCTTGATCTAAGCTGTCAGCTACTAATGTATCCCGTAAAGCAAAGTAAAAAGCTTGGCGAATTGTCCCATCTTTTACTTTTACTAAATCAAATAACCGAGGAGTATTCTCAGGAGTTTGAATTTTGGTCATTTTCTTTGCCCACACTGCCATCTAGAAAAAGAAAAAAAAAAAAAGAAACAGACGTTTCTTTAGGTATCATTTATAGAATACATGTTAAACATAAGGATATATATACAAAGTTCTTAGTATCTACACAATATTACTTGTTATTTAAGAAAAAGATATTGTAAAATTCTCTCTATTCACAGATGATCTGATCTTATATATATTAAAATTCTGAGGAATCCTCACATGAAAGAACTATTAAAACTAACATAAAATCAATATGTAGAAACTGTATTTCTATACACTAGCAATAAATAATCTGAAAATGAGAATAAGGAAATCCCATTTACAATATATTAAAAAAGATATTAAAGAACAAAATTAAAGGATTCCTATTAAAGCTTACTACTAGTTTACAATGATCAAGACAGTGCGGTATCAATGGAAAGTCAGACATATACATAAGAGGCCAGAAATAAACTCGTACATTTATGATTGGTTGATATTTGACAAGCATGCCAAGAAAATTCAATGGGGAAAGAATACAAAAGGTGTCGGAACAACCCAATACCCAAAAGAGTAGCTGGACCCCCCACTTTATAAAATTAACAAGGATTAAAAAACTAAATGTAAAACCTAAAGCTGTAAAGCTCATAAAACAGAGAAGGTAAATCACCCTGCCATTAGGATTACACGGTAGCTTCTTAGATATGACACCCAAAACACAAGCAACCAAAAGTAAATAAACTAGACTGCTATCTAAAATTTGTGCTTCAGAGGATGCATCACAAGAACGTGAAAAGATGGCTCATAAAATGGGAGAAAACATGCAAATTATGTTTAAGAGACTTATATCCAAAATATATAAAGAACTCTTACAAAAGCAAGATAAACCAATTAACGAGAAGCAAAGAATCTGAACAGAAGATAAAGAAATGGCCAATAAATAAATACATGAAAAGCTGGTATACAAAATCCTGTGTACATGAACATTCATGGCATTATTAACCATAAAAAGCCTAAACAAAGAAACAACACTAATGTCCACCAATTGATTAATGGATAAACAAAATATGCTACAGAACATAATGGAGAAGGGAAGAGCATTTAGCAATAAAAAGGACTGAAGTGCTTATGATGCAACATGAACCATTTTTAAAAAAGAGCAGACAGGGAACTGGATCTTAGTTCCCGTAAAAGGGATCAAATCTCTGCCACCTGCAGTGGAAGCACAGTCTTAACTGCTGAACCACCAGCAAAGTCCCATCATGGATGAACTTTGAACACTAAGTTAAAGAAGCCATAAACAAAAGGCTACATATTACTTCATTTATACACAATGTCCAGAATACATAAATCCAGAGACAAAAAGTCAAAGGTTGTGGGGGTGGGGTGGGTGGGAGAACAAGGGTAGTGATTGCTCATGTGTATGGGGTTCCTTTCTTGGGGGTAATGAATATTCTGGAATTAGATAGTGGTCATGGTTGAACAATCAATTCTGTGAATGTACAACTATATTTTAAAATAATGAATTTTATGATTGTGAATTATATCTAAGTATTTTTCTATTTTTTAAAAAAGTAGTTATTGAAGATGAAGTTAGCAATGCAAACTATCAGTCACTCCAAAATAGGAATGCATATTACTTTAGGGGAAGCAGTATAAGCTTTTTTTTTTTCCCACAACAATGTAACCCCTGCTGCTGCTGCTGCTGCTGCTGCTAAGTCACTTCAGTCGTGTCCGACTCTCTGTGACCCCATAGACGGCAGTCCACCAGGCTCCCCCATCCCTGGGATTCTCCAGTCAAGAATACTGGAGTGGGTTGCCATTTCGTTCTCCAATGCATGAAAGAGAAAAGTGAAAGTGAAGTCGCTCAGTCTGTCTGACTGTTAGCGACCCCATGGACTGCAGCCCACCAGGTTACTACCGTCCATTGGATTTTCCAGGCAAGAGTACTGGGGTGGGGTGCCATTGCCTTCCCCGATGTAACTCCTAGAGCCGAATATAATCCTCAAAATCTATTAGGTGGTTCACTGAAGTAACTATGAAGAAAAAGCTAGGATTCAAAATCAATCAACACCTGGCACTTAAAAACTAAAATACAGGTAGATTATAAATACCCACCTTATCCAAACCTATGAAGGTTGCAACTCCAATATTTTGTCTTTTAAGGAAGTTTACACATTCTTGGGCTGTATCAATAGAATCAACAACAATGTAGTCTAATGCATGACAACAAGATGAAATAGCAACATCGTATTTTTCATCAATTGTTCCTAAGTCCCCCTAATAAATAAGAGGAAGGAGAAAATATCAATGCATAATCAGCAGGGAATTAGGCACAGGATCATTTCATTACTATTTCATACAGATTTTTCAAGCTTCATTTAATTGAAGAACTATACCTACATAGTTTACAAAAGTACAAAAATGGTACACAATGAAAAATTTAAGTGTCCCTCATGTTCGATCTTTCTCTTCTGCAGAGGCAATCACTACTAGAGCTTTTATCCACCTTAAAATAAACAACTTATGGATATACAGAGTCTGAAATTTTAATGAGCACAAAATTAACAGAACTGTTTTCACTGCATTTAAGTGAAAATGTATAATGTGAAGATTTGAAACCTAAAATATAAGCAAAATAACTTATAGAATAATAAAACTCTGAATTATTAAAAACCATCTAAGTAAATCTGTTTGTCTATTAATAACTTAGCTATCAAATAACATTAACTAACTAGTTTCATTTTTCCTTGAGCAAAGGAATATGATCAAATTGTGTATCTTCAAAAAACTAAGGCAGAGTCCTTGACATGCAGACATGGAAGCAACTATGCTGGGTAATTTTCATCTGCCCTTCTGAATCACCCTTTTCTGCTTCCTTCTCTGGGAAGGCTGATTCAGGGAGTGCATTAATTGGTTCTTCTGGCTCTCCAGCTTAAGACAAAGTGAGGCACCAGCCAGAAATGGTAGAAAAGATGAATGGGGTATCTATTTTCCTCACTTCCTTCTAGCTACCTCTAGCCATGGCCAAATTCCCTTCCTTCTTCAGGTTCAGGAGCTCAGGCTTCAGGCACCCACTATCCCTAGCCTTGGGTTTTGACGTCATCCTTTGTGATTTTCCTAAACTCTAGTTACAACCCTCAGTATGATGGTATAAAGCTGAAAATATAATTTATCAAATTCTTATTTTTTTTAAAGAAAAAAGTAGTTAAGTTTATCAGTAGAATTAGATCATTTTCTTATAATTATCCCAAACTTTTAAAATGGGCTTCCCTTATGGCTCAGGAGTAAAGAATCTGCCAGTAGTGCAGGAGACCTGGATTCGATCCCTGGGTTGGGAAGATCCCCTGGAGAAGGGAAAGGCTACCACTCCAGTATTCTGGCCTGGAGAATTCAATGGACTGTATAGTCCATGGGGCCGCAGAGAGTCGGACACAACTGAGTGACTTGTACACTTGCACTTCCTCAACTTTTAATGTGAAAGGATCCATACCACAAAGAATTTTACCATGTCTAAGAGCAAAATGCTTAAAAAACACTTAATATACAGTTATTTAAGAAAACTATAATATCTGAGAAAAATATTTATAAATAAATTTACTTTACCAGTCGTCCATAGATTCCTGGAATTCTGCCAGATTTTTTTTCTTGAATTATTGCATCAAGGACTTTTCCCCTACTTCGATTCATTGCTAAGGAACTCTTTGCTTCTTCAACTTTTTGGAAAAGGTCACGAACCAAACTTTTGAAATTTATTTCTTCTTGTGTAAGTTTTTGAAGTTCTTTTTCTTTCTAAAGGTGAAAGTAAAGAAAATGAATCCCAAAAGCAGACACCCTTATTACAATATAAGGCCAATAATAAAACACCTGAACCAGAACTCTGCCATCACATTGTAACTGCTTGCTGCTTTGATTTTGAAAAATATGAATGGGTTTTCTATTTTAAAAGGGGCATAAATTATTGGGTCAATAATAAGGTGAACGACCTCAATATAGTCCTAGGAGCAGTGGTGCACTGATTGATAGAATGAGTAGAGCTAGGGTTGTGGAAATCCCAGTTTTGTACCATATAATTATGAATAGTAGTAGTTTACTTGTGAAGTCGTGTCCGACTCTTGAGACCTCATGGACTGTAGCCTGCCAGGCTCTTCCGTCCATGGGATTCTCCAGGCAAGAATACTGGAGTGGATTGCCACTTCCTTCTCCAGGTAATTACGCATGAATGTTTCTTTATTCTTACACTAATCAAAAATAGATCTCAATATAGGACTCTAGATATGGGTGACTGGGTATGGCTATGATTAGAAAGTGGTTTGCTTTCTAAATTAATAGATAAACTCTATAATAGATTTAATATATATTACATTAAATTATATAGTGTTATATAGCATAATTCATTATTCTAATTAAACCAAGGAAAACAAAAGCACAGCTCTGAAACGAAGGGAAACATGCTGAGTGAACAGTACTATTTCTATACAAAAATGTCAGGCTGCCAACAAAAGAGAAACCTCACATATGTACACAAAAATCCTAACTCTCAGTTTCTCAGTCTACCTATTTAGAGCAGCCATTTTTCCAACTGACATTCTCTTTCATTTCTTGGTTTTAAATTATTACCACTATTACCAGTCATACTGGTTTCAAGTAGAAGCTCAAGTTATAAACACAATTTACCCAAATATAAACTGAATCACCAAGAAGACAGAAGTCATAACTGAATATAACCTAAGTTTACATTTAAATTCTACATGGCCATGAAGTTTTCTCATGACCAATCAGTGTGCATTTACTAAAATGAAAAAGACTATTTTCAGTGTCATTTTGCTTTTAAGAGCATCTTCTATTGCAATTTGCCTAATGATGCTTTGGAAATTAAAGTTATGAAATTCCTTACACAAGGAGAGAAGACTGATGAACTAAGTAAGATGTCTTGATTAGTTCAACTTGCAGTCCCAACAAACAAAGTACATCCTTAAGTTCAAAAATAGAAAAATACACTAAGACAGTTGACTTGCAAATTTGTTCACACACACGCATTTATTTGACTTTCCTGTATCACCCATAAGTTGTCTACATTTACATTTAGGGAAACAAAAACTTACTTTTGTTTAAATTATTTCTATGGGAAATAATGACGGTGATAGCAATATATTTGCTGTTTGACACTTGAGGGGAGAACACAGTTTCTTGACAGTCTCAATTTAATTTGTATCAGATAGAGTACTGAAATATTAACCTCATTCTTTTGGGAAAGATTACACTAAACAACAGCAACAAAATCTATGTATCAGTCACACCAGATGTTGAGATTAAAAAAAATACATATGTAAATATGTATGAAAATAAATAAAACTAGGGTTGATAAACAATGTTCATATGAAACACAGAAGCAAAGATTTACCTCCTTTAGCTCATGTTCAGTTTGAGGGAGTTTTGTCTCTATATCTCCAATTGCAGCTTTCCTTTCTTTGAGAGTCTCAGAAGCTGCCAATAGAGCTTCTTTGGCTTTACTTAACTGAGACACTGCAGTATTGTGACGACTGAGATAGATATCAAGTTCTGATTGAGCTACATCCATCTTTGAACGTGCTTCATTTACTGATTTGCTAAAGTCCATAAGTTCTTTCTCTCGACTCTGTTAAAATATGATAGGCCCCACTTAATCTGAAATATGTGTTTTCAAACCTAAACCGAAGTGGAAACCATACATTTTAAATTTAACTTCATAGATTATGTAAGCACAATATACAGAAATAACTCTCCTAAGTGAATGGACTAACAGTTTTTGCCCAGTTGTGAATGTTTATGGTACATAAAGTCTTTTCCCAACTGATTTAATTACAGCTTAATGAAGTTAACAGCTGCTGCTTCTCTTCAGTTGTGGCCGACTCCGTGAGACACCATAGACAGCAGCTTGCCAGGCTCCTCTGTCCCTGGGATTCTCAAGGCAAAAATACTGGAGTGGGTTGCCATTTCCTTCTATCTCAATTTAGAGACTAAAATGACAAAAAATCATGACCACCAACACACACAGCCACACCACTGTAGAATATACGTTCAAAGTACTATCCTGAATGTTTTGTATGTATTAATTCCTTAACCCAACATTCCTACGATCATCATTATGCCCATTTTGAGGAAACTGAGGTCAGAGTTTAAATAACTTGTTCAAAGTCATGCACTCACTCTTAAGTAGCAGAGCCTGTTTTTAGCTCCAAAGATATCTAGATATGAGTCCTGGCTTTGTCACTAACCTAGGATGCCAAGGCACATGGGATTACTTGATATACATGAAATGAGCAAATGTGAAAAACTGATCTTAAACTATTCTATTAGGAAAGTGACTGTATGATCACATAGGTATCCTACTTACAAACTCTTATAGATGATATTAGAACATGTCCATATTTTAAAACAGAATCAATTTATATTAGTCAAGAAACCCCGAAACACTTCACTGAGGTATAATTTACAAAGATCTTATATGTAACTGACTTAAGCAACCAAGAATGAACACAACAGCCATAGCTTTAAAACTATTACACAAGAGCTACAAAAGTAAAGAAGGGAGATGTCAACCTATGGTTAGTGTGGTCCCAAGCATATACAGGTAGTAACCAATTAAATTACCAAGAAAATAATTTAAGAGAAAATGTGAGGATTAAACCAACATTAACAGAGAATAGCACATAAAGCAAAGTATCTGATATGCATTTTCTTCTACCACTTTAATTTCTCATTCTCAGTTAACGTCTTTTTAAAATGAGAAAGCAGCAAACAAAAAAAGGAGAGTCTAGGATGACTACTTTTGGGGATGTCAGATAAAAGCCCAAACTTTTCATTCTAATAGTTCATTTTTTTTACTATTATAAGATAGGAGAAAAAGCCATCAAAATAAACACCAACTGATAAAGAAATCTTACTTCTTTTTCTTTTTGAAGGCCTTGTGTTTCCTGTTTAAGGCTATCCATAACTTCCTTTAATTTTTCTTCTTCTTTTTCTTTTTCTTTCTCAAGGGCATTGTTTTTAGTTGTTGTCTCCCTTATGATATTCTCACTCTTGGCAGGTATACTTTTAAATTCTTCAACCTAAGATTATAAAACAAATTAAAAAGTTACTAGGAGCATGTACCTTTAGGCTATCCAATACCATTAATATTTGACTTATTTAAAAGCATTTCTCAAGATCTTCTAAATCTTTGCAGTTTTCATTGTAATTAGGTTTGAATCAGCTAGCTTTAGCAAGTATGCTTCCTTAACCATATGCTGTAATTTCTATATTCTCAGTCTAATTCATAGAATTAGGTAAAGATAATTCTATGAATTCTTGATTCCTTACAAAAGACAATTCTCCTTGGCTGGGCATTATATCTTTCTTCTTTCTGCTCTAACTTTATGCTGTAATTAACCTTCTTCACCTACAAACATGGTCTGAGTACATGTAATTCCTTAAAGTACCCTTCATGGTACATTACAACTTACCACATATTACCTTTATACCCCCTAGTCTCTCTCAAATCCTAAGATCTTTCCCAACTTTACCCTTTCAGAGTCACCACGTGGGACTCGTATTTTATTCCATTAATACCTTCCAGTAATAATCACTCTTTCACAGTTGGTGTCCAAAGGCTAATAACTGTACTTAAGTTACATTTGGCTTACTCTGTCCAATTTAGGGGTTACTATGACATCCATGGTATTCTGTTTGATCTGGTTATCTATAACGGGAGAAATTAAACACTTTCCAAAATGTTATCCCTCAAACACTGATTCATATAAGATGTGCTACTACCATACACACAAAGTATTTTGTGAATAAATGCATTTGCTTATAAGGTAAAGCAAGGCCTATAAGTACCATGTAAATATATGGTACACAACTTTTTTGAGGGGAGGGGCTTTCAGTGTCACCTCTATTAATACCTGATTAAACTGTGAATATATTTGAAATGCTCCAAATTAATTATTAGTCTGGGTCCCAGCAAATTAGGCATTCTGGTCTAAAGTTCATCATCTTTTAAAACTTCAAACTAGCTAATCAACCCCTTGCTATAAATTATGGCTTCCTCTTCCCTCCTTTCTAAAGGCAAACTCCTGCTGATATTCTTAACTTGATTTCTATAGACAAAGGTACTACTTTTAAAAGTCTATGCTATGTAGCCAAAAACCTCTTTTTAAACCAAATATTCTAGGAAGATTATTTTGTCACCAAAATAGAATTACTGATTTGGTAAACAATTCTCCAACAATGTATATCAGATACGTAAGCTCTAAAACTCAAAGTCAATGGATGCAGGATTTCCATAGTGGGTGAGGGGGAGAATTAGGTTCAGAGATAAATCCTGAAGCCCTTAACATTCAGAATTCCAATTCATTCTCTAAGGGGCAAGAACATTCATGAAAAAAAATAAGAACTACATCCAACAGACATGAAATATAACCTACCTTTTCTTTATCTTTTTGAAGTTGTTTCTCTAGTTTTTTGGCTTTACTTGTAGCATGTTTCAATTTTTCCCTAACTTGAACATCTTCCAAATCTAGTTTTGTAAATTTTTCTTTGTTCTCCTCAATAAATTTTGTAATTTTATTCAGCTTCCTAGCAAAGTAAGAAAATTATCAGTCACTATTTTGGATATTCAAATATTTTAAAGTGACTTTAAATACCTTGCCTGAACCACTATGTAAGTGTATCAAGTTCTTATAAGGTAGGATCCTAATACTATCTGCTTCAAGCTAACCCTCCTCTCCATCCATATTTGAAGAAGTTGTTAAAATGTATGGTTATGAGTTATTTTGTCCTTCAAAGCTAGATTGGAAACAGTGACTATGATGTCTAGGTATATAAAAATTTGACCATTAAAAAAAAAAAGGGAAAAACTCGTTTTAAGGAATAAAAAAAAAAACTGAATAGGTAAGGGATACTGGTATCACTGAAGATTGCCATGGAAAAAGTAATGATACAACTTTAAGACAACTAACCTGTCAGGTTAAATACCTATTTATTTTTGCAATGATGTTTTGTATTATTGGGTTCTGCCACTAGGGGGTAGCATCCTCCATTATTAAAGACCAGAGTTGGGCACTCAAACCTGTGATAAACTGGAAAGGCAGTTCAGTTTTTTGGTTGCAAAAAGAAACCATTTAAAATATTTTATATGCTGGCAAATATATTGCCTTCATATGCTGTATTAAATTTATATATAGACACATACACATACATGTAATAATCTACTTTTAGTACTTTCTAAAAGATTATTACTTCTCCATATCTTTTACAGCTTTATTCTTAGTTTTCATTTCATTTGACAGTATATTGCTCTTCTCATTTATTTCTTTGGTATCTTCATTAATTTTTTCCTTTTGAGTCTCCATTTCAGCAATTCGTTTCTGCAGATCATAACTAGAGAGAGAGAAAATGCTATCAGAGATCCTAAAGT
>SJYX01008173.1:73029-95102 GCA_006410675.1 Oreotragus oreotragus | reverse complement strand
CAGGGAGGCCTGGCGTGCTGCGATTCATGGGGTCGCAAAGTGTCGGACATGACTGAGCGACTGAACTGACTGAACTGATCATGGTCAAACTGTTATTTGCTTCTATTTCCAAGAAAATGTTTTCACATTGAGAAAACTTTGAAGACCCATGAAACTTTAATATGAGGTGTGTTCCCATTAGCAAGAATGCTCATGTATGCTACTGGGTGAATCTGCTTGGAAAACAAACATGCTGATGTTCTAGCTTGGAGGAGGTGGGGCGCTCCCCTCAGTCACCCTGCCCTGTGTCTGCACTGACCTTGTGTGAGACAAAACAGAAATCCCGGCCCCAAAGTTAGGAAGACTCTCACTGCTATCAAATATATTCCCAATAACTTAGAAATACAGTTGATCCTTGAATGACACAGAAGCTAGGGCACCAACCAGCCAGGTGGGCAAAATCCCTGCAAAACTTAGTAGTACTTGGTTCTTCCTGATCTACGGGTATTTGATAATTCATTTCATTGTGGGTTAGCACATTATTAAGTACTCACCAAGTTTAACATGTTAGAAACCATTCAGCTTTATTAATTAAGACATATTACATTCACACATAGTCTAAATCAATCGTTTCACAATGAGCTGTGCAATCCTAGCTCAAAATACAGATTAGGAGAATTCAGAAGCATTCTTCATCTTCTGACATAATGGTCTGAGAACTGTGATTTCTACTGCTTACAAAATAAAAGATAATCATTTAGTAAGCATGGATGTATATTAATTGTGTGACTTTTTAGGAAAGGGTTATCCACACTATTTTGAAAAACTGTGACTATATAGTTCAACCGTGTCAACAAATATACATAACTGCTATTGCTTTTATAAAGACACATCAGATTTTTTTGTAATAACCCTCCTTTTCTAGCCTTACAAAGCAACTGGCAAAACTATTTAAAATTTAGAGCGATCCACTGTCTTACTTTAATACAAAGGAAGATTTCCTGAACACTTCACTGATGGCAGCCTATTGATTTTTGGTTCCCCTGTATCCTAGGTTTGGCATCCATCGATTCAACCAAGCTTGTGGTCCCGTAGAATCTACTTTTGAAAGAATCCACATGTAGGTGGGTCCATGCAGTCCAAACTTGGGTGGTTCAAGGGGCAACTGTAACGTTAAAACAGCAGTGGTGACAAAAACTTGAGCCCTTTATCTGAGCAGCAGAAGAAAGTGTTGGCTTTCAATGTGTCCGTTTGAGTCTTGGCCGTAGGCACCTGCGGTGGCGAATTGCTGCCCTCGGGGTGCACTGAGGCAGTCCTGGACACTAGGCTGCCGCTGCAGGAGCCGCAGGAAGGGAATCAGGCTCAGAACCATCCTGCTGAATCTTACTCTTTCAAGTGCAGAATCTTCTGAATGCGCATCCTACATGCAGAGCCAGCACAAAAGGCTTGCGACCCTCTGAGAAGTGGGGTTACAAGGAAAAGATCGTCGTGTGCTGTGCTTGCATAATGGAGCTGACCCACTCGTGTACTTTTACACTGAGAAAAACAGTAGACCCGCTCTGCTGGTCTTCGGCTCCATCACTGGTGAGAATGACAGTGTCTGGTGAGAACATAGACGCGCGTGTGCTAAGTTGCTCAGTCGTGTCCAGCTCTTTGCAGCCCCATGGACTCTAGCCCACCAGGCTCTTCTTTCCATGGGATTCTCCAGGCAAGAGTACTGGAGTGGGGTGCCATTTCTTCCTCCAGGGGATCTTCCTGACCCAGGATTGTCTCCTGCCTTGCAGGCCATTCCTTACTGCTGAGCCACCTGGGAAGCCCGAGAAGGTGGATACACAGCTTCAAAAGAAAACGCTGCCTGGCAGCCCCAGGGGCCAGTTCTGAGTGTGCTGAGATGTGTTTCTACCATCAAGGCCTTATACTCTAGGTTACCATCTTTTTCACGCTTTAGAGACCGTATTTTCTTGTGTGAAATAGCCTCGCGTTCTGGCTCAATGCAGGAACCCACCTTTCCTTAAACTCGCCAAGCTCAGGGGTTATTTGCTGAGAAACCACCTGGGCTGAGGAGAGAGCAGAGAAGGCAGGCTGGGCCCTGCTCTCCTTGGGGCTGAGGGAGAGACAGCAGCAGAAGATGAAGCATCAGGAAGACACGTGAAGGGTGTGCCCGAAGGTGACCAGACCACGATGGGGACCCAGGCCTGGAAGGACTCTCTCTCTGGACACTGAGTGACCCCAGGGACCAGAACAAGCACGTCTCTGGACAAAGCGATTTGGCAGAAATGATAGAGTGTGTCTTTTCTGTTTCTAGGACCCACGCTTTCAGCATCCTCTTGATGGATTATATAGAATTGATTCTAAATCTGTCATCAGAAGCTGGACTGTTGGGGGTAGGCGTAGATCTGTGAGGATCTGGGGGCTGAGGATCCAATCTGTTCTCCACTGACCTGGCTGGGGGACTGTGATTAGTGACCGCCACCCCGGGTCTCCCTCTCTTCATGCAGACATGGAGCATAGCCCCCAGTCTCCTGGCCCTTCCTACACGCCTCCCCCCACCCCTCTGCCTCTGATAGAAACACCAAGTACAGTCAGATTCTTTATCCCAGCTTCTTTTGTCTTATTTTAGACACACTTTCCAAGAAGAGATGTATTTCTTGTTTGTTTTTGCCTAAAGAGACCATAATTCTCTCCCCTTCTAAATAAAAAGCCTATTCAGTAAATGTTACAGCAGAATGCCTTTTATGTTAAATATTTGTAATGGGTTTGCATAAAGTTTTATATCCAATGGTCTCAGCCAGTCCTTTTTATAAGAGCATTCTCATTATGGAAATTTTATGGCCAAGAAATGAAAAAAAAAAAAAGGAAATTGTAGATATTTAGGAAAAAATTACTTTAAATAATGTCAAGTCCTTTTTATAATTGGGATGTCAGAATTTATAATTGAGTCGTGCAATCAGAAGGCCAGATAAAGTTTATATGGGCCCAATTATTGCCGATGCCTGTTTTAAATGCCGTGAATATTCTTGGGAATTATTTTCACCCCCTTGTAAGATTTGTGAGACATTAGCTCACCACAACAGCCAGCCACCTGCCAAGCTGTTTATTAGTTTCCCTCTCCACCCAAAATAATAGTCAAGACTTCTTCTGAATAAAACTCTGGGCACTCAGTGACAGAAAAGAGTATTAAGTGGGTCGCAGAGAACACTCGAGGCAGAGATGGAGAAACACGGACTGGCTGAGCCAGGAGAAGACAGAGCAGCCGTGGCAGCTGAGCTGGCGGCGTGCACAGGCTGGACAGCGCTGAGCGCCGGCCGCTCGGCTCGGGGCCGCTCCGGCGTGGGGCCGCTAAGCGAAGCGGCCGGAGCCACGGAGCCGTCCATCAGGAGGCCTGGGGCCGATGTCAGCTGTCCCACCGTGTTTACAGTGGCGTCTGCGCTATAAAATCTTTCTCGGGCCAAGCTCAGAGAGGCCAGCACGCCTCGTGGTTCTGAAAGTGGCCTCAGTGAAGAGCAAGCAGCTCGGGACTTCTCTCGTGGCCAGAGGTTGCGACTCTGCACTGCCGATGCAGGGCTTGTGGCCCTAAGATTGCACATGTCAAATGGGGTGACAGACTAAATAAAATGAAGCATTGTGTACAGCAAGCTGTGGGCATGTCACCTCTAACTTCTCCTTCATTCAAATGCACTGGCGATGGACGCGCCTTGGTTTCTCCATTGTTAGAAGTGACTCTAGAGACCGCAAAGATAAGCCTTCTTCTAGCAACTTACCGTGCTGACTGATTCACCCTTCTGGGTTTCTGGTGTTATGCGTGAAGATTGGGAACAATAACTTTTGCTGGTTTTGAAATCCTTATTTCTTCTTTTCATCTAAGTGCTCAGAGCCTAAGCAACCCACAATCCCTCGTAAAAGTGGTCTCAAACTTCGCCGAAGAGTGCAGTCATTTATTTATTTTTAAATTCGAACTTTTAAAGCGTTGACAAATTAGCCAAAGCGATTACAGTATTAGTGGCACTGAAGGTGTCTTTGCTCATGAATAAAGAAATTATTTTTTATGTGGGCTTGCTATTCAAGGTCATCAGTCTTTACTCCTGTAGTTGACCAGATGTGGTTCACCAACTCCACTCAAAATCTCACAGATGGTTTGACTGTATTTGGAACAGTTTGCCTTTGGTTCAGATATCAGTCCAAACGTCTTTACAATAAAGCCTTCTATATCAAATAGCTGGCTATTCCAATATGGTCGAGATATATGGAAAACTAAGATGGATAGCTATTTACTTGGGAGTCTTAAGGTGAAATTCTACTTACGAGAAAGTTGTATGACTGCCATGTTTCATCAAAGTTGTTTTGTTTCTCAGTACATCAAATTTAAATGAAGACAGACCATAACTGCTCTTTAAACAATGACTTTCACAAGCCGCTGCTTGTCTGTGCCTGTCCCAGCTCTGTACAAGGTATTAGTATGCACAGTATTAAATCATACGTGTGGGCATGTGTGCTAAGTCACTTCAGTCATGGCTTACTCTTTGTGACCCTATGGACTGTAGCCCACGAGGCTCTTCTGCCCATGGGATTCTCCAGGCAAAAGTACTGGAGTGGGTTGCCATGCCCTTCTCCATGGCAGGGATCAAACCCGTGTCTCTTACGCCTCCTGCACTGGCAGGTGGCTTCCTTACCACTGGTGATACCTGGGAAGCCCATTAAATCACACATTGCCAAGCAAAGGGCCTAGGGCATTGTAAGCCATTCAGTGAGAAACATTCCGTCAATGCTGTGGAATAAATGCATGGATGCATGAACTAGAAGTCTTGAGAGTAGGTGATACTCATACCTCTTTCCTGTTCCACAGGTGACAGCCAGACACGGAGAAACGAGCCATCTGTCTGAAGCTGTGTATCTCGTCAGGATCGCAGTAGGGAGCTAAGCCCTGATTGTTCATCTTTAATACTCTTTACTTCAGGGAAAATGTTCCTATCAACAATATGTATACCTTTTTTATATTAGTAGAGGTATAAATGATAAATTTTAATTATAATCCATGGACTTCTCCAGACAAGGATACTGGAGTGGGTAGCCATTCCCTTCTCCAGTGGATCGTCCCCACCCAAGGGTCAAACCCGGGTCTCCTGCATTACAGACAGATATTTTACCTTCTGAGTCACCAGGGAAGCCCCGTAATTATATTAAATCACAGTCAAAGTGAACTTTGAACTCAGTGGTCAGTATTTTCAAAATCTGTTGAAATAAAAATTCAGATAACATGTATCTAAGAGCCCAGAGTTAAGTCACTTCTGACTTAGCAGGTCTTGGGCACCCCTCCAGGTTGAAGTTACTAGCAGGGTTCCTCCTTCCTTTATTCCTTCTTTGGTATTCCCTGGTAGCTCAGCTGATAAAGAAACAGGCTGCAGTGCAGGAATACGCTGGTTTGATTCCCAGGTGGGGAAGATCCCCTGAAGAAGGGATAGGCTACCCACTCCAGTATTCTTGGGCTTCCCTGCTGGCTCAGTTGTAAAGAATCCACCTGCAATGCAGGAGACCTGAGTTAGATCCCTGGGTTAGGGAGATCCCCTGGAGAATGAAACAGTGACCCACTCCAGTATTCTGGCCTGGAGAATTCCATGGACTGTAGAGTCCATGGGGTCACAAAGAGTCAGACACGACTGAGCGACTTTCACTTCACAGGATCTGAATATGTTTGAAATTTCCTTGGGAATTCTGAGCTGTGGTGCATCGTATCATGAATAAACATAAACCAGGAGACTCCCATGCAGACAATACTACGTGTACTTCTGGNTTGTAGAGTCCATGGGGTCACAAAGAGTCAGACACGACTGAGCGACTTTCACTTCACAGGATCTGAATATGTTTGAAATTTCCTTGGGAATTCTGAGCTGTGGTGCATCGTATCATGAATAAACATAAACCAGGAGACTCCCATGCAGACAATACTACGTGTACTTCTGGATTCTCAGGGATCGGATGTCAGGGATGGTTCTAGATGTTGGCGACTGGGATCCCAGAACCGTTTTGATCCTTCTCAGAGTTCCTCTCCCTCAAAACTTGAATTCCAACAGCAAAGAAGCCTGAGATTCTTTGAGGGCCTCAGAACTCTTCCTTCATGCCACCTTTTATGGCTTGGAGGAAGTTAGCGGCTCCAGAGGCTGAACCTTAAGCCCTCACGTTGCTCAAACGCTCCTGACAGCTGCTGTAACTGGTTCCCTTTGTACAAAGAAAATGGGATTAGCCTCGAGCTTTGAAGTGGTTCTAGTTCTTCCTGAAGCTGCTCAGAGACAGTGGTTTCAGAGCTGTTTGTTTGTCTGCGTGTGAAACCTTTCTTAAGATATTATAGTACAAAGACGCTGAATTACAAACTGGATTATAACAGGAGGAGGATGGGCCCGAAAACTAAGAGGGAAAAAAGGAGAGGGAGAAGAGTAAAGAGGGGGAGAGGGGGAGAGGGGGAGAGATGGGAGGAGCCGGTTTGCCTTTTGCTACAAAGTTGGATGGATTCCAAAGCNAAGGAGATCCAACCAGTCCATTCTGAAGGAGATCAACCCTGGGATTTCTTTGGAAGGAACGATGCTAAAGCTGAAACTCCAGTACTTTGGCCACCTCATGCGAAGAGTTGACTCATTGGAAAAGACTCTGATGCTGGGAGGGATTGGGGGCAGGAGAAGAAGGGGATGACCAAGGATGAGATGGTTGGATGGCATCACGGACTCGATGGACGTGAGTCTGAGTGAACTCCGGGAGATGGTGATGGACAGGGAGGCCTGGCGTGCTGCGATTCATGGGGTCGCAAAGTGTCGGACATGACTGAGCGACTGAACTGACTGAACTGATCATGGTCAAACTGTTATTTGCTTCTATTTCCAAGAAAATGTTTTCACATTGAGAAAACTTTGAAGACCCATGAAACTTTAATATGAGGTGTGTTCCCATTAGCAAGAATGCTCATGTATGCTACTGGGTGAATCTGCTTGGAAAACAAACATGCTGATGTTCTAGCTTGGAGGAGGTGGGGCGCTCCCCTCAGTCACCCTGCCCTGTGTCTGCACTGACCTTATGTGAGACAAAACAGAAATCCCGGCCCCAAAGTTAGGAAGACTCTCACTGCTATCAAATATATTCCCAATAACTTAGAAATACAGTTGATCCTTGAATGACACAGAAGCTAGGGCACCAACCAGCCAGGTGGGCAAAATCCCTGCAAAACTTAGTAGTACTTGGTTCTTCCTGATCTACGGGTATTTGATAATTCATTTCATTGTGGGTTAGCACATTATTAAGTACTCACCAAGTTTAACATGTTAGAAACCATTCAGCTTTATTAATTAAGACATATTACATTCACACATAGTCTAAATCAATCGTTTCACAATGAGCTGTGCAATCCTAGCTCAAAATACAGATTAGGAGAATTCAGAAGCATTCTTCATCTTCTGACATAATGGTCTGAGAACTGTGATTTCTACTGCTTACAAAATAAAAGATAATCATTTAGTAAGCATGGATGTATATTAATTGTGTGACTTTTTAGGAAAGGGTTATCCACACTATTTTGAAAAACTGTGACTATATAGTTCAACCGTGTCAACAAATATACATAACTGCTATTGCTTTTATAAAGACACATCAGATTTTTTTGTAATAACCCTCCTTTTCTAGCCTTACAAAGCAACTGGCAAAACTATTTAAAATTTAGAGCGATCCACTGTCTTACTTTAATACAAAGGAAGATTTCCTGAACACTTCACTGATGGCAGCCTATTGATTTTTGGTTCCCCTGTATCCTAGGTTTGGCATCCATCGATTCAACCAAGCTTGTGGTCCCGTAGAATCTACTTTTGAAAGAATCCACATGTAGGTGGGTCCATGCAGTCCAAACTTGGGTGGTTCAAGGGGCAACTGTAACGTTAAAACAGCAGTGGTGACAAAAACTTGAGCCCTTTATCTGAGCAGCAGAAGAAAGTGTTGGCTTTCAATGTGTCCGTTTGAGTCTTGGCCGTAGGCACCTGCGGTGGCGAACTGCTGCCCTCGGGGTGCACTGAGGCAGTCCTGGACACTAGGCTGCCGCTGCAGGAGCCGCAGGAAGGGAATCAGGCTCAGAACCATCCTGCTGAATCTTACTCTTTCAAGTGCAGAATCTTCTGAATGCGCATCCTACATGCAGAGCCAGCACAAAAGGCTTGCGACCCTCTGAGAAGTGGGGTTACAAGGAAAAGATCGTCGTGTGCTGTGCTTGCATAATGGAGCTGACCCACTCGTGTACTTTTACACTGAGAAAAACAGTAGACCCGCTCTGCTGGTCTTCGGCTCCATCACTGGTGAGAATGACAGTGTCTGGTGAGAACATAGACGCGCGTGTGCTAAGTTGCTCAGTCGTGTCCAGCTCTTTGCAGCCCCATGGACTCTAGCCCACCAGGCTCTTCTTTCCATGGGATTCTCCAGGCAAGAGTACTGGAGTGGGGTGCCATTTCTTCCTCCAGGGGATCTTCCTGACCCAGGATTGTCTCCTGCCTTGCAGGCCATTCCTTACTGCTGAGCCACCTGGGAAGCCCGAGAAGGTGGATACACAGCTTCAAAAGAAAACGCTGCCTGGCAGCCCCAGGGGCCAGTTCTGAGTGTGCTGAGATGTGTTTCTACCATCAAGGCCTTATACTCTAGGTTACCATCTTTTTCACGCTTTAGAGACCGTATTTTCTTGTGTGAAATAGCCTCGCGTTCTGGCTCAATGCAGGAACCCACCTTTCCTTAAACTCGCCAAGCTCAGGGGTTATTTGCTGAGAAACCACCTGGGCTGAGGAGAGAGCAGAGAAGGCAGGCTGGGCCCTGCTCTCCTTGGGGCTGAGGGAGAGACAGCAGCAGAAGATGAAGCATCAGGAAGACACGTGAAGGGTGTGCCCGAAGGTGACCAGACCACGATGGGGACCCAGGCCTGGAAGGACTCTCTCTCTGGACACTGAGTGACCCCAGGGACCAGAACAAGCACGTCTCTGGACAAAGCGATTTGGCAGAAATGATAGAGTGTGTCTTTTCTGTTTCTAGGACCCACGCTTTCAGCATCCTCTTGATGGATTATATAGAATTGATTCTAAATCTGTCATCAGAAGCTGGACTGTTGGGGGTAGGCGTAGATCTGTGAGGATCTGGGGGCTGAGGATCCAATCTGTTCTCCACTGACCTGGCTGGGGGACTGTGATTAGTGACCGCCACCCCGGGTCTCCCTCTCTTCATGCAGACATGGAGCATAGCCCCCAGTCTCCTGGCCCTTCCTACACGCCTCCCCCCACCCCTCTGCCTCTGATAGAAACACCAAGTACAGTCAGATTCTTTATCCCAGCTTCTTTTGTCTTATTTTAGACACACTTTCCAAGAAGAGATGTATTTCTTGTTTGTTTTTGCCTAAAGAGACCATAATTCTCTCCCCTTCTAAATAAAAAGCCTATTCAGTAAATGTTACAGCAGAATGCCTTTTATGTTAAATATTTGTAATGGGTTTGCATAAAGTTTTATATCCAATGGTCTCAGCCAGTCCTTTTTATAAGAGCATTCTCATTATGGAAATTTTATGGCCAAGAAATGAAAAAAAAAAAAAGGAAATTGTAGATATTTAGGAAAAAATTACTTTAAATAATGTCAAGTCCTTTTTATAATTGGGATGTCAGAATTTATAATTGAGTCGTGCAATCAGAAGGCCAGATAAAGTTTATATGGGCCCAATTATTGCCGATGCCTGTTTTAAATGCCGTGAATATTCTTGGGAATTATTTTCACCCCCTTGTAAGATTTGTGAGACATTAGCTCACCACAACAGCCAGCCACCTGCCAAGCTGTTTATTAGTTTCCCTCTCCACCCAAAATAATAGTCAAGACTTCTTCTGAATAAAACTCTGGGCACTCAGTGACAGAAAAGAGTATTAAGTGGGTCGCAGAGAACACTCGAGGCAGAGATGGAGAAACACGGACTGGCTGAGCCAGGAGAAGACAGAGCAGCCGTGGCAGCTGAGCTGGCGGCGTGCACAGGCTGGACAGCGCTGAGCGCCGGCCGCTCGGCTCGGGGCCGCTCCGGCGTGGGGCCGCTAAGCGAAGCGGCCGGAGCCACGGAGCCGTCCATCAGGAGGCCTGGGGCCGATGTCAGCTGTCCCACCGTGTTTACAGTGGCGTCTGCGCTATAAAATCTTTCTCGGGCCAAGCTCAGAGAGGCCAGCACGCCTCGTGGTTCTGAAAGTGGCCTCAGTGAAGAGCAAGCAGCTCGGGACTTCTCTCGTGGCCAGAGGTTGCGACTCTGCACTGCCGATGCAGGGCTTGTGGCCCTAAGATTGCACATGTCAAATGGGGTGACAGACTAAATAAAATGAAGCATTGTGTACAGCAAGCTGTGGGCATGTCACCTCTAACTTCTCCTTCATTCAAATGCACTGGCGATGGACGCGCCTTGGTTTCTCCATTGTTAGAAGTGACTCTAGAGACCGCAAAGATAAGCCTTCTTCTAGCAACTTACCGTGCTGACTGATTCACCCTTCTGGGTTTCTGGTGTTATGCGTGAAGATTGGGAACAATAACTTTTGCTGGTTTTGAAATCCTTATTTCTTCTTTTCATCTAAGTGCTCAGAGCCTAAGCAACCCACAATCCCTCGTAAAAGTGGTCTCAAACTTCGCCGAAGAGTGCAGTCATTTATTTATTTTTAAATTCGAACTTTTAAAGCGTTGACAAATTAGCCAAAGCGATTACAGTATTAGTGGCACTGAAGGTGTCTTTGCTCATGAATAAAGAAATTATTTTTTATGTGGGCTTGCTATTCAAGGTCATCAGTCTTTACTCCTGTAGTTGACCAGATGTGGTTCACCAACTCCACTCAAAATCTCACAGATGGTTTGACTGTATTTGGAACAGTTTGCCTTTGGTTCAGATATCAGTCCAAACGTCTTTACAATAAAGCCTTCTATATCAAATAGCTGGCTATTCCAATATGGTCGAGATATATGGAAAACTAAGATGGATAGCTATTTACTTGGGAGTCTTAAGGTGAAATTCTACTTACGAGAAAGTTGTATGACTGCCATGTTTCATCAAAGTTGTTTTGTTTCTCAGTACATCAAATTTAAATGAAGACAGACCATAACTGCTCTTTAAACAATGACTTTCACAAGCCGCTGCTTGTCTGTGCCTGTCCCAGCTCTGTACAAGGTATTAGTATGCACAGTATTAAATCATACGTGTGGGCATGCGTGCTAAGTCACTTCAGTCATGGCTTACTCTTTGTGACCCTATGGACTGTAGCCCACGAGGCTCTTCTGCCCATGGGATTCTCCAGGCAAAAGTACTGGAGTGGGTTGCCATGCCCTTCTCCATGGCAGGGATCAAACCCGTGTCTCTTACGCCTCCTGCACTGGCAGGTGGCTTCCTTACCACTGGTGATACCTGGGAAGCCCATTAAATCACACATTGCCAAGCAAAGGGCCTAGGGCATTGTAAGCCATTCAGTGAGAAACATTCCGTCAATGCTGTGGAATAAATGCATGGATGCATGAACTAGAAGTCTTGAGAGTAGGTGATACTCATACCTCTTTCCTGTTCCACAGGTGACAGCCAGACACGGAGAAACGAGCCATCTGTCTGAAGCTGTGTATCTCGTCAGGATCGCAGTAGGGAGCTAAGCCCTGATTGTTCATCTTTAATACTCTTTACTTCAGGGAAAATGTTCCTATCAACAATATGTATACCTTTTTTATATTAGTAGAGGTATAAATGATAAATTTTAATTATAATCCATGGACTTCTCCAGACAAGGATACTGGAGTGGGTAGCCATTCCCTTCTCCAGTGGATCGTCCCCACCCAAGGGTCAAACCCGGGTCTCCTGCATTACAGACAGATATTTTACCTTCTGAGTCACCAGGGAAGCCCCGTAATTATATTAAATCACAGTCAAAGTGAACTTTGAACTCAGTGGTCAGTATTTTCAAAATCTGTTGAAATAAAAATTCAGATAACATGTGTCTAAGAGCCCAGAGTTAAGTCACTTCTGACTTAGCAGGTCTTGGGCACCCCTCCAGGTTGAAGTTACTAGCAGGGTTCCTCCTTCCTTTATTCCTTCTTTGGTATTCCCTGGTAGCTCAGCTGATAAAGAAACAGGCTGCAGTGCAGGAATACGCTGGTTTGATTCCCAGGTGGGGAAGATCCCCTGAAGAAGGGATAGGCTACCCACTCCAGTATTCTTGGGCTTCCCTGCTGGCTCAGTTGTAAAGAATCCACCTGCAATGCAGGAGACCTGAGTTAGATCCCTGGGTTAGGGAGATCCCCTGGAGAATGAAACAGTGACCCACTCCAGTATTCTGGCCTGGAGAATTCCATGGACTGTAGAGTCCATGGGGTCACAAAGAGTCAGACACGACTGAGCGACTTTCACTTCACAGGATCTGAATATGTTTGAAATTTCCTTGGGAATTCTGAGCTGTGGTGCATCGTATCATGAATAAACATAAACCAGGAGACTCCCATGCAGACAATACTACGTGTACTTCTGGATTCTCAGGGATCGGATGTCAGGGATGGTTCTAGATGTTGGCGACTGGGATCCCAGAACCGTTTTGATCCTTCTCAGAGTTCCTCTCCCTCAAAACTTGAATTCCAACAGCAAAGAAGCCTGAGATTCTTTGAGGGCCTCAGAACTCTTCCTTCATGCCACCTTTTATGGCTTGGAGGAAGTTAGCGGCTCCAGAGGCTGAACCTTAAGCCCTCACGTTGCTCAAACGCTCCTGACAGCTGCTGTAACTGGTTCCCTTTGTACAAAGAAAATGGGATTAGCCTCGAGCTTTGAAGTGGTTCTAGTTCTTCCTGAAGCTGCTCAGAGACAGTGGTTTCAGAGCTGTTTGTTTGTCTGCGTGTGAAACCTTTCTTAAGATATTATAGTACAAAGACGCTGAATTACAAACTGGATTATAACAGGAGGAGGATGGGCCCGAAAACTAAGAGGGAAAAAAGGAGAGGGAGAAGAGTAAAGAGGGGGAGAGGGGGAGAGGGGGAGAGATGGGAGGAGCCGGTTTGCCTTTTGCTACAAAGTTGGATGGATTCCAAAGCCGGTGCCCTGGAACCCTGCCCATTTTAACCCAGCACTGAAGTCATTCCCTTGTTCCCTGAGGTCCTGAAGGGCCTGAGCTTCAGTTCAGTTTAAAACCGCCCCTTTAGGGTTCTGAAATGCAGACGGGGCCCCTTCTTTGTAGCTGACACTGGTCCTGATTCTATCAAACAAGTATCACCTAATGAAAACATGGAACAAAGGAGGTATTCTCCTGCCCCGTTCTTCCAGAATTCACAGTTGTATCAAATACAAAAAAAAAAAAAATTAAAAACCCTAACAAGTGGCCAGATTAAGTACCAGATTATAACCATACATTGGATAGAGAAAAAAAAAAAAAAAAACTAAGGACTTTACGATATTTATTTTGCTGTAATAACAGATGTAGTGATCCAACACTGCTAGTAGTTCTAATTAAATTGTAACTGCCTCACTTTTTTTTTTTTTTTAGTAAATTAAAACTTTTATTTTATTTTTTATTGAAGTGTAGTTGACTTACAACATTATATTAGTTTCAGGTGTACAGTATAGTGCTTCAGTGTTTTTATAGATTATACGCCATTAAAAGTTATTATAAAATAATGGCCCTAATTCCATGTGCTAGGCCATATAGCCCCATTGCTATCTATTTTATGCAAGTTGGTCTGTTTCCCTTTAGTCCCACACCCTGACCTCACCGCTCCCCGCTGGTAACCACTAGTTCGCTATCTATTTCTGTTGGTCTGTTCTCTCTGTCATTAGCTTCTGTTTTGCTATGTGCATTCCTTTGCCTGATTTGTATTTTTCTCGATTTCACAAATAAGTGATATCATACAGTATTTGTCTTTCTGTGAGTTATTTCACTAAGTGTGATATTCTCTAAACTCACCCATGTTGTTGCAAATGCGAGGGGTGTATATATTTATATATACACGTATACACATATGAATATGTACCCTAAGTCATAAAAGAGAGTGAAATATACATGTATATATGGAAACCAAGCCATGAATGTGCATTCCTTTGCCTGATTTGTATTTTTCTCGATTTCACAAATAAGTGATATCATACAGTATTTGTCTTTCTGTGAGTTATTTCACTAAGTGTGATATTCTCTAAACTCACCCATGTTGTTGCAAATGCGAGGGGTGTATATATTTATATATACACGTATACACATATGAATATGTACCCTAAGTCATAAAAGAGAGTGAAATATACATGTATATATGGAAACCAAGCCATGAAAGAGAATGAAATACATAAATATACAAAACCACATCTTTATCATTCATCTCACTCATCTCAACAGACTCCTGGGCTGTTTCCATATCAATTATGAATACGCTGTGAACATTGGGGCGCGTGACTCTTTTCAAATTAGTGGATTTTTTTTTTCTGGATATATATCCAGGAGTGGGATTGCTGGATCATGCGGCAGTTCTGTTTTGGAGGATCCTCCATACTGTGCTTCACAGGGACTGCACCTATTTACACGCCCACCCGCAGGGTGCAAGGGTTCTCTTTTCCCTTCATCCTCAGCAACGCTTCCCGTTTGTAGACTTTTTGATGGCAGTCATTCTGACAGGTGTGAGCTGATTTTTCATTGCTGTTTTGATTTCCAGTCCGCTGGTAACCAGGGATGCGGACGTCTCTTCCTGCGCCTGTTAGCCATCTGTACGTCTTCTTTGGAAAAATGTCTGTTCAGGTTTTCCACCCAGTTTCCATCATGTCGTTTGTTTGATATTAATTTGTGTGAGCTATTTATATGTTTTGGATGTTAACCCTTTCTTGGTCAGGCCGTCTGCAGATATTTTATCCCACTCAGTAGATTGCCTTTTCCTGTTGTCGGTGATTTTCCTTTGCTGTGCACAAGCTTTTGCATTCAATGAGGTCCCCTTTGTTTGTTTTTGCTTTATTTATTTGGGCTTAAGAGACAGATCCAAAAAATATTGCTACTGTTTATGTCACAGAATGTTCGGCCTATGTTCTCTTGTAGGAGTTTTATGGTTTCAGGTCTTACATTTCGGTGTCTAATCCATTTTAAGTTTCTTATCATATATTTATTAGAGAATGTTTTCATTTCATTCTTTTGCATGTAGCTGTCCAGTTTTCCCTGCACCTCTTATTGAAGACATTGTCTTTTCTCCATGGTATATTATTTTGTTATATATTAGTCATAGATTAAATTATTGATTAATTTAAATTTACATAGTGTAGACACTAGACAGACATAGGTTAAGTCTGTGATCAGGGATTAAGTGGCCATGAGCCTGTGGGCTTATTTCTGGGCTGGCTGTTCTGTTGTGTCAGTTTGTGTGTCTGTTCCTTTGTCAGTGGCGCACTGCCTCACACTGTAGCTTTCCTGTGTGACTTGAAGGTGAGGCAGGTGACAGCTCCAGCTTTATTCTTTTTGCTCAGGGTTGCTGTGGTGATTCCCGGTGTTCCAGTGTTCCACAAAAAGGTCCTAGTTCTCTGAAAAATGTCAAGAGTATTTTGAAAGGGGCTGAATTACACCTGTAGATTGCTTTGTGTAGTGTTGTCATTGTGACAGTATTATTCCTTCCAATCCAAGGCAAAGGGTATCTTCTGTTTTTTAGGGTTTTTGTTTTTAGACTTTAAACATTTATCAGTTTTTAGTTTGCCTTATCAGATTTAGCTCATTTCTGTGTATGTAAATACTAGTTGAAAACAACGTTTGTAATAGACACCTGTCACCAATATCCAGATATGCACCGCTGCTTTTGGAAGAACTTCATGTGTAGGACATTGTAGCTATGTAATGTATTACATAAAGGCAAAACATTAAGCAGGGAATTCCAAGCCTCTTTTTGCTGTTGTTTCCAGTATTTCCTTTAATATTTATCTTGTGCTTAGATTAGTTATGCCCAGTGTATCATTTTTACCTTAAGGATTTTCATTTGCTCAAAGTCTTAAGTTCCTTGTTTGGTGCTTAGCTTGTCAGTCTATCTGAAGTCTTGGGGACTGATCGTCACTGATGTGTGTAGCGTGTGTCATTTTCTCAGAGCATCAGAGCTTTAGGCACCCCCCTCCACTGAAACATGTGCAAATATTTTGCCAGTATGAGGAATATATGCCCTTTCATTTGTCTCTCTTAATTCAGTATGTTTGCTGCATTTTGAAAGATAAGCGTATTGACTGCTGAACACCTGGCCTCGACTGCCCTGCTTACAGTGTTATAAGAAGAGGCCGTGACATCCGTTTAATTGATTCCATTTCCAGTTATTGTCGTTTAGTCACTAAGTTGTGTTCGACTCTTTGTGACCCAGCGAACTACAGTGCGCCAGGCCTCCCTGCCCTTCCCTGCCCTTCCCTGCCCTTCCCTGCCCTTCCCTGTCCTTCCCTGTCTCCCTGAGTTGGCTCAGACTCACGTACATTGAGTCAGTGCTGCCATCCGACCATCTCATCCTGTCACCCACCTCTCCTCTTCCCCTCAATCTTTCCCAGCATCAGGGACTTTTCCAATGAGTCAGTTCATCTCATCAGGGGATCAAAGTATTGGGGCTTCAGCATCAGTCTTTCCAGTGAATATTCAGGGTTGATTTCCTTTAGGATTGACTGGTTTTCAACTATTAAATATCATATTCATGTTTTCTTCCCTGTCAGGGAGGGAAATGCTGTGAGTGCAAACTGCGCATTTAATCAAGACTTAACAAATATTACAAAGGTGTAAAATGGCCACATGTGCCAATCATCCGCTCCCAGGCCAATCTCAGGGTCCACTGGTGACTCTCGAAATCTTCAGAAAAATTAGTCAAGCTCTAAATTACTTTTAAATGTTTTTCATGGTAGTAATAGCATGATGGGGGGCAGAACACACGGGCCTCTGTTGCTTGTGTTTATTCTTTGGCGGGCAGAATCATTCCTACCACAGCAGGAAGTGGGTTTCACATGTCTGTTTCTATATGTCTGACAGTCCTTAAAGTGACTCTGAGGGTCCCGCTCATCAGGAGCTGGATAGCTCCGTAGTGAGGACTGGAACAAAGCTGGTGACGGCATCAGCCAGGAATCCTTCCCGGGCTGGAAATACTGGTCTCAGAGGTGGAGACGGGTGTGGGCTGAGACCTCGATTCAGTCCTTTCCTTCACATCCTTAAGGCCCCAGGTGGTAAGCCAGGCACAGGCTTCTTTCTCAAGAGCTCTTCCAGGGTTTCCCTTTAAGGGACTTAGGGTCAAAACTCACACTCTAATAGCGCTCTGGCACAGCTGCTGGTAACACTAGTGATATGAGATGTGAGCTACCGCACTGACAGTTTAAATGCTATCTTCTTGCTACTATTTAATCTTTATGAACATATAAGGGGCTTCCCAGCCTGCACTAGTGGTAAAGACCCCGCCTGCCAATGCTGGAGACACAGAGCTGTGCTCTTGACCCCTGGGTCAGGAAGATCCCCTGAAAGAGCGCATGGCGACCCACTCAGTATTCTTGCCTGGAAAATCCCACGAACAGAAAACCCTGGTTGGCTAAAGTCCTTCAGGTTGCAAAGAGTCAGACATGACCTGAAGCAGCTTAGCACACACAGCCCATAAACATATATATTTACACTTGTGGTATTAATTTATACACGCACCTGCATCTACAGCTACAATATATCTATGATTCTAGGTGTACCTTTCTTTGCTGCTGAAATGTCTACTTGCTCATAGGAACAAGCAAAAAATAGGACTCACCAAAAGTTTCCCGTGTTTCTGCACAGAGAGGAGGAGCCAGCAGTCGCGGTCGACCTAGAGGGCTGCTGATCCACGCCTCCATCCCTGCAGCTGTGGAGGAAATGGATGCGCAGCCTCAAGTCTTTCAGCTTCCCTCCTGCTGTAAGGACATGGACAATTTGTACAGTTAATAATTGGAAAGAGGGCTTCCCTGGTGGCTCAGGGGTAAAAAAAAATATATATATATCCGCCTGCCAGTGAAGGAGACGCAGGTTCGGTCCTTGGTCTGGGAAGATCCCGCACTCCGTGGAGCGACTAAGCCTGTGCACCACGACCTTTGAGCCTGCTCTCTAGAGCCGGGAGCCGTAACCGCTGCAGCCCCTGTGTCTTAAGAGTCTGTCCTCCGCAACAAGAGAAGCCACGGCAACTAGAGAGAAGCCCCCGCTTGCCACAACTGCAGGAAAGGCCCCTGCAGTAATAAAGACCCAGCACAGCCAAAAATAATGAAGGAATAAAAAAGAACTTAACTAAATAAATGGTGATATTTAAAAAAGAGTAAAAGAGTAATTGTGAAGACAAGGGTCTTAATTCTCATCTTCATTGCTTTTCTTTTTTTCAATGTGTATGTGTGTGTGTGTGTGTGTGTGTGTGTGTGGTCCAAAGATGGGAGGGAAGGAACAAGAAAACAGAGTGACAAATATTTGGTGAGGATCAGATTTAGAGGAAATGAATCCGATCTCCAGACTGATTCGTGTTAAAGAAAGGAGGTTTAGTCTCTGCCTCCCGAAGCTACCAGGTGACACACCACGGAGCATCGCAGACCCTGAGGGCTACAGGCAGGGATGCGGGCAGAGCCCTGGATCCCCCCTCTCCTCTAGGACCACCTCTCCTCCTCCCGGACACGGCTGTCAGGAGGCTGAGAGCCCACATCACAAAGGGGAAACAGCTCAGAGGAGGCTGGAGAGAGGAAAAGAAAGAAGGCACACCAAGGAACACTTTCTGCTTTTTTTGTTTGAACTTTACCTTCTCCTGCCCAGCTCTTGTGTATCGCAGAGAGAACCCACAACCAGGAGCAGAGCCGTCTGTCATAACACGCAATTCTCTTGCCTGGTAAAGAGAGTTTTCATTATATTTTTCCGCAGCTGAGTTCTTGAGGGAAAACACCCAGGCGTCTGGCGGCTGACCCAGTGCAACAAACTTCCTCTCCTGTCAGTTTCGTTCTCATCTTTCTTAAAACTGAAGTTTACCTCTAGCCTTTGCTTCTTCCCAGTCTTTCTTTAATCACAGGGAGAAGTTAAACCTGTCGGGGGGTGCAGGGGCTGCCTGTCTGAGATGCAGAGCAGGAAGGTCCTGGTGACTTGATATCTATGCTCCTTCCAGCGACTGTTAGACAGAGAGGCAGTTTGCCCTGATTCTTTGGGAGGAATCGGGGACCGAGGTCGGGGGCAAGAAGCAAAGGGCAGGATGGTTTGTGCTGCTTCGTGTCTTTGAAGCCATGGCTGAAGTCCTCCTTGTCCATTCAGAGTGGAAGATGGGCCACCCAGGAAAGCAAGGTGAATGTGACGTCCTGACCGGCTGTCCCCTGCATACAAAAGTTATCATCACTGCAGCTACACGACCAGAGTCAACAGCCATTATGTGGAAGCCATGGGTTTCCACATAAAGGGATCTTAAGGAAGACTCCTTCTGCAGAAAACCCTGTACGAACTCCCTCGCTTCAGAAGGCTCAGGTGTGTGCTGGACCCGCCAGAGGGAACGGGGCTGAGGATGAAGCCAAGGGTGTCCCAGTAGTGGGCGGCTGACACTGCTGTCTGCTTCCAGAACAGTCTCGTGCCCATGATGACCAGCTTCTCCATGCAGAGACCAGCAGTTACTGACATCTGTAAATGAATCTGGCTTGAAAAATAGCACAAGAGAAGTGGCTGCCCACATATCCTGATTATTCGTGCCTCCTGAAAGAGTTGCGTTGTAATGACATTTTGCAGGGTTGCCCCCATGCTGCGAGTGGTAAAGAGCTGCCTGCCAGTGCAGGAGACAGAAGACCCGGGGGTTTGATCCCTGGGGGGCAATGGGTGTGTCTGAACGCAGATGGCTTTTTTTTTTTTTTTTTTTACTTTTTTCAAGAAGCAACCATACCAGGGTCACTGTTCCAACAGTGAGTGATGAATTCTCCCACGGGTATGTGTTTTGGGTGAAACAGAATCCTCTTCCCAAAGTGCTTTGCCATCCTGCCCCCAGAAGTCCTTCTGAGCTTTGGCCATCACAGCCCTCGGAGGGGATCAGCAGCTCTGCCCTCCTGGGGGTCAGAGACTCTCACAGTCTGGTGCCTGCTCCTCCCTCGAGCCCCGACGTGCCCCCCATCCCCCGCAGTGCCCCCCTGGGCCGGCTTGCATAGGGTACAAGCACAGATTCACTCCTCCCTGAAGGTCAACTCTCCCGAAGTGGGATGAGTAGGCAACAACCAAGGGGGATGGAGTTGGGACTTTCAGACATCGGGTCACAGGATTCAGATAGTGAAGTGCGGAGATCTTTGTGCTCTTTTCTAGAAGCCCGCCAATGGAGGCAGCTCTCCCATAAACACGGTGGGAGAGAACGGCGTGGGGCAGTCGCCTGTGGGCTGCTGTTGACGCTGCTCTTGTGGTCTCCCTGGTTGCTCCTGAGACACCCATTTTGTGCAGACAATGTGGGCACAGGAAATGCCCTGATGAACGTCCGTTAGATTCTTTGCGGCTGGTGCGAAAAGCAAGGGCAGTGATTCCAAGGTGGCCAGTGACTGCGCGTGACGTTTCGGGAAGATGAGTCAGGTGAAGAGAAGAGACGCATGTGGCCTTGTCGATGTGCCTCGCCTTTCTCCCCAGGCAGCAGTCATGGCGGAGACGGCCCTGGGATCAGTGGGGCAGCAACACTGGTCCCGTTTTGAAGGACTTTCCTTTCGTCTCTCAGGTGAGAATTTCAATGTCTGTTCTTCCTCCTTTTTTGATATGCTTGGGTCAGGGAAAAACAATCTCTAATGAATATTTTAGGATGTTTATTTTGAGTGATTTCAATGATGATCTTAGAAGGTTAGAAGATAAAAAAAGGGAAAAGAATCATATGAGTAAACAGTGAGGATGAAAAAGAGGCACTTTTTAATTTTTCTAAACACGCATGGATTCATACAGATAATTGAACACAACCATTACAGTTGGTTTAACACATTACACACCAGGTGTATGCCAGTTCCATAGTGAAGCAGTCTGGCTGGAATGAATATTTCTAGTCTTCCTGTTTTGAGCCACTTATGAAACCAAACAAGCATACAAACAAGCCAGAGAACAGGTCTCATTTCTCATTTTAATTAAATTTACATCAGGGAATCTAATGAAAATAAATATGTCATAGGTTCCTAGCTGAAGCATCCCAAGTGTTCTCACCACAGAGACCTGCATCATTTTTGAATCCTAACTCACTTGGGAAAGACTAGAGATCTCTTCAAGAGAATTGCAGATACCAAGGGAACATTTCGTGCAAAGATGGGCTCAATAAAGGATAGAAATGGTATGGACTTAACAGAAGCAGAAGATATTACGAAGAGGTGGCAAGAATACACAGAAGAACTGTACAGAAAAGATCTTCACGACCCAGATAATCATGAGGATGTGATCACTAATCTAGAGCCAGACATCTTGGAATGTGAAGTCAAGTGGGCCTTAGAAAGCATCACTAAGAACAAAGCTAGTGGAGGTGATGGAATTCCAGTTGAGCTGTTTCAAATCCTGGAAGATGATGCTGTGAAAGTGCTGCACTCAATATGCCAGCAAATTTGGAAAACTCAGCAGTGGCCACAGGACTGGAAAAGGTCAGTTTTCATTCCAATTCCAAAGAAAGGCAATGCCAAAGAATGCTCAAACTACCGCACAATTGCACTCATCTCACACGCTAGTAAAGTAATGCTCAAAATTCTCCAAGCCAGGCTTCAGCAATATGTGAACCGTGAACTCCCTGATGTTCAAGCTGGTTTTAGAACAGGCAGAGGAACCAGAGATCAAATTGCCAACATCCGCTGGATCATGGAAAAAGCAAGAGAGTTCCAGAAAAACATCTATTTCTGCTTTATTGACTATGCCAAAGCCTTTGACTGTGTGGATCACAATCAACTGTGGAAAATTCTGAAAGAGATGGGAATACCAGACCACCTAACCTGCCTCTTGAGAAATCTGTATGCAGGTCAGGAAGCAACAGTTAGAACTGGACATGGAACAACAGACTGGTTCCAAATAGGAAAAGGAGTACGTCAAGGCTGTATATTGTCTCCCTGCTTATTTAACTTATATGCAGAGTACATCATGAGAAACGCTGGACTGGAAGAAACACAAGCTGGAATCAAGATT
>SJYX01008173.1:58824-72931 GCA_006410675.1 Oreotragus oreotragus | reverse complement strand
CCCCAACCCCGCCCGGGGCATTCCTGGGAAGACCGCAGCAGTTCCCTCCAAGTACACAGTCCCATTTCCTCTGGCGGCACCTTTCAGTGATGAGTCCCCAGATCTTCAGCTCATCCTCCCCTGGGTGGTGTGAGGACCAAGGCTTGTGGCTGAGACCACGGCGCAGACGGCTCCTCTTTCTCGCTTTGGGCATCTGCATGGATCTTGTGGTTCCTACCCACCCAGCAACACACACTCTCCATTCCTCAGACCAGAGGAGGAGGGCACAACGAGGCTCTCGCACGCTTTCTCAGTAGGCAAACCCAGAGCGCTTTCAGTCCTGCACGTGACGCGCAGCGTGCGTGCACGTGCGCACGCACAGACGACACACCTGTGCTTGTCATGCTTGTTTATTCGCTTTGGGCTGGACTGGGTCTGCACTGCAGCTCGGGGGCTTCTTCTAGTGGAGAGTGGGCGCTACCCGCTAGCTGAGGTGCTCAGGCTTCTCTCTTCACGGAGTCCGGGACCTAGGCGTGTGGGCTTTAATAGCAGCAGAGCATGAAGGCTCTGTTGTTGCAGCCTGTGGACTCAAAATTCAGTTGTTGTGGAGCACAAGCTCAGTAGCTCCGCAGCACGTGGGATCTTTCGGGACCAGGGATCTAACCTCAGCGCTTCCATCAGCAGAAAGATTTTTTTCTTACTGCACCACGAGGCAAGTCCCTCCCCCCCCTTTTTTTTCCTAGTGTAAAAAGGAATTCATTGTTAAAGCTATTTTGACAAAGGAAAACATACACCTCCTTATAAGTAAAAATAAATTTATATATTAAAATCTTGCTTGGGTCCTTCAAAATCCTTTTGCTCTGCTGAATGGTCAATACATGTAATACCCGACTTTGTAAGACATTTTGAGAGGGGATCCCAGAGTCATCAAGGAAGCAGAACTTCTGTTCTAACTGAGCAGTGACATCTCACACAGGCGTGAAATGTCCCCCTTCCAATGTCGGAGCAAGCACAGCTTACAGAAACACAGCCCAGCTAAGAAAGGACCAGGAAAGACATGCATCTCCCTCACCGGATCCCTCCTTGAACACGTCTGTGACTTTAGAAGGCCTTTAAATTAAGCACATGCTGACCAAGGAGAGAACCACCAAAAGCAATCCTACTGTACCTGTTCGAGATGGAAAAATCTGTAATTTTCCATTTACCGCAAATAACATATTAGAGGCTAATCCCTCTGCAGAGAATTTTAATTCACCTCTTGGAAGGATGGTGAAGAATGGAGACGTTTCATATTGGGTTTATTTACGTATCTATTTATTTTTGAGACATTCTCATTGTTCCAAGGCCCTTCAGCTGAGGATGCACGTGTGAAGTTCATGCTCAGTGTGAAGTTCATGCTCAGTGTGAAGAGGGTTTTATCCCGGTAACGACGGTCACCAGGGGTGAAGGGAGCCGTGAAGCGGCTTTTGCAAAGTCACTTTTCCTGGACTCAGTGACTACACAGCCCTAAGCTATTTTGTTTTTCAAAGGCTCAGAGCCCTTGAATTCCAACTAAAATTTATGTGGTTTGCTAATTGCCTGCACGTCAGGAAGGGTGAGCATGCAATTTCCTTTCACTGTAATTTGAAATCCCACAATTAACGGTTTCTCGCCGTCCACTGGGGAACAGAGGGCTTGGCCAGCTCCAGGCACGGGGGGTTAGCCCTGCGGAGGCGTTTAATGCTGGCACAATGCTCCATTTTGTACTCAAAACAATTCTTTGCTGGCTCTGGCATTTTGATTTAATAAAAGACTAATAATTCCAGAAATTCAAATTTAAGCACTGTTCTTTTAACCACCAGGAGTAACAATAATCACTAGCTCTCCTTTAAAAAAAAATGTAGAATTCAACTAAATTAAGTTCACAGACTTTTTCTTGGACTTATTTTAATTTGGCTTTAATATTCTAAGTCTAAATCTTGAAACATTTATATCTCTGGTTTTGGTTAAACTAATAAAGTATTACTATATTAATAATTGCTCCCCACTTTATTAAGAACTATAGACATCAAATCCTTTACATTCAGGACAAGAAAGCCCTTGGGCTCTGAATTTTTTGGCATATAAGTCCGTAAGATATAATCGAGTATAACGTAAGGGCTGATGTAAACCATGAATTAAAATGAAGGGCACTACTTCTGTTTGCAGACTGTTAAAGGGCTCACTCAGNTTGGGCTCTGAATTTTTTGGCATATAAGTCCGTAAGATATAATCGAGTATAACGTAAGGGCTGATGTAAAACATGAATTAAAATGAAGGGCGCTACTTCTGTTTGCAGACTGTTAAAGGGCTCGCTTAGAAGACAATTCTTGCGATGACACTGAAACAGGGGCTTGTAGGCATAAAAGGGCTTACACTTGAGGCGAGTTTCGGAATTCTTTGTGCAGATGGCGGACCTTCAATATCGCTGAGCTGTTTAATATAAACCTGCCATATCCAAGGTAACAAATATAGAAGCAGAAGGAAATGGCACACTCAATTAAAGCAATTCATGGGCCGCCTTGAGAAAGAATAATTCGGGGGAAATTCCCTAATTTTGGATGCCTTGGGGTCCTAGATAAGCAGCCGCCTGCTCATCCAATAATAGCCAAACTGAGATCCCTTCTGTAATTGGAGCTGAGCGAGAGTGGCGGAAACACACTGCTTTGTGGATGGGAGCCTGCCTCACCTCCGAGGTCTGCTGGGGTGCCGTGATACAAGAGGGCTTTCTGGATGGGACTGGTCACTCTCTACCACGTTTTCTGGATATAGAGGCGATTGAAATGTGGTCGCTGTCCTTGAAGACTCTTCAAGAAGGGAAGTTAGACTCTGGTCGTGTCCGACTCTGGCGACCCCACGGGCGGCAGCCCACCAGGCTCCCCTGTCCCTGAGATTCTCCAGGCAAGAGTACTGCAGTGGTTCACCGTTTCCTTCTCCACTCTTACCAGATCAGGTTCTTAAAGTAATAATGCCTGATCGTGGGGTCACTGATCCGTGGCTCCACTTCGGGCCCATCCCCTTGTCTCTGAGACGAAGTTTCAAGAACCTGCACCCCCAGATCCTTGCCTCTGCCTCACCACCATACCCCAGGCAGATGCAGGAAAAGGTACCGCCCCCTCCCCACAAATTATAGGGTTTAAGGACCCAGACGCTTATAAAATTTGAGCGGAAAATGCATTTTGACGTTTTTCCTGATGGCTCCACTTCGGGCCCATCCCCTTGTCTCTGAGACGAAGTTTCAAGAACCTGCACCCCCAGATCCTTGCCTCTGCCTCACCACCATACCCCAGGCAGATGCAGGAAAAGGTACCGCCCCCTCCCCACAAATTATAGGGTTTAAGGACCCAGACGCTTATAAAATTTGAGCGGAAAATGCATTTTGACGTTTTTCCTGGCACAAGGCTATGCAGATCCATACAGGTAGACCGGGTCCATGAGTTTAGGGCCCTAAGGGCGCACCTGGAAAATTTTAAGAATATGCTGTATGTATTTCTTATAGGCATCTCTATTTACCTTTCTTGGTTCTGTTTCATTTATTCCCAAATTCTCCTCGTTCGTGTTCTAAACATGGAAGGAAGCTTTTAGAAAACCGAGTATCTTAGAAAACGAATTTTCCCATCTATCCAGTCCCTTCCCTTTGTTTCATTCCTTATTTTCCTTCCTTCCTTCATTGCTTCCTTCCTTCCTTCTTCCTGCCCTCTCTTTCTCTCTCTCTCTCTCTCTCTCACACACACACACACACACACACATTTGTGGTGGAACAAGGCAGAATGTATCCAATAGATGTGTATAAGTCAGTGCCTGAATAGCTGGTTGTCTGTGAGGCAACCACAGAGACTCAGACAAGCACAGTTAAACCTCATTCAACGTTACTCCATCATCATATCTGTTTAACACACAGTTTCACGTTCTGTTTCTAGAAATTGTAAAACAGAACGAGGTTATCGCTGAGACTTGTAAGAGCAGCACCTGAAACTTGTGCTCGCTCGGAGCACACAGTTTATGACACCAGGCATGTTTCCCTGGGTTGCTGAGGCTGCCTACAGGGCAGGGCACAGGGGATAGAAGGAGAGGGAGCCAGGGGGCGGCAGGAGGACAGGAGAAGCCGGGAGGGCTTCACTGCTCAGAGCAAGAGGGCCCACGGTCAATCATTGGAGCTTCCCAAGGGGCTCAAGTGGTAAAGGGTCTGCCAGCCAGTGCAGGAGACGTAAGAGATGCAGTTTCAATCCCTGGGTCGAAAGACGCCTTGGAGGAGGAAACAGCAACCCAAGCCAGTATTCTTGCCTGGGAAATACCGTGGACAGAGGAGCCCAGTCGGCTGCAGTCCATGGGGTCACAAAGAGCCAGACATGACTGAGCGACTGAGCAAATCTAAATACCCCCACAAAGACACACACACACACACACACACACACCAGATGATGGATGAATCAAGCCTGAATTAGCATGCCTTGGAAATGAGCCCTGATGGCGCTGGCTGTGGTCAAACAGAGTGCAGAGCAAATGGTTGGCACCAAGTATGTGTTTACAGAGACAGATTCTCATTGTGTTATCATATCAACCATGAGCTGGTAGTCCTGGAGAAATGCCACCCTGGAAGAGTGACTACACATGGACGTGAGGGGCTAAAATAGCTGCCCTAGGAGGGCAGACAAGCCACGGGCCAGGCAGCTGGAAACTTCGCCCCCAGAAGACGCCGCAGGGCCCTGGGAAAGGAGGCTGCAGGCGGGCTCAGTCATCAGAGATGCCCTCGGCCACTGCCAGTCCTCCACAGCTGGGCATTCAGGGACCTGGTTGGCCCAGACGATCCTGGAGGAGAGGGGACCGCACACGGGCCTTGAGGGTCAGACAGCAGCTTCCCGCCCTTCCCTAGGGTCTTCCAGACGCAGTGTTCAGGAGCGAGCACCGGAGACGGCTTGGCTGAGGAGGGCACCGGGAGCAAAGGCGAGCGAAGGACACCACGGGCACCCCTCCTCCCGGCTGGCACAGGTCACGTGCCAGGGGATGCGGGCGACAGACGGGGCAGGGCAGGGACTGACGGGGCTCTGAGCTTCCCCCTGAGCTTCCCCCGGCCCGGCCCCGGCCTGCCCTGGACCCCTCTGGGCAGGCATGGGAGCCTGGCTTTAAGGCAAACGCCCTTGCACCCCGGGAAGCCACTCGCCGTCAGAAGGTCTGGGCCACCGCCTTGCTTCCGGCTCTCAGGCGGCCCTGTCTCCCCCTCCTCTGTCCTCTCTCCCTTTCCTCTGAAGCCAACAGCCCAGGAGAGGCGGGAGGGTGCTCTCCTCCAGGGGACGACCCGCTCCCCACACGGAGAAGCCACGGGCCCGGGAACTGGTGAGGACACCCTTGCTGTGCCCACAGTGACGTCCAGAGGTCACAGACGCCTAGGACGGTGGGTCTCCCGGGAGTGCGCGTGGAAAGACGGACTCCTCTGTGATAGTTCAGCAGCAGCAGCCCTGCGAAGAGGAGCAAATATCCTTCAAAAATATCGCAGCAACAAGGCGCTTAGAAAGACACACGCCTGTGAGCGGCGGCTCCTGGACCCTTCGCAAGCAGGCGGGTCCCGGGCCTTGGTGGGCAGGGCTGAGAGCTTGCGGGGTGGCTGGGCCAGCATCAGGATGCCAGCGGTCAAGGGTGGAGGGGAGGACCAAGCCAGCCTTGGCGAGGCTCGTGATCAGGGCAAAGCAACTCAAAAACAGTTCGCCGCTGTTCACAGCAGCCAGCTTAGGCCCCTTTCGTAAACCTACACCCCTCTTTTTTTCCTGCATTTTGCCATGTGCCTCGAAACATTTTCACTTCTGCTGGAATGATTATTATAAAGTGTGAGTCGCTCAGTCGTGTCTGACTCTTTGCGACCCTGTAGACTGTAGCCCGCCAGGCTCCTCTGTTCACGGGATTCTCCAGGCAAAAACACTGGAGTGGGTTGCCATTCCCTTCTCCAGGGGATCTTCCCAACCCAGGGATCAACCCCGGTCCCCTCATTGCAGGCAGATTCTTTAGCATGTGAGCCACCAGGGAGTGATTTTAAGGCTGACTTTTATTTATTGTTTAAATCCTCTCTCATGTCCCTTTTGAAGTGCCCTTTCAAAAGTGAAAAACCACTGTTTCTTCAATCTGCAATCAATTCAGAGTGTCAAAATTTGTGTAAGTGTTGTTTAGGGGCCCATCAGGAACCCGGCATCAGCCCCAGGGCAGTTCAGTTCGGTTCAGTTCAGTCGCTCAGTCATGTCTGACTTTTTGAGACCGCGCGGACTGCAGCATGCCAGGCCTCCTTGTCCATCACCAACTCCGGGAGTTTACTCAGACTCATGTCCATTGAGTCGGTCCCAGGGCAGTGTCTCACCCCAAACTGGCACCCTGAGGAGCAGAGGAGCCTTTGCAGGCGGCCGCCCCAGCTCAGAGATGCTGTTTACAAATCATTAATGAGGTGAGCGCGGCTCTTTTCACAAAGCTGACCTCTTTGAACTGCATCCCTAAATGGAAACACAAGAGCAGAGGGAAGCCCACCGCAGCCGCATTATGGGGGCCCCACAGACACTGGCCATACCGGGCGTATATGAACCTCATCCCTGAGGAGAGGGGGAGCAGGCAGGCTCGGGGGGGCCGAGGAAGCGGCGGCTGGAGTTGCCCCCGAAATGTCCCCAGGCTGGACCGGCTGGACCAGCCCTGTCTTCCTGCACAATGAAAGGCCCTTTCAGAGCCCAGCCTTGGGAGCAGCGCAAGAACTGGAAGTCACTGCGTTCTCTGAAGGAAATCAATGTCTCTTTTTAAGTCCCGATAAGGTTTGTGTAAATTCCCTGGGTGCAGCGTCATTAGGATTCCACAGCCAAGGCGCATACATTAGGCAACACTGGGTCCCTTTTGTGTTCTCCACATCCACTCTCTCCTGCCGCTGGTGGAGTCTGAAAGCTTAAACAAAGTGGGGCTCCTGCTGGGCGGGAGCTGCCCTGGCCTCTGAAGCCACCTTTGTGTTGAGGAGCCTCATCTGAATAAGCAGCACGTCGTGCAGGGGAGGACGGACCCTCCAGCCCTCCGCTCCTGTGGAGGGGGACAGACAGAGCGCGGCATTCATTCTGGTCTTTCATTACACACGGAAACATCCCGCGGACCAGCGAATTTCCCAGCGACACACAAACGCGACCCAGGGGGGACACTCTGCTGTGTGTGCGGCTCAGTCGCCTGGGACGGGCGATTTCATCCCAGGGCCTGGCTCTTCCCACACCGGCTTCTTCCCGCCTGCTGCCCTGGAAGGCACGGGGAGGGCTGGTCCTCAGCCACTACCCGAGCAACCCCGGGGCCCTGGGGGAGCCTCACACGGGGCTTTGGGGATGTTTCCACCTTGTGTTTTCAGCTGTGAGGAGACTTCACTGCCGCCTCGCGGGTTGAACAAGTGGTCAGGGAAGATTTAGGGCCGCACATAAATTGTCGGACTTGAAAGCCGCATTTCAAGTCGTATTAAGTTCTTCCTTTCAGGGTTGCAGGGACTTTTCTTCCTCATGTTAGAATGGCTTGCCTCTTTGCCCTCCAGCCGAGGGACTCCAAGTGTAGCTGGAACACCCTTGATTTGGAGAGAAAGGAGGGTTGGGGAGCCCTCTTGGTGGGCATTGACATCATTCTCAATTTGCAGGAAGTCGCCCAGGTCTTGGAGTGGGGGAGGGGGGGGGTGAGTCTCTCTGCTTGCACGCCACCACTGTCCTGCTGCATGTTTGATAGAGCTGCAGCAGTAGTGTCTCCGGAACTGACAGAGAGAAAGTCCTGAATGGCTGGACCTTCCATGTCTTGGGTGGATTCAAGTAGAAATAGGCCCTGTTGCTGGGAAAGACTGAAGGCAAAAGGAGAAGAGGGCAGCAGAGGGTGAGATGGTTGGATGGCATCACCAACTCGATGGACATGAGTCTGAGCAAGCTCTGCGATATTCTGAGGATAGAGGAGCCTGGTGCTGGAGTCCATGGGCTCTCAAGGAGTCAGACCAAGGACTTAGCAACTGAACAGCAAAACAACAAGTATGTTAGCATATGAGGGCTTCTGGGAGCCAAAGTTTTAAGTAAACCATTGTGAAATGGCAGTCCGTGCAGAAATGTTTCCCTGGCAAATTCTGAGAGCCAAATTCACATTTTTTTGTTAATGCAGAGAAACTTTTGAGTTCCAATTTTTAAAGACTTTAATTTGGTGTTTGGACAAGGGGAAGAGGTTCAGTTTAGAAGATGTATTGGTCATTCACTAGTATTCTGAGAACTCCTCTGTAAAAAGAAAGAAAAATCCGAAGGAAAAAAAAAAAACAATTAAAAAGACATCTATCTGCTTCATTGTTTTGCAGGTAAAGCATTGTTTTTATATATTTGAGGATGACATTCTACTCTGACCAGTGTAAATTTAGTTTGCAAGTCTGAAATCCAAAAGGAACTTTAACATACATAAAGTCTAAGTCATCAGGAAAAATACACCATGAAGCTGGCATTCTGCACTCATTAAAATATTTACATATACAGCTTGAGCTAAAACACAGTATAAAATTTCTTTGTAAGATGCCTCCGGTTTGTACACATATGATTTATCTCTATTTAATGCTTATTATTATTATATATTTTCTTATTTCATTAAATGCAGTCTGGGATGAAACTTTACGACACAGAGGGAAGACGCTACTGCGGCATGAGCTTTGGGAGAGGGTGTAAATCCCAGTAATGTATTACTTGAGTCACACACTTGACATAATTTAACATGGACCACGTTCACCCAGCGTGTAAGTTAATACCTGGGTGTAAGGTCACACGTGTGCACATTCTGCGAAACAGATCACGGAGCAGCAAACACACTCTGCGCCGTTCCTTGCTGTCAGTCCTCACGATTGATACAGATGGCCCGGCCATGCCAGTCATGGGCCGCCCTCATCCATCACGGCACTGAGTGCGGCCCATGCCAGGCCTTGGGGCTGCCGTCTTTCCAGCAGAGCAGGAGAACCTTGGGGAGAAGGGGTAAAGGAAGTGATTCCCTGATGTTTATCCTCACCTTGAGTCAGGGGATAAAGTTCAGAGGTGTGGATACACTTGCAGTTTCCCAAAAGGCTTTACTAATTGGGGGAAGAGGGGTTCAAACTCAATAAACTACTCATTGGTTTAAAAGATGCAGTTTGCGTTATTTCACAGAGGATGTCACCCTTACAGCAGAAAGCGAAGAGGAACTAAAGAGCCTCTTGATGAAGGTGAAAGAGGAGAATGAAAAAGCTGGCTTAAAACTCAGCCCTCAAAAAACTAAGATCTTAGCATTCCATCGCATCAATTCATAGCATATGCATGGGGAAAAATGGAAACAGCAGCAGATTTTATTTCCTTGGGCTCCAAAATCAATGTGGATGGTGACGTAGCCATGAAGTTAAAAAGACGCTTGCTCCTTGCAAGAAATGTTATGACCAACCTAGACAGTGTATTAAAAAGCAGAGATGTTACTTTGCCAACAAAGTTCTCTATATACATAGCTATGATTTTTCCAGTGGTCATGTATGGATGTGAGAGTTGAACCATAAAGAAGGCTGAGCACCAAAGAATTGATGCTTTTGAACTGTGGTGTTGGAGAAGACTCTTGAGAGTCCATTGGTCTGCAAAGAGATCCAACCAGTCCATCCTAAAGGAAGCCAGTCCTGAATATTCATTGGAAGGAGTGATGCTGAAGCTGAAGCTCCAGTCCTTTGGTCATCTGATGCAAAAAGCTGACTCCTTGGAAAAGACCCTCATGCTGGGAAGGATTGAAGGCAGGAGGAGAAGGGGACGACAGAGGATGAGATGGTTGGATGGCATCATGGACTCGATGGACATGAGTTTGAGCAAGCTCTGGGAGATGGTGAAGGATAGGGAGGCCTGGCGTGCTGCAGTCCAAGGGGTCAAAAACATTTGAACATGACTGAGTGACTGAACAACAGCGACGTGGTTTTTCCCGTAATCACGTACAGATGTGAGAACTGGAGCATAAAGAAGGCCGAATGCCAAAGGATGGATGCTTTCGAGTTGTGGTGCTGAAGAGGAACTGAACAACAAAGGACAGGTTATGGACTGAGAATCTTTTTTTTTTAGCAACTTAGCATTTTTTTTTAAATTTTCTTTCCACAAATAATTTTACACACATCAAATTTAGACTAACTTGAATTAATACACAAGATGCTCTGACGATACAGAAGTGAGTGAATGGGTGGCCTCGACAGATTGAATACCAGCATTTACCTTCACTCTCTCTTCTGCCCCTGATGATGCTGAGCAGGACCCTGTGGGTCTCCAGGGATGAAGGCCTCCTCATGCCTCATTCCTTGTGGGTAAGACTGCAGCTTCCATGACCTTCTCTGAGTTCCAAAGGGCAGAACAGTTGCTAATCAAACAGGAACCGCAAGGAAACCACCTGTACATGTATGCTAAGTCACTTCAGTCGTGTCCAACTCTGAAGCCCCATGGACTGCAGCCCGCCAGGCTCCTCTGTCCATGGGATTCTCCAGGCAAGAAGACTGGAGCTGGTTGCCATGCCCTCCTCCAGGGGATCTTCACACCCAGGGAGCGAATCGACATATCTTATATCTCCTGCACTGGCAGGTGGGTTATTTATCACCAGCAAAAGTCTCATCAAGACAAGGAGACTAGCCCGCCTGAGACCCTGCACACACCCAAGCTTGCCAGCAACTCCACCCTTTCGAAAGTCTGCAGGAGAAAGAAGAATGCAAGACTGTCCCTGCCTTGAGCCACATCACATACCGCTTCCTGACTATGTCATCCCTCCCTACTCACCAGGCAGGGTCACAGTCCTAGAGGCACTGACCTCCCCTTTGCCTGGCAAAGTAATAATGCCACTCTTTCCTTCTCCCCTGTGACTTGGTCTCCATATTTCTGGTTGGCACTGGTGCACAGACAGCCAAGATTCTGGAAACACTGATACAAAAAGTATAAACTCCAGAGGGCAGAAGACAAAGTGAACAAAACATTGGAGAGGAAGCAGATAAATGCTGGTCCATCGCTGCTGCTGAATGACTAGCCACCCCAAGCAGTGAGCTGCAGCCACAACCATTTTATTGTGCTCCCAGATTCTCTGGGCAGGAATCAGGAAGGGGCAGCTTATCTCTGCTCCATGATGTCAGGAGCCTGAGCCAGCAGGCTCGGAGTGATGGAATGCTGGAGGCTGACTCTAAGAATCCCCTCATCGCATGTGCGGTGGTGGATGCTGCGACCTCAGCTGGGCTGGGCGGTTGGACCTCCTATATCCGGCCTCTCCTTGTTGCTGAGCTTCCTCCCACATGGTGGTTTCAGGGTGCTCAGACCTCTTACCTGGCAGCTCCGGGCTCCATAGGTGATTTCCTCTGCCAACAAGGCTAAAATCTCATCTGCCTTTTTTTTTTTAATCTAGATTGGGAACTCCCGTAGCATCACTTCTGCTATGCTATCTTAGTGTGATATCCTGCGTAGGTTCAGATTCTAAGGGTAGTAATGGGGGAATGATCCACCTAGTAACGGGGGAATGATCAAGTTCTAGGAGGGCCTGTGGAATGAGAGATCTTGTTGCAGTCACCCTTGAAGAATGTTTGTCGCTGTTCAGTCACCAAGTCCTGTCTCACTCTTTACAACCCCACGAACTAAAAACACGCCAGGTTTCCCTGTCCGTCACCATCTCCTGGAGTTCGTCCAAGTTCATAGGGTAGTAATGGGGGAATGATCCACCTAGTAACGGGGGAATGATCAAGTTCTAGGAGGGCCTGTGGAATGAGAGATCTTGTTGCAGTCACCCTTGAAGAATGTTTGTCGCTGTTCAGTCACCAAGTCCTGTCTCACTCTTTACAACCCCACGAACTAAAAACACGCCAGGTTTCCCTGTCCGTCACCATCTCCTGGAGTTCGTCCAAGTTCATTTCCACTGAATTGGTGATGCCATCCAACCATCTCATCCTCTGTCGCCCTCTTCTCCTCTGCCTTCGATCTTTCCCAGCATCAGGGGCTTCAGGTGGCCAAAGTATTGGAGCCTTAGCTTCAGAATCAGTCCTTCCTATGAATATTCAGAGTCTACTTCCTTTAGGTTTGACTAGTTTGGTCTCCTTTCTGTCCAAGGGACTCTTGAGAATCTCCAGCACCACAGTTCGAAAACATCAATCTTTGGTGCTCTGTCTTATTGTCCAGCTCTCACATCCCTACATGACTACTGGGAAAACCATACCTTTGACTAGATGGGCCTTTGTGGGCAAAATGATGTCTTTCCTAGTGGGAAAATGATGGTATTTCAAAGTAAGGTGGGAAACAACTCAAACTAGAGAATTCTCAAGCTTGAGAATTTCAATTGGTTAGACATGGAAGATGTTGAAATTGATTTGGTTCTTGCACTTGTATCTCCCTTGAAGAATACAATCTGGCAAAAATGGCAAGGGATAAAGCTCACCAAAGAGAGTTGGAGCATGACTGTTCAAAGTGGGGAGAGAAACCTGATAGGTTGCTGGCTGATTCTTGCTTCAAAGCCTAGTAGATGCAGGAACCAGGTACTGCTGAAGCCAGATGGCAGAGAGCCCTAACAACGAAGCCATCTTTATAAGGAGTGTCCAGGCTCCAAGGTTCCTGTCCATCCCTGCACAGTCAGGGACTGCCTTCACTCATTAGACAGCACAGAGGAGGGGCTGACAGTACTTATGGTTCTCTAGGCAACTGGAGGTCAGTACCTGTACCAACGGTACCCACATTGGAGACTAGCAGAAGTTTGCCACAGCAACTATGAAGATCTAAAACCAGTCAGCCCTAAAGGAAGTCAACCCTGAATATTCTTTGGAAGGACTGATGATGAAGCTGAAGCTCCAATCCTTTGGCCACCTGATGTGAAGAGCTAACTCATTGGAAGAGACCCCAATGCTGAGAAAGATTGATGGCAGGAGGAGAAAGGGATGACAGAGAATGAGATGGCTAGATAATGATCACCAACTCAATTGACATAAATTTGAGCAAACTCCGGAATATAGTGAAGGGCAGAGAACCCTGTCATGCTGCAGTCTGTAGGGTCACAAAGAGTCACACCTGACAGTGACTGAACAACAAAAATGCTATATATATATATATATGTAGAGAGAGAGAGATTATATTCTGTACAATCAAATGACTATTTCTGTACTAAGCCAGATATAAAAATATTGCCCCTTCTGAAGAAGAGATTTCTTTACATGGGCAGTAAATAATTTTATTTCAAAGGAGAAACAGCTGATTACTGGATAAGAAGTGAAAGTGAAAGTATTAGTTACTCTATCATGTCTGACTTCTTGCGACCCCGTGGACTGTAACCAACAAGGTTCCTCTGCTCATGGATTTCTCCAGGCAATGATACTGGAGTGGTTTGCCATTCTCTTCTCCAGGGGGTCTTCTCAAGCCAGGGATTGAACCCTGGTCTCCTGCATTGCATGTAGATTCTTTACCATTTAAGACACCAGGGAACCACATATGCACCTGGATATGCATACATACATATATCAGTTCAGTTCAGTTCAGTCACTCAGTCGTGTCCGACTCTTTGCGACCCCATGAATCACAACATGCCAGGGCTCGCTGTCTATCACCAACTCCTGGAGTTCACTCAAACTCATGTCCATTGAGTCAGTGATGCCATCCAGCCATCCCATCCTCTATCGTCCCCTTCTCCTCCTGCCCCCAATCCCTCCCAGCATCAGGGTCTTTTCCAATGAGTCAACTCTTCGCATGAGGTGGAGAAAGTATTGGAGTTTCAGGTTTGGCATCAGTCCTTCCAATGAACACCCAGGACTGATCTCCTTTAGGATGGACTGTCTGGACCTCCTTGTAGTCCAAGAGCCTCTCAAGAGGCTTCTCCAACACCACAGATCAAAAGCATCAATTCTTTGGTGCTCAGCTTTCTTCACAGTCCAACTCTCACATCCGTACATGACCATTGGAAAAACCATAGCCTTGACTAGGTGGACTTTTGCTGGCAAAGTAATGTCTCTGCTTTTGAATATGTTATCTAGGTCGGTCATAACTTTCCTTCCGAGGAGTAACCATCTTTTAATTTCATGGCTGCAGTCAGCATCAGCAGTGATTTTGGAGCCCCCAAAAATAAAGTCTGACACTGTTTCCACTGTTTCCCCATCTATTTCCCA
>SJYX01008173.1:22512-40825 GCA_006410675.1 Oreotragus oreotragus | reverse complement strand
ACACACACACACACACACACACATATATATGGAAAAATGATGAGCCTGTAGAAGACTTATTTCCTTAAAGTGTTTAGGTTGAATATAATGGGCAGGGACAATCTGCTAATTGGTCTAAAAACAGGAGAATTCAGATTTCAGGGTGAATGAAGACTCTTTTGAAGACCTAAAATCACTATGAAATGCAGTCGTTTTTAACACTATCTGTTATTTTTTCGGCCGTGTCGGGTCTTAGTTGCACCATGCAGGAGCTCTTAGTTGTAGCGTTTGAACTCTTCTTAGTCGTGGCATGTGGGAATCTACTTTTCCAACCAGGGAGTGAACCCAGGACCCCTGCATTGGGAGCACAGAGTCCCAGCCACTGTCCACCAGAGAAGTCCCTGGAACACAGCCTTGACATGAGTTAGGAAGAAACCATCATTTCAGTGTTAGGGACCAGGAAGCTGTGTATTGCAGTTGAAAAGCTATGATTTTGGAAAGAGGTCTGGGCTCAAGAGTCAGTCTTTCTAGATTCTAGCTGCATGGTCTTGAGCCAGTTATATAGACTACTTTGAGCTTAGATCATTTCATAAGCAATGTGGAGAATTCTTATCAAATCCTTCTCCATAGGATTCAATAACTTGAACTAAACATCTAACTGGGAAGCATGCATACACTAGGTACTCAGAGAATATGTTAGTCTCTTTCCTCCAGCAAAACATGAACATGTTCCAATTATGGCTTATGATACAGAGATTCAGTTATCTTACACCCCACCTGGAGCATGCCCAAGTCAACAGAAGGATGACCATACAAGAAATGGGAAGCGACCCCACCTTTGATAAGAGAGCAATTGTGCAGAGTTTCATGAGAATCTCACCTTTCTCCATGGTTAACTGAAGTTTGAGGTTAAGAGCCATGACTGAGTGACATAAATATAATAGTATAGGGACTAGAAATGCTATTTCTTAAGTTCCTGTTGTAATGTAAGAAATCATATAGAATGATCCTGTTATGTCTCTAAAAGCTCGAATGCTCTGTAGGAGCACAACAGATGCCCACCCTGTAAGAAGCAGAGACAGTGCCTTCCTTCAATCTCTGTCTAGTGCTCTGTGGACCGCCCTTCGTTACAAGGTGGCCCTCCACCCACTAACAGACCTAGGAGCAGAAATGTTAAATGCTCAACTTGGGTATGGAAATGTGGAGACTCCACTGAGTAGGAACAAAGGTTGACCCCACTGCCTACCGTGAAGGGGTCACAAGCAAGGAGAGGTGACAGGTATTGTCCACAGACATGAGGACAACTCTGGAATCAGACGCTGGGTCTGATTCATACTGCCCAGCACTGGAAGGAGCAACAGGTACAAAGACATAGAAAATGACATCATTTTCATCATCTAAATGGCTTTCTTGTACCAAATTGGACACAGAGTGTATTTTGGTTAGGAAAATTATGAAGACAGCAGGAGGTGATCTTTTCTATCTTTGGACCAAGAAGTTATGAAATAGCTTAATAGATTGCAGAGTAATTACAGTCTCAAATGGAAAATAAACTTAATGGGACTTTACACAACTGTCACATAATTTTTTTTTTTTAAATTAAGTGACTTGTTAGTTTGTAAATCCCAATTTTTGTTTACTATGAAAGTGAAAGTCGTTCAGTCGTGTCCGACTCTTGGTGACCCCATGGGCTATACAGTCCATGGAATTCTCTAGGCCAGAATATTGGAGTGGGTAGCCTTTCCTTTCTCCAGGGGATCCTCCCAATCCAGGGATTGAAGTGGGGTCTCCTGCATTGCAGGCAGATTCTTCACCAACTGAGCTATCAGGGAAGTCTCTTATTTACAAACATGAATTTAAATATTTAAATATGCAAGAAATTATAGCCTTCAACATCCACAGATTTTTCAATATGACTTCCACCCACAGTAGCAAAAAGCACTGCTAGTCAGGAAGCTCTTTATCTGCTGCAACAGTATTCTGGAATATTCCATTAGGAGTCCCTGAGCTGACCTTATCTCATAGACAGGGAGGACTTCACAGCAGAGCCCTTGGGGAAGACTGGATCATGACGTCCAAATGAAAGGATCACAAATTTTTTTCACAGAGGAGAAACATAGTGTCTCAGACACTTTTGTATTCTAGTACCTATGGTTCTATTCATTAAGGCTGTATATTGTCATCTTGCTTATTTAACTTATATGCAGATACTTCATGAGAAATGCTGGGCTGGAGGAAGTACAAGCTAGAATCAAGATTGCTGGGAGAAGTATGAATAACCTCAGATATGCAGATGATGCCACCCTGCATATGGCAGAAAGTGAAGTATGGCAGAAAGTGAAGATCTAAAGAACCTCATGATGAAAGTAAAAAAGGAGAGTGAAAAAGTTGGCTTAAAACTCAACATTCAGAAAACTAATATCATGGCATCCGGTCCCATCACTTCATGGGAAATAGATAGGGAAACAGTGGAAACTGTGGCTAACTTTATTTTTCTGGGCTCCTAAACCACTGGAGATGGTGACTGCAGCCATGAAATTAAAAGACGCTTACTCCTTGGACTGAAAGTTATGATCAACTTAGAATATTAAAAAGCAGAGACATTACTTTGTTGACAAAGGTCCGTCTAGTCAAGATTATGGTTTTTCCAGTGGTCATGTATGGATGTGAGAGTTGGACTATAAAGAAAGCTGAGTGCCAAAGAATTGATGCTTTTGAACTGTGGTGTTGGAGAAGACTCTTGAAAGTCCTTTGAACTACAAGGAGATCCAACTAGTCCATCCTAAAGAAGATCAGTCCTGGGTGTTCCTTGGAAGGACTGATTTTGAAGCTGAAACTCCAATACATTGGCCAGTTGATGTGAAGAGCTGACTCATTTGAAAAGATTCTGATGTTGGGAAAGATTGAGGGCAGGAGGAGAAGGGGATGACAGAGGATGAGGTGGTTGGATGGCATCATCAACTCAATGGACATGGGTTTGGGAAGACTCCGGGAGTTGGTGATGAACAGGGAGGCCTGGTGCACTGCGGTTCATGGGGTCGCAAAGAGTTGGACACAGCTGAGTGACTGAACTGAACCTATGGTCCAAAATCCATTCCTAAAGAAAGAAAATGGCACATCACCAGCTGAGCAGAGATGCATCTATGTGCTTGCATATTTTCTGCCTGCCATGTGTTTCAACTAGGTTCTAGGTTCTTGGTGGAGAGTAAAAAGTTCTCTTCCTCCTTTATCATCACTCAGGAATGTCTGTTTAATGGTTTTCAAATCCTACCTGTTCAGTAAAGTATTTCTTCTTAGTAATCCAAAGTAAATTCCTACTGAAGGTCATTAATTCCACTTTGTAATTAAGGAAAACATCGTTGTTTCAGCAAGGTCAGTAGATAAAAGTGTTTTTGGAGCCATGTTTCTCTGACAACCTGCAGGACCAGGTTACAAGGTGGTAACCTATACTTCTACACCACATGCAACTTGGTTCCCTGTACCTGCTAGGTGCTCTATAAACATTTGCTGACTTGATTTGCCCTCCTCATAAATATATATTCATGACTAGAATAATTTATATGAACTAATATGAACATAGAATTCAGTTTGGAAACGAAATGCAGAGAAAAACAAAAATAAACATGAAGTAGGCAGATCTTAGACAGGGATGTTAAAGTCACAGTGAGCAGTAATCTGTCATCCTCATCTTTGCTGTGATATTTCTCTACAGGTCAGGAGGGACACACATGAAGGAATATTATTAGCCTTCCATCCAGTTCAAGGTTCTGAACAAAATAATCAAGACTTTGAATCTAGGCATTGTGCCAACACTGCTGGGTGAGTTTCAACTTTCATATGAAAACTGCACACAGAAAAAGGTAGCAAATAACTCAATGCCTGTCTTAAAATCTGCACTTAGCTACTCAATCCGGAGTTCTAATAAGTGTCTCCAATACACGCCGGTGAGAGGAGAATTCACCTATCACCTCAGTAACTCTGAGTTGGAAACAACTAAGCAACTTTCACTTTGGAAGTTAGGGTCACATTAATCAGCATAATTAGCGCTTCCCTAGTGGCTCAGTGGTTAAGAATCCACTTGCCAATGCAGGAGATGAGGGTTCAATCCCTGTGTCAGGAAGATTCCCTGGAGAAGTAAATGGCAACCTAATTTAGTATTCTTGCCTGAAAAATCCCATGGACAGAAGAGCTTGGTAGGCTACAGTCTATGGGATCACAAAGAGTTGGACATGACTTAGTGACTAAACAACAATTCAGCATAGTTAATGTTTGTAGTGGGGTCTTATCACCATCACCTCTGTTGAAAAACTGCCACCAACTACATCTCCTGGTCTTACCCTCCCCAAACTACTCATATTTCTGTCTTCCCCCTGCCAGCCTCTCACAGGTTCTCAGCAATGACTCTCACCCTTCTCTTTCTGAAACATATTCATCCCTGTGTCAGGAAGATTCCCTGGAGAAGTAAATGGCAACCTAATTTAGTATTCTTGCCTGAAAAATCCCATGGACAGAAGAGCTTGGTAGGCTACAGTCTATGGGATCACAAAGAGTTGGACATGACTTAGTGACTAAACAACAATTCAGCATAGTTAATGTTTGTAGTGGGGTCTTATCACCATCACCTCTGTTGAAAAACTGCCACCAACTACATCTCCTAGTCTTACCCTCCCCAAACTACTCATATTTCTGTCTTCCCCCTGCCAGCCTCTCACAGGTTCTCAGCAATGACTCTCACCCTTCTCTTTCTGAAACATATTCCCCCCCCACCTCCGGTCATTTGCTGCTTCCTCTTGCCATATCCAATAGCTTGGTCCATATTCTGAACCACTCCACTGAACTCCTCTGTGCAAACTCTATAGTAGAAATGCAGAGCCTGCAGAAGAGTGCCTATGTCAAGGATGAGCCGCTACAATTCAAGAAAAAAATGAGCAACCCAGCCGAAACAGGGGCTGAAGAACTGAACAGAAATTTCTCTAAAGAAGACATATGGATGGCTAACAAACACATGAAAAGATGCTCAACATCACTCATTATCAGAGAAACGCAAATCAAGACCACAGTGAGGTACCATTTCACGCCGGTCAGAATGGCTGCCATCCAAAAGTCTGCAAGCAATAAATGCTGGAGAGGGTGTGGAGAAAAGGGAACCCTCTTACATTGTTTGTGGGAATGCAAACTAGTACAGCCACTATGGAGGACAGTGTGGAGATTTCTTAAAAAACTGGAAATAGAACTGCCTTATGACCCAGCAATCCCACTGCTAGGCATACACACCGAGGAAACCAGAGTTGAAAGAGACACGTGCATCCTAATGTTCATCGCAGCACGGTTTATAATAGCCAGGACATGGAAGCAACCTAGATGTCCATCAGCAGACGAATGGATAAGAAAGCTGTGGGACAGGTACACAATGGAGTGTTACTCAGCCATTAAAAAGAATACATTTGAATCAGTTCTAATGAGCTGGATGAAACTGGAGCCTATTATACAGAGTGAAGTAAGCCAGAAAGAAAAACACCAATACAGTATACTAATATACTAGTATACTAATATACAGTACGCATATATATGGAATTTAGAAAGATGGTAATGATAACCCTGTATGCGAGACAGCAAAAGAGACACAGATGTATAGACTCTGTGATAGAGGGAGAGGGTGGGATGATTTGGGAGAATGGCATTGAAACATGTATAATATCATATAAGAAATGAATGACCAGTCCAGGTTCGATGCAGGATACAGGATGCTCAGGACTGGTGTACTGGGATGACCCAGAGGGATGGTTCGGAGAGGGAGGTGGGAGGGGAGTTCAGGATTGGGAACATGTGTACCCCCGTGGCAGATTCATGTTGGTGTATGGCAAAATCAATACAATATTATAAAGTAATTAGCCTCCAATTAAAATAAATAAATTTAATTTTCTTTTTTTTTTTTTAAAAAAAGGATGAGCTGATAAAGTTAACCTTATTCAAGGCTGTGGGAACTGGAAATATGTGGGGGACCTGCTCCACTCTTGTATGAAAATGGAATGAAAATCCTGCAGCTTGGATCTTAAGAGATGGTTGAGTCCTAAAGCTTGAGTCTTATGCCCAACTTGAGACTTATGCCCAACCGTTGGGGCAATTGTTTATTCCTTTGTGCCAGTTCATAAAGCAACAGAAAGTTGCTTCCAGGACAGACTTTCACCAACTAGGAAATTTACTGTGAGTAAACCTTTTCTGGTGCTTTCAGTCAATAGGCTGCTTTCATCCTCATCACAGTTCTACGTGTCAGGGGCCACTTTCCTCACAACTCCCAGTGAGGAAACCTAGGAGAACAGCTAGTGAGGAGCAGAGGGCAGTTGGACTCAGGCTCTCTGACTCTAGGCAAGGTTAAGTCAAATTTCATTCACCAACATAAGAGAACCATCACCAAAAAGGATGCATGACCTCTTGACGTGGGAGTTGTTGGTAGTTATTCTGAATATACTGTACAGGATCCATTCACCTTTGGGTATTTAACCTGCCCAAGAAGCACTGGGCTTCCCAGGTGGCATGCATGGTAAAGAACCCACCTGCCAATGCAGGGGACATAAGAGATGTGGTTCAGTCCATGGTTGGGAAGATCTTCTGGAGGAGTACATGGCAACCCACTCCAGTATTCTTGCATGGAGAATTCCATGGACAGAGAGGCCTGGTGGGCTACAGTCCACGTGAATGCACAGAGTTGGACATGACTAAAGCAACTTAGCTCACTCACGAGGAGCATTAAATTAACAAGTGGCAGTAAACTGGGGAAATGGCTTGAAGCAGAGATGATCTAACTCCATTTTGATTGTTTACTTAGTTCATTTTAAAACAGATTGAATGGTGAAAGGAAAAATAGAAATATTGTTCTGAAAATGGATGTGCTATTTGTTATTAGAGTGTCCCATGTAGGCTAAATGCAGATCAGTGAAAGAGGCCTTTCTAAGGAGAGAGAAGAAATAAAATAAGACAGAGGAGGAGGAAGCATGCAAAGTCTACTCAGCTTCAAAGCCTGGATGAAGAAAGGCAATCTTATACAAAGATTCTTCTCTGGATTTTTCCTTCCGGTGTTTTCAAGGGTAACTCATACCTTAAATCTTCCCCTCAGTCACCCTAGGAAGACCTGGTCTGAGATGAGTGCAAAGTGTCAACTTAAAAAATAGTCTAAACCTAAAAGTTGAGATTTATGTTTTATGCAGTGGAAATTTTTAAGACTTTAGCCTGAGAGACAGTATCTCAAATAGCCCTGAGAGAACTGCCCTGAGGAGGGTTGGGGGTGGGCAGTCACGTTTGAGAAGTTTGCCACAAAAGGCAGGTAGTCTGAACATGAAAAGTAATTTTGTGAGTTAAATAAAACCAGATATCCCAAGTTAAGGAATTTAGCACTTTTCTGTGTGTGGGAAGATGCAAGAGTCTGGGCCCACCGATAGCATCCCCTTCATATGCACCTCAACTATCTGGGGCCAGTGCCCTGCATTTTTCACATTATCCTGAGTTCCTCAGAGCTCACCATAGAGAGTGGCTGCCACTGACGGCTGGTAAATCACAGGTATTCGTCTCCTTCTTGATTGCCCTTCGGGCTCAGCAATTCACGTTTGGAGCTGGAATTGCTGATGACTGTGGCATCCTTGTTTACTGACATGGCAGGAAGCACCCCATTTCTCAGAAGCATGTGCTTTCCAGAAGTGGCCGATTTAAAATGAGGTCGCCCATTATTTCATTTATCAGTTTTCAGAGAAGCGTCAATCAGGCTGTAAAAGTCACACTTTCTGTTTAATTAAGCAATTACTTTCTGATTATCAAGACCCTTATGATGTCAGAGCTCTCCCTTGGTGGAATGAGCTGAATTATTTAAACCAGTTTTCAGTCTTGATATTACTCTTAATTCCTCTATCAAATTCGGACTGCTAAACAGGTGAGTTACAATGATGCTAGTGAGGAGCAGAGCAACTCCTATTTATGAGACTGATCCGGGGTGGCTGGGTTCTAGTTTGAATCCTGCTCTTGTCAAATGGCTCCTTTGAGTTTCAATGAACGGAAGCCAGGGCTCAGGCTTTCTCCTAAAGCAGTTCTGAGGCATACTCTCAGAAATCCACAATACAGAGTCAGCAGTGGGGATTTCACCTTCAAAACCACTTATCTGCTATTTCAGTCTCACATTCTCCATCCTTCCTGACCTACAGGACATTTTTGCACCCAGTAATGACTGCAAGATTCTGAGGAAAATGCCTTCTGCCTTAGCTGAGCCACTACACGGCAGCTGGAGAAAGTGGAGTCTGACCTGAGAACGGAAGCTTCTTACCCCCAAATGGCAGATCTCCCACACCTCTTTCTCTCTAGGACCTGCCCTCTAGATGGATGGCAGGCTGGGAGGGCAGTGGGCAGAGACCCTCACCCCAAGATCTAGGAATTCTCCACTAGCAGATCTCCAAGTGTCTCCCCAAATCACCTTATTTCTGTTCTGCTGTTGTTTTCAATGTTGCTTTTTGTGAATGTAGATTTGTTTCCACAAATTGACAGTAAATTTAGCCACTTCAGATGTAAATCATTGTCTGTGGCCACTAATCTGCAACCAATTAATGGGTTCGATAATGTTCTAAAAGAAAGCTGCTTAATGATTATTGCATTGCCCTTGTTTTCAATTATTAAAGGGTAACAATGAATAATGCCAGACACTGGGGTTCTGTGTGACTTTTGCTTCCTGGCTGAGCCAAGGACTCCATGCACACCCGTTAAGAAAGCCGTATTATCTGTCTATCTGTTACAGCAGGTCCTTGTTGGTTTGTTTTCACTTTTGTTTAGTCCCTAAGTTGTGTCTGACTCTTTCCAGGCTCCTCTGTCCATGAGATTTTCCAGGCAAGAATAATGGAGTCGGTTGCCATTTGCTTCTCCCCTTGCTGGTTATCTGTGTTAAACATAGGCGTGCATACATGTCAATTTCAAGCTNTATCTGTTACAGCAGGTCCTTGTTGGTTTGTTTTCACTTTTGTTTAGTCCCTAAGTTGTGTCTGACTCTTTCCAGGCTCCTCTGTCCATGAGATTTTCCAGGCAAGAATAATGGAGTCGGTTGCCATTTGCTTCTCCCCTTGCTGGTTATCTGTGTTAAACATAGGCGTGCATACATGTCAATTTCAAGCTCCTAGTCTATTCCTCCCTCACACCTTTCTCCTCTGGTAACCATAAATTCATTCTCGAAGTCTGTGAGTCTGTTTCTGTTTTGCAAATAAATTCATTTCTATCTTTTTTTTTTTTTTTAGATTCCACATAGAAGCTATGTGGTGCATATATATATTAATACAATGGAATATTTCTCAGCCATTAAAAGCAATGAAATAATGTCATTTGCAGCAAACTGGAGGGAACTGGAGATGATCATATTAAACGAGGAGATGATCATATTAAATGAAGACAGACAGAGAAAGAAATCCATATTATTGAGAGTGGCTGCATTAGATGAAATTTCCTTTAATTGCTCATCCTCTACAGATGATTTTTACAGCCAGCACTTGGACACTATCCACTGTCAGAAATTGTGTAAAGAAATTCCAAAGTTGAAGTTGCCAGAACAAGCTAGAAAATTTATTTGAGAAAAATGACATTCGAATGAAAATTTCCAAAGTTGCCTACTCTAAGAACAATTTCTTGTACATGTATTTTGCATGTTCCAAAAATATTCCATTTATATTGACATTACTATTTCCCTAGGTATTCCAGACATCTACTCCTATAATTTATTCTTTCATTTTTCTTGCAAACCACTAGTTACACTCTTCTTATATTCACTGATTTTATTGTTATATACACTTTGTGAATCATGATTTTAGGAAGGACGCATACAGATTCTTAAATAAAGCTATTTCAGACTTTCTTGAATAAAACTATTTAAGACCCTGTGAGTCCTGAAGAATCAGTTTATCCACTCTGTCACTCAGCAGGTGGGCACCCATGGTCTGGAGAAAGGACATGGCTGACTGGGGACCTCTCTGCTAGGAAGAGCTGAGCCAGTGGGCCTAGAACCTGGTCATCTCGAGTCACAGGTTTTCTACCCAAGGAGCACAGGGATGTGACAAGACACAGGCCCATGGCATGTGTGCATCTGTGTGAGTGTGTGGGTGTGTATATGTGGGTACGCGAGTGTGTGCAGGTGTGTCTATGCATGTCTGTATGAGTCTGTGTGAGTATGTCCAGTGTGTCTGTGAGAATGTGTGGGTGGGAATGAATATGTGTGTGTGAGTGTATACAGGTGTGTGTGGTTGTGTGAGTATGTCTGGGTGTGAGTGTATAGGACTGTGTCCCAGTGTGTCTACGTGAGAATGCATGTGTGTGTGTGTGTATGTATGAGTATGTGTGTGAATGTGTGTAGGTGTGTGTGTGTATATGTTAGTGCATCTGGGTGTGACGGTATAAGAGTGTGTCCCAGTGTGTCTATATGATAATGTATGTGTGTATATGAGCATGTGTGTGTGTGAGTGTGTGCAGGTCTGGTGTGTGTATATCTGAGTTTGTCTGGGTATGAATGTAAGAGTGTGTCCCAGTGCGTCTATGTGAGAATGTGTATGCGTTTGCGAGTGTGTTTCCCCACACACACAGAGAAGGGTGGATGAAGGACAGGGCAGGCAGCTTTTCATGGGGAAAAAACTCTGTGAGACACCCCCAAAGAACCCTGGGGTAGCAGCAGAGTTCTGGGAGTAACTGTGCCCCCCTAAATTCTTACACTGAAGTCCTGGCCCCCAGGACCTCGAATGTGACCTTATTTGGACACGGAACCTTTTAGGAGAGGATTAAGTTAGAACAGGCTCCTTGCAGTGAGCGCTTCCAACAGGCGTGACAACCGACTCCCTGACAGAAGCAGGAGTGTGGACAGAGACACACGTGAGAGGGCACACGAGGAGACTCAGGGCCCGTGGCCCCAGCACGCCCCAGAGAGGGGCCTGTGGCTGAGCCTTCCCTCACGACCCTCAGGGCAAACCAAGCTGCTCACACCTCCATCTCAGCCCTGTGGCCTCCAGGCCTGTGAGAGACTCCATTTCTGCTGTTTAAGCCACCGAGTTTGTGGAATTCTAATACAGCAGCCCTAACAAATGCATACAGCGGGTTAAAGGGATGCTGGCTATGAAATAACAATTAGGATGAGGGAAGGAGAAAGTGTAGAGGGAGGGTCTTACCTTTCAATGCAACATGCAGCACGCTTCACATTACGAGGGTCAAGGGGCCACTGAAGGATTGGTCCTCAGGGCCCAGAAGCTCCAAGTTGCATGAGAAACTCTCCTGCAGCAACACAGACGAGCTCTGGAAGGCGTACCTGTCAAGAGGGGTGGGCTCCCAGATTAGAGCCCTGACCCTGGCCAATGGGAGGAGGAGCAGGTGAATTCATGGGGGTAGAGGGTGGTGGGAGGTGTCCTGATGTCTGGACTCGGAGTCCAGCAGGCAGTGAAGCACGTGGAGGAGAAACAGGGCAGAGAAACAAGAGCACAGGAGGGGGAGGCCTGCCTGCCTGTGTTCTGGGTAAGGACGTAGATCTTGGAGCCACCAGCACATGGGAGGTGGAAGGACGTCACACAGGAGAGCGCTGAGCAGGTTCAAGGCTGGGGACTGCCTAAGGGGGACCACACATCCCCGTGGAAAAGTGAGCTGAAGGCAGAGAGAGAGAGCAGTGAGGCCAGGGGGCTGAAGCAACGCTGACAGCTGGCCAAGAAGCGTGTACCAATGGTCTGCTCTAGAAGCTTCCCAGGGAGGTCGGCCTCCTGTGTCCACCTGTTTGTCCGACATCAGTTGCCAACGTGGAATCTGTGCCAACGTGCAGAAGATCCCACTCTGTCAGCACTCCTCAAGCATCAGCTTCTTCCATATCAGTGCCTGTGGATGCGGCGGGCTTTCCCGGGTATCATGGTCTCAAATCTCCTTGTTCTCACTTTCAAAGTATTTGGAATCTGTCTCATTGCTGTGGCTTTACGTAGTTCAGCAAATACATCAACTGTTTTACAGGCTCAGGGGAGATTCCAAACCAAAGGGTTTGGAAATTCATACCAGAGAGACATAAATATTGCTATGTACTAACTGGAATGGTTAAATGGATGAAAGTGAAAGAGTCAGTCACTCAGTGTCCAGCTCTTTGTGATCCCATGGACTGCAGCCTGCCAGGCTCCTCTGTCCTTGTAAGTTTCCAGGTAAGAATACTGAAGTGTGTAACCATTCCCTTCTCCAGGGGATCTTCCCAACCCAGGGATCAACCCAGCTCTCCTGCACTGCAGGCAGATTCGTTACTGTCTTGAGTCATCAGATGAGTGTCTTTTAATTACTGAAATAAATATTTTTCAAGTCATTGTTTTTCTATAAGAAGTAAATACACTAATAACTTTTGCGAAACACTGATATTTCAATATGGATCTAAGAAAACAATTTATTAAAATCATATTTTATATGTCATTCTAAGCATTCAAGTCCTATGGAAGCTGTGATATTACTGTTTCAGAAAATTTCATAGTTTTGCTTTTATCCATTATAAAGCTGGCATCCCACACTTTGGAGGTCAAAGGGGTGCTACTTAAAATATAGCTGTCTGATCCTACCCTACCTTATTGAATAAGAACATTCAGGGGAGAAGTGTTGGGCAGCTCTATGTTTAATAGCTTTCACTGAAAGTGAAAGTTGCTCAGCTGTGTCCGACTCTTAGTGACCCCATTGAACTACACAGTCCATGGAATTCTTCAGGCCAGAATACTGGAGTGGGTATCCTTTCACTTCTCCAGGGAATCCTCCCAACATTGAGATCGAACCCAGGTCTCCTGCAGTATAGGCGGATTCTTTACCAGCTGAGCCACAAGGAAAGCCAAATTAGCTCTCTTAGATAACGTCTATTTACCCCAACACGTGAGAATCTTGATTTTTTAGAGATTAAAAGATGGCTTGTACAAATAATGAGATAGTCAATTGTGCACTGCCTGCTACCTATCACTAAAGGATGCACTTACACTACTTTACCCCAGATCTAGGTAGCTCACAGTGTGTACTCCCAGGAAATTCACAACCCCTCAGGGTGCTGCAGGCTGGGGACAATGCCTCCCTGGGGATCCCTCAGCCACGGATCACCTGTTCCCCTCTGGGTGCTTTCCTGTCCCTCTGTGTCTCTACGGAACCTCCCCTCAGATGCTGAGCCCACAAAGCTTAGTCTAGCCAGCTGGTAGCTGCGTCCTAGAAAACAGCCATTTGCAAGTGGTCTATCAGGTGTTTTGACGTTTCCAGCGATGAGTCTCCTGTTCTTTGCCTGCACTCTAGAATTCCACGAGCAGTTTCTTATGACATATCTAGCAAAGGGTAGGAAGGAACGAGAAAGTCAGAGCTAATGACACCGCTCTCAGCCCCAGATGGCTCGATAAGCAGCCGCTGCTCTGGGGAACCTCAGAGACACAAGCTTATCCTGAATCCTGTCCTTGGCATCTACGCATGTTCAGTTCAGCTCAGTTCAGTTCAGTCGCTCAGTTGTGTCCGACTCTTTTGTGATCCCATGAATCACAGCACGCCAGGCCTCCCTGTCTGTCACCAACCCCCAGAGTTCACTCAAACTCACATTGATTGAGTCAGTGATGCCATCCAGCCATCTTATCCTCTGTCATCCCCTTCTCCTCCTGGCCCCAATCTCTCCCAGCATCAGAGTCTTTTCCAATGAGTCAACTCTTCACATGAGGTGGCCAAGTACTGGAGTTTCAGCTTTAGCATCCGTCCTTCCAATGAACACTCAGGACTGATCTCCTTTAGGATGGACTGGTTGGATTTTCTTGCAGTCCAAGGGACTCTCAAGAGTCTTCTCCAACGCCAACAGTTCAACAAATTCAGCAGTTCAAAAGTATTAATTCTTCAGTGCTCAGCTTTCTTCACAGTCCAACTCTCACATCCATACATGACCCCTGGGAAAACCATAGCCTTGACTAGATGGACCTTTGTTGGCAAAGTAATGTCTCTGCTTTTTAATATGCTATCTAGGTTAGTCATAAAGGAGTAAGTGTCTTTTAATTTCATGGCTCCATGACGCAGGTGCAAACTTCCGTTTTTCAGATCAATGCAAAGTATATTTGGAAAGAACCCTCTCTGTAGCCTCCCTAGGCACCAGGGCAATTGATGGCCCTCTGTCCCAGGTGCTGAACAAGCACTTGGAACTGGCCACAGAGTCCTGGGCAGCTGGGACAGGGAGAAGGACCAAGGCTTCTCCCTCCACCTCCATCCAGCTACACGTGCGATGTTCCGCCCATGGACCTGAAAGTGTGGCCATGTCTGCTGCTGAGCGGTTCAGTGAGACCCTCTGCAACAATGCACCCTGTCTTGGTATGAGATTAAAAGTATTTCTGGGCATAAGGATAATGTAAACAAAGATTTTTCCTTTAAAGTGTCGAAATGTTAGAGAATGTGTCCTATCAATAACAGAAGGCAGGCACTTGGGATGCTCTTGGAAAGAGTTTGGGAGGTGACCGTGGGTGCTACATAGAGCTACCCAAGGCACCTGGCATGGTCAAAATGGTAGAGCATGGCCCCTGGGTCTCAGGAATTCAGCCAGGCTGACAGTGGGGTCAGGACAAGCAGCCCAGCACACAGGCATCTCAGGGACACGCCCTTACTCTGAGTGTCCAAGTCTCTGCTCTAGACTTTTCTAGATTTTCCTGGAAGATCAAAGCTGCCCATTACATCCCCATCTCTGCATTTTTGTCACTTGCATGATGACACCCTGCAGCACCCAAGGGACACATCACAGTCACCTTTCTTCAGTGCTTGCAGTGTTTCACATTTGCCCCTTCAGGAAAGCACCTCAGTCAGAGTATTTGAGCTTAAAGCATTAGTGGATGTGCTCTATTTACTGAACTTGAAAAGTAGCTTCGCTTCTGAAAAATCACATTAGTGTTCTGTTTGGTTTTTAATTAAGGCTGTCATGGAGATTGCCACAAGCAGTTAATCTCACACTGCTTTGTGGCCCCTGGCAAATCATTGTGGGTGTCAGTTGCCTCAGCGCTGACATTCCTTCCTAGGGACCGTGCATGCAGTGACTATCACACACACCGAGGATCATAAGGAGAAATGAATTCTTTATCTTCATGGAAAATCATATAAGGTGTAATTGGATAAAACCAAGAGTAAATAATCCATCACTGCTGGTCCGGATTGAGGTTTACACCCAGATGGGTAGATGGAGGGGATGGCCTGGCCTCTGCACCTGGGGTGGGAGTGTCCTTCCACAGGGGGTACTGCGGCGATCGTACTGCTGGTCCAAACAGGAAGACTTTCCTTGAAAGTATACAGCTGAGACAGCAACACTGAAAATAGCATTCAGGGGGCCTTGGTGAAAAACAAATATCCTGGGCATGTGTGTTCTGCTCTAAGTTAGACAAATGCTGTTCGCCATCCCATCCTTGTCAATGCGCACAGAACATTGGTGTCAGTGACACATGTAAAACACCCCAGCTTGTTGGCAAAGCCATGAGATGGTGAACCGATTCCTGGGGTCCCCCCAGACTCCACCCTCTCCCTCCTGGGGCCCTAGACGGCTGGGAGGCATGACTCCCTCACCTGCATCATGAAGGTGCAGGTATAACTCACAGAAAATGAACATACCAGCACTTGTGACAACCACGCTTCTCTATACACTGAGCAGGCTGAGGCTCTTCTTCACAATATCCCTGGGAGGATTCTCTGCCACCCAGAGCCTTGATCGGAGGGAAATTCACCTCCAATGACTCTGGGTTTTTTTCTTTTTTTAATCAAATGGACAGATTGAGAAATCTAGAATGCATGAGCTATTAATAAAAGGACACAAATAGATGGTTTTAACAAGAACCCACGTTTCTTCTGACAAAACTGAGGCTCAGAGCAATCCATCGTGTGGCACATTGCCATGAAGTAGATGATGGCAGGAACACATCTTCAAATGACCCATCACCGTCACCTGCAGGACAGGCTTGCAAGTCGTGCACAGCAGAATGGCGGTGCATAAATTGTGTTTTCTACAAGTCTATGTCAACTCCATTCACACGCAGATTTAATCTAGTCACTATTAGGTAATTAGGAATTATTGAGTCCACTGCAGATGGTGACTGCAGCCATAAAATTAAAAGACTCTTACTCCTTGGAAGGAAAGTTATGACCATCCTAGACAGCATATTAAAAAGCAGATACATTATTTTGCCAACAAAGGTCTATCTATTCAAAGCTATGGTTTTTCCAGTAGTCATGTATGGATGTGAGAGTTGGACTATAAAGAAATCTGAGCACTGAAGAATTGATGCTTTTGAACTGTGGTGTTGGAGAAGACTCTTGAGACTCCCTTGGACCACAAGGAAATCCAACCAGTCCATTCTAAAGGAAATTAGTCCTGAATATTCATTGGAAGGACTGATGTTGAAGCTGAAACTTCAGTACTTTGGCCACCTGATGCAAAGAGCTGACTCATTTGAAAAGACCCTGATGCTGGGAAAGATTGAGGGCACGAGGAGAAGGGGATGACAGAGGATGAGATGGTTGGATGGCATCACTGACTCAATGGACATGAGTTTGAGTGAACTCCTGGAGTTAGTGATGGACAGGGAGGCCTGGTGAACTGCAGTCTATGGTGTCACAAAGAGCTGGACATGACTGAGCAACTGAACTGAACTGAACTGAGTCCACTCAGATTTCTGAGCAAATCAGTTTAGGACATGAGAGTTCCATGTCACTCACCATCCCCATCCCAAGGGGACTTAATGGGCATCCCCCAGTGAGGAGGTGGGGGCAGGTGGGGTTGCCCCTTATCTCCTGCTGGCCACTGTCTCACCAGGCCCCCACCCTTGCTGTGCGTTTTCCATGTCAGAGTGCCGTCTTCATGGTCACCGAGTAATTGTTGCCTTCCTGCAATGCTCTGAGTCCTGGATGGAAGGTGTCACTCATGGTCAACATCCCAAACCTGGAAGGCACACTCTGCTACCACCTTCTTTGGGCCAGTGAGGAGAGAGGTTGACTGACTTGCCTAAAGTCACATGGAGCAAGGAGAGGATGGAGCTGAGACTCAGAATCAGCCCCACCCATGAAGTTACCAGGTCTCCCAGCCTAGCCGAGCAGACTGACTCGGGCCAGGTATGCAGTTCCCTACTCTCAGACACACCCTCTCTCTCTCTCTCTCTCTCGGGAAGGGGAATCCTCAGGGTCTCCTCTGAGCTGCTGGAGAGAGGAGGCAGGTGTCACCATGGACCTGTCTGTCCTGAATAAACTGGCTGTCTGCTTCTTCCATGACCCCCCTTCCATGGGCGTCCCAGGATGTATGCGGAAGGTGGGGGTCCCAGCCTGAGATATAGGAAGCGAGCATGCACCACCCCTGCTCCTGGCCCCACCCTCCATGCCCACCCAGACTCCAGCTTCCCTCTTCTCCACACACTTCTCACTGAAATCTCTGTCTCAAAGCCCTTCACCAGGAATTCACTTTACTACTCTCTGCCCTTGAAAAGTATGGATCTCTCTACCATGTTCATGAATTGGAAGAATCAATATAGTGAAAATGAGTATACTACCCAAAGCAATCTACAAATTCAATGCAATCCCTATCAAGCTACCAGCGGTTTTTTTCACAGAGCTAGAACAAATACTTTCACAATTTGTATGGAAATACAAAAAAACTCAAATAGCCAAAGCAATCTTGAGAAAGAAGAATGGAACTGGAGGAATCAACCTGCCTGACTTCAGGCTCTACTACAAAGCCACAGTCATCAAGACAGTATGGTACTGGCACAGAAACAGAAATATAGATCAATGGAACAAAATAGAAAGCCCAGAGATAAATCCACACACCTATGGACACCTTATCTTTGACAAAGGAGGCAAGAATATACAATGGATTAAAGACAATCTCTTTAACAAGTGGTACTGGGAAAACTGGTCAACCACTTGTAAAAAAATGAAACTAGAACACTTTATAACACCATACACAAAAATAAACTCAAAATGGATTAAAGGTCTAAACATAAGACCAGAAACTATAAAACTCTTAGAGGAGAACATAGGCAAAACACTCTCCGACATAAATCACAGCAGGATACTCTATGACTAATCTCTAGAGTAATGGAAATGAAAGCAAAAATAAACAAATGGGACCTAATTAAACTTAAAAGTTCTTGCACAATGAAGGAAACTATCAGTTCAGTCAGTTTCTCAGTCATGTCTGACTCTTTGCGACCCATGAATGGCAGCCCGTCAGGCCTCCCTGTCCATCCCAAATCCCAGAGTTCACTCAGTCTCACATCCATCCAGTTAGGATGCCATCCAGCCATCTCATCCTCTGTCGTTCCCTTCTCCTCCTACCCCCAATCCCTCCCAGCAT
>SJYX01008172.1:91805-174371 GCA_006410675.1 Oreotragus oreotragus | reverse complement strand
GGGGAGCCTGGTGGGCTGCCGTCTCTGGGGTCGCACAGAGTCGGACACAACTGAAGCGACAGCAGCAGCAGCAGCAGGTAAAAAAAAGGTAAAGGAAGGCTGTTTATTCAGAAGACACAGCCTGGGCAAAGGTTCTGACAACACAAATGCCCATAGGGCTAGAAAGCAAAGCACCCTTTCCCCTTCCTTTCCCTTCCTCTCTATTATTCAGCTTATCTTAATTCTCTTTCTACTCCTTCTTCTCTATTATTCAGCTTATCTTAATTCTCTTTCTACTCTACTCTCAGTTTCCCATTTCAATTATTTTCAAGATGAAAAAAGTAGCTTAAGCACAAAAAATCCCTTAATTGACAATGATAACTGTGCATAAAAATATTAATTAAATACTCATTGAGCACCTATTATGCAAAGCCCTTAGGATTAAAAAACATGGTCACCATATGACCCAGCAATCCCACTACTGGGCTCATGTTCTGAGAAAAATCATAATTGAAAAAGACACATGTATCCCGATGTTTTTTGCAGCACTGTTTACAATAGCTATACGCAGATAACACCACACTTATGGCAGAAAGCAAAGATGAACTGAAGAGGCTCTCGATGAAAGTGAAAGAGCAGAGTGAAAAAGTTGGCTTAAAACTCAACATTCAGAAAACTAAGATCATGGCATCTGGTCCCATCACTTCATGGCAAATTGATGGGGAAACAGTGGAAACAGTGAGAGAGTTTACTTTCTTGGGCTCCAAAATCACTGCAGATGGTGAGTGCGGCTATGAAATTAAAAGATGCTTACTCTTTGGAAGAAAAGCTATGACAAACCTACACAGCTTATTAAAAAGCAGATACACTACTTTACTGACAAAGGTCCATCTAGTCAAATTTTGGTTTTCCCAGTAGTCACATATGGATTGAGAGTTGGACTATAAAGAAAGGTGAGTGCCAAAGAACTGATGCTTCTGAACTGTGGTGTTGGAGAAGACTCTTGAGAGTCCCTTGGACAGCAAGGAGATCCAACCAGTCCATCCTAAAGGAGATCAGTCCTGTATATTCATTGGAAGGACTGATGCTGAAGCTGAAACTCTAATACTTTGGCTAACTACTATGAAGAGCTAACTCATTTGAAAGACCCTGATGCTGGGAAAGATTGAAGGCAGGGAGAAAGGGATGATCGAGGATGAGATGGTTGGATGGCATCACTGACTCAATGGACATGAGTTTGAGTAAACTCTGGAGTTGGTGATGGACAGGGAGGCCTGGTGTGCTGCAGTCCATGGGGTCGGACAGGAGGAGCTACTGAACTGAACTGAGAATATGCTCAGACTCCTTGATCTTCCCTGAGTTCCAAAGTGCAAGATTCAAACAGCTGCTAATTAAGGAAGATGGAAGGTAATGCAAGAAAACAAGGAGGGGTGGGCAAGAAACACTACTACAGTCTCAGGGCAGGGTCCTAGATGCCCCTGCTGGAAAATATTTAACCTTTGAGTTCTTCTGCAGAAACTAAGGGCCCCACTCAGGTGAAGGATGGTAACTACAAGCCAGCACAAGATTCCTAGAACTGGGTCCTGTTAAATCATCACAATCAAAGGAAGTCACAAACACTGCAGTTCTCATCCCAAATTTTGCCTATAAAATTTTTTCCCAGAAAACCACTGGGGAGTTCAAGGTTTAGGGGGCATACGTAACCGGACACCTTGCATGATCTTACATTAAACTTTTCTCTGCTCTAAATTCCATATTTTCCTTTTGCTTGGCTTCACTGTACATAGGGCAGTGATTACAGTGATAACAGGATTGCCTATATAAGAACTGCAAAAGCGGTAATTTTCAAGTTGAAGAATTGAGTTGTATGTACAGTCTCTGGTGTTTTGCTTTGGAAATTAGCTTGTTTTCAGGTACATGAATTTCCCTCTTTCTTTTCTGTTCCTGGAAAATTATGACTTTCAGTTATTAATAACATTTTGGAGAGTCTTTCTGAACTAGGAGGGTTTTTTTTTTTATTATTATTATTATTTGAAAGAAACCACTGGCAAAGGAAGAGAGCTCTCTCCTGCCCTGCCCTCACATATCCCCCATTTCAGGAGCCTTCAGAGTATTTAAGCAGGCAGGAATGTATACCAGCTATCCCTGCAGAGAAAAGTCATGGGAGCTTCTAGCACCTCTAGTTGCTTATATTGAGTCAAGAGTTTTCACATGATACACATCACTGCTTAGGAGTCCATGGTTGATGATCAACAAACATTCTGCAAAGGGATCAGTGAAGGGCATAGTATTATATTTTTGTATTCTATTTTAATTTGGCAATTCATAATTCTGATTAGGCCATGAGGCAGCACTTAAGAAGAAGAAACCCTGCATTGAAGAAACCCAGACTGAGCATATTGGATATGACAATAATCCTTGTATGGTCTTAAATATTCTAGCTAAGGGAAAGGAAAATTACTTTAAATTACTGCATCATAATTAGAATACATGTGAAGAAGGCTGAGCGCCAAAGAATTGATGCTTTTGAACTGTGGTGTTGGAGAAGACTCTTGTGAGTCCCTTGGACTGCAAGGAGATCCAACCAGTCTATTCTGAAGGAGATCAATCCTAGGTGTTCTTTGGAAGGAATGGTGCTAAAGCTGAAACTCCAGTACTTTGGCCACCTGATGCAAAGAGCTGACTCATTGGAAAAGACTCTGATGCTGGGAGGGATTGGGGGCAGGAGGAGAAGGGGATGACAGAGGATGAGATGGCTGGATGGCATCACTGACTCAATGGACATAAGTTTGAGTGAACTCTGGGAGTTGGTGATGGACAGGGAGGCCTGGCGTGCTGCAATTCACGGGGTCGCAAAGAGTCAGACACAACTGAGCGACTGAACTGACTGAGTAATGCGCCAATAGACTAATTCAAGTAACAGATAAAGTACTGTTAAAATCAACTTTTCAATAAGTTAAAGTGACAACCTATACATAACAATAAACATTATTTACAACATATCATATTCTTTATAAATATATTTATACCATTTTTTAGAAATAAATGAATAAATAAATTAGACATTATCAAAGGCTGAGGGAAAACAGGGATGGGGAATTACTGCTTAACAAGTATATATTTTCTGTTTGGGGTTATGAAAACTTCTCGTAGTAGATAGTGGTGATAGGGGTTGTACAACTTGCGAATGTAATTAATTACAGTGAATTGTATATTTTAAAATGGTAAAGATGGCAAATTTTGTTATATTTTACCATTAAAAAAAGAAGCAAAAATAGAAAAACTGCAAAATAAAAAATACAAATCTCTTAGCACCTCAATATCTGTTGTCTCCCTCAAAGCAAATTTTACCTCTTTATGAGGTAAAATTATCATATCCACATCTTTTTTGTAAAGACATAAGTATATGTAAAGTATAAAAACTGGGAAAATAATTAAAACCAAAACATGTTATTATTTTCATTTCCCCACTAATGCTATAATGATTCTATGTTTTGTGAAGTATTTTTATACTTAGACCTCCAAAATTATGTGTATTGAATATAGTATATAAAAGGTAAATAACAAAAACAAAATAGAATGAAAGAGTATTATGTTAAAATGACTTTCTCTTCTAAACACATTAATAATGGAAACTCTTAAGCAACTAATAATTGGTGTTTCATAAAACATCCTACAGTTTTTGACTATCTGAAAACCTAAAACATTCTTTAAAACACAATGCTTAAACTTGTTAAAATGAAGACCTTTACCAAATATTCAAGCATAAGACACATGCAGGTTTTCATTTTGATTTTAGTAAGTTATGCAGGAAGTTAAATTAATCATTTAGCAAGTTGAAGGCCTTCACCTTTTGCTGACTCCACAGAGATACTAATTATGAAGAACAAGTTTCTTTGTTCATCTATGTTAATACACTGCAGATAATCTGCCAAGAACTGCTCCTTTAAAACCACTCTTCAACATTTATTAATATCAGTATACATATTAGAAAATATGATACGCAATATACCCCATGAATGAAAATGTCAGCTTTTCCATATATACAGATATATGATTTGCATTTGCAGTATCAACCTAAACAAGTCAGAAAAAGGTGAGCTGAATAAATGTATTTTAATTCAAGCTATCAACTTCTTTCATTAATCTTTTACTATTGGATGTCAATCTTTAAAGAAAAAGTAGCCATAGAAACACATGTCGATGACTGCATTTACTTATACCAGCTGAGCAAATAGAATGACAGTATATTAATACCTATTATATGCATATTTTAAGAAAATTAAAGGAGAGAAGTATTTTTGAATTGAGGGTAATGAAACAGTCAAAAGCCTACAAGTTATGGCTTATAAATTTTAAAAATTTTCACAACTTATTTACTGTTAGATTAATTATTCTGATTTTTACTAAAAAGTTACACAGGTATCTAATAATACTAGTTCTTTGCATTACTCCCTAATTATTTCTAAGGGCCTTGCCACATTACTTTCAGTTGGTATTTATTTCTGTATTTGTCTGTAAGTTGGTGATTTTTTCATAAACAGTTTTCTCAGTTCCTATCAATTATTCGCTGTCACAGGACTTAGCACCAGTTACTGTACCTACTAGCACCCACACAAACACTGTGTTCAGACTCCTATACTCCCAATACTGTTAGAATAGTGCCCCCTTATCTATGGGGGATATGCTCCAAGATCCTCACTAGATGCCTGAAACCACAGATGGTACCAGTTGCTACATACACTATTTTTTTTCCTATACAAACATACCTATGGTAAAGTTTAATTTTCAAGTTGTCACAGTAAGAAATAAGCAACAGTAACTAATAATAAAATAGCCTGATGCTCAGACCATAAAGAATCTGCCTGCAGTATAAGAGATCCTGGTTCAATCCCTGGGTCAGGAAGATCCCCTGGAGAAGGGAATGCTACCCACTCCAGTATTCTTGCCTGGAGAATTCCATGGAGAGAGGAGCCTAGTGGGCCACAGTACATGGGGTGGCAAAGAGCTGGACATTACTGAATGACCAACACTTTCACAATTATAATATATACTATAATAAAAGTTATGTGAATGCAGTCTCTTTCTTTCTGTTAGAATATCTCATTGGACAAATTTAATACCATTTCATCTTAAATCACAACACACAGTGGCCACACAGCGGCCATGATTTCTGCAGTTTAGATAGCATTGTTGACTCAGTGGACATGAATTTGAGCAAACTCTGGGAGCCAGTGAAGGACAGGGAGACCTGGCATGCTGCAATCTATGGGGTCACAAACAGTCAGACACTACTTAGCAACCAAAACCAACAAGGTGTGGAAGCAAAACTAGCATAAATTTACTTTTCTCTCCTCATGATTTCATTGATAGAAAATACATTCTTACCATAAATCTTTAGCAACGTCAGCAAATGATTCTTTTCTTTTCTTATTAAGTCAAGAACTTTCACCTTTCCACTTAAAAGAAGTGATTTGTGATTATTTTTTGGTCTACCCAAATTGCTGGCATCACTTCTCTTGTGCTATGGAGCTTTTATCAAGCTAAATAAGTTTTGCATGAATGCAAGCACTGCAATACTTAAACTATCAACATGATCACTGATTTTCATCTTCCTCAAGAAGAACCTTCAGAAACTATGCTACACTCCAATCAGAAGACTTCAATCAGTTCAGTTCAGTTCAGTTCAGTTCAGTTGCTCAGTCGTGTCTGACTCTTTGCGACCCCATGAATCGCAGCACGCCAGGCCTCCCTGTCCATCACCAACTCCCGGAGTTGTGCCCACATCTAATTAGAATGTGTCTTTTCTGAAAGAATAAAACATCAAACAAGAAAAGAATATTGTATCTTCTCTTGTTAACCTCAAAGCTGCTTTTCAAAATCCCTGTGCAATTCTATAGAAAGTTGGCTAAATTTTGTTTCATATTCAGAAACTTCTATTTTAAGAAATATTCAGGAAAGCTAAAGGATATGCTTGGATTAACTTATTCAGCTTCAGTATGTTCTAAGCTCTGTGTGTGTGTGTGTGTATGTGTTACTCTCTCAGTCATGTCCGACTCTTTGTGACCCCATGGGCTGTAGCCTGCCAGGCTCCTCTGTCTGCGGAATTCTCCAGAATAGTGAAATGGTTCTTCTTGAGGAAGATGAAAATCAGTGATCATGTTGATAGTTTAAGTATTGCAGTGCTTGCATTCATGCAAAACTTATTTAGCTTGATAAAAGCTCCATTTCCTTGCTGACAAAACATGACTGTTTTGTTTCAACATTTATTGAGTACCATGGAAGTGTGGGATACAAAATATATGTCCTTGAAGTCACTGAAATAAATAAATAACTTAATTGGACACAAAAACATTAAAGTATAAATTTAAAACATGCGTAATTGTAACCTTAGTATCAAATGCATAAATTGGTGAAAAATGAATTAATTTTTGAGTAGCAAGAGCCTAGTATATACTTAAGAATTTATTTCTATATCATTTCAATACTTACCTATAGAAATATTATTTATAAAAGGTAAAAAATATAGTATCACAATAACATTTATTTCAAAGATCAAATGATAACAAATATTTCATAGATCAGAAAATGAATTTCAAAGAGCACTAATTTTTTATATGCTTTTGCTCACTTTTTGCTTACTAATTCTAGTGAAAAATCTTAGACTGCAAAGGCCTATAACATAAATCTATGCTATTTCTTTCTTTTATATTGAAGTATAGCTGATTTACAATGCCTACTATTTCTAATACATAAGTTTACTGATTTAATGTTAGAATCTGCCAACTCATCATTAAGGCTCTGACTGCACTTTTTGCGTGAGTGGTGGTGGGACCAAGATTACTCCTAATAAATGAGCAATACATAAAATAGAGCCAAAATGCCAGATTTTCTACTATACAGAAAATGAGAATTAAAAGTTTTAAATTTTAAAAAATTTTGAAGATTACATACAGAACTAATTTTTACAGTGAAGCAGTCACTACTTCTTTGTTTTACATAACTTTCCTCTTTAAATTGAAGTATAGTTGATGTACAATACTGCCTTAGTTTCAGACATACAGCACAGTGATTCAGTTATACAGACACATCTGTATATAAGTACATACATACTTATATCTGCATACTTATATTCGTTGCTGTTGTTTAGTCACTAAGTCGTGTCTGACCCTTTTTCAACCCCATGAACTATAACCTGCCAGGCTCCTTTGTCCATGGGATTTCCCAGGCAAGAAAACTGGAGTGGATTGCCATTTCTTTCTCCTGTGGATCTTCCTGATCTAGGGATCAAACCAGTGTTTCCTGCCTTGGCAGGCAGATTCTTTACCACTGAGCCATTTGGGAAGCCATATATACATTTTCTTCATATTCTCTTCGAAGTTACTACAAAATTTTAAGTGTAGTATCTTGTGCTATACAGTAGGTCTATCCATCCATGGGATTTTCCAGGCAAGAATACTGGAGTGGGTTGCCATTGCCTTCTCTGATATTATAAACAGGAGTGTCTATATTTTAATCCTAACTTCCTAATTATTCCTTCTCCTATCCTCCTTCCTGCTTTGGTAATCATAAATCTGCTTTACCTTGGTGAGTATCTCTGTTTTGGAAATAAGGGTTTTTTTGTACCTTTTTAATGTTTTAATTTTAATTTTTACTTTTATTTTGCCTATGCTAATTCTTTGGCGTGCCATGCAGGCTTCTCCTGTTGTGGAGCATGGGCTACAGAGTATGTGGGCTCAGTAATTGTGATACATGGGCCTCTCTAGTTGTAGCGTACAGCCTTAGTTGCTCCATAGTAGGTGGGACTTTTCATCGCTGACCACGGATCAAACCTATATTCCCTTCATTGGAAGGCAGATTCTTAACCACTGGACCTATGTGGAAGTCCTGTCTTTTGTAAATTCCATACTGTATGACATAAATCATTTCTCTAAGTCACTCACTTAGTATGATATTCTCTAGCTCCATTCATGATGCTGCAAATGTCATTATTTCATTTGTTTTTATAGCTGAGTCATATTCCACTGTGCACATATATATATCACATCTTCTTTATCATTTTATAAGTGGACATTTATTAGTAGGTTACTTCCATGTCTTGGTTACTGTAAATAGTTACACAGTGAACACTTGGGTGCACATGTTTTTGGATTATGGTTTTCTCCAGATAAATGCCAAGCAGTATGATTATAGTATATGGTAGCTCTATTTTTAGTCTTTTAAGGAACATCCCTACTGTTTCCCATAGTGGCTGTATCAATTTATGTCCCCATCAACAATGTAGGAGGGCTCTCTTTTTTCCACACTTTCTCCAGCATTTACTGTCTGTAAATATTTTGAAGGTAGCTATCCTGACCAGTGTGAGGACATACCTTATTGCAGTTTTGATTTGCATTTCTTTGATAATTAGCAATGCTGATCATATTTTTAAGTGCCTTTTAGCCATCTATACGTCTTCTTTGGAGAAACATCTATTTAGATCTTCCTCCCATTTTTTTTTTTGTATTTATTTATTTTTTTACATGAACTCCCAAACATGAACCCCCCTACTTGAGCCATATAAGCTGTTGGTATATTTTGGAGATTAATCCCTTGTTGCTTGCACTGCTTGCAAATATCTTCTCCCATTTTGTGTATTTTCATTGTTTCCTTTGCTTTGTTTAATTAGGTCTGATTTATTTATTTATTTTCCATTACTCCAGGAGATGNTATTTATTTTTTTACACGAACTCCCAAACATGAACCCCCCTACTTGAGCCATATAAGCTGTTGGTATATTTTGGAGATTAATCCCTTGTTGCTTGCACTGCTTGCAAATATCTTCTCCCATTTTGTGTATTTTCATTGTTTCCTTTGCTTTGTTTAATTAGGTCTGATTTATTTATTTATTTTCCATTACTCCAGGAGATGGGTCCAAAAAGATATTGCTGCAGTTTATATGAAAGAGTGTCCTGCTGACGTTTTCTTCCAGGAGTTTTACAGTCTCTGGTCTTATATTTAGGTTTTTAATCCATTCTGAGTTTATTTTTGTGTATGGTGTTAGAGAATATTCTAATTTCATTCTTTCACATGTAGCTGTCCAGTTTTTCTAGCACCACTTCTTGAAGAGACTGTCTTTTCTCCAATGTGTATTTTTGTCTCTTTTGGCACATATTAATTGAGATCAGGAACAGGACAAGGATGTCTACTATCACCACTTTTATTCAACATAATTTTGGAAGCCCTAGAAGTGACAATAGGAGACAAAAAGGAAATAAAAGAGATATATATTGAAAAAGAAGAAGCAAAAATCTCACTGTTTTTAAGTGACATAATACTATATACAGAAAATCCTAAAGATGCCACCAGAAAACTATCAATCAGAGCTCATTAATAAGTCTGGTAAAGTTGCAGGATATGAAATTAATACACAGAAATTTGTTGCATTTCTGTACACTAACAATGAAAGATCAGAAAGAGAGATTTAGGGAAAAATCTCATTTACCATTGCATAAAAAAGAATTTTAAAAATGTAGGAATAAACCTACTTGAGGAGGCAAAAGATCTGTACTCCAAAAACTATAAAATGTTGATGAATGAAATACAAGCTGACAAACAGATGAAAAGATATAGCATGTTCTTGGATTGGAAGAATAAAGACTGTCAAAATGACCATATCATCCAATACAATTCCTATCAAATTACCAATGGCATTTTTTACAGAACCAGAATGAAAAATTTAAAAATTTGTTTAGAAACATAAGACCTCAAATAGGCAAAGCAATCCTGAGAAAGAAAAACAGCTGGTGGAATCATACTCTTTGACTTCAGACTATACTACAAAGCTACAGTAATCAAAATAGTATGGTACTGGCACAAAAGGAGAAATATAGATCAATGGACAGAATAGAAAGTTCAGAGATAAATCTATGTAACTTGGTCACCTAATCTATGAGAGAAGTAATATTTTAAAATAACATGTATCTTACTTCACAGAAGCATTTCAATTATGAACTTGATTGTAATTTGCCTTAGTATTTTAAAATACTTTTGTCCAGTAAAACTCAGCACCTTTATTTCCTCACCTTGCCTACTAAAATTACTATAAAATAAGTTAAGTTTTTAAAAACTATGTGATGATAAAGAACATCAGACTGATAAGAGATTATATATGTGGTGACCTGCTTAAAATATCAGAACATATGAGGGTTGGGGGAGCAAGGGATACATATGTAACAGAAGTTGGGAAAAGTCCAAGGATTGGAGGTGCCAGATATTTCAGACTGAAAACAAGAGGACTAATTGAGAATCTTTATAACATCAGTTATAACAATTATAACTATCAGTTTTTGCCCCTGGTCTCCCTGCCAGATCTCTCACCCTACCTGCACTCAGAAGGAAAAAGAGGTTTATTGTCTAGAGACAGTGAGCAACCAAACTTTCAGACTGGAGGAAACCAAGCACAATGAAGCAGCTGGAAGGCATAGTCTGAAAATGAAAGTCTACCATTTGAAGATCCTGAGGAAGAACAATAATTAAGTCTGTTAAAGGGGGCAGAATAAAGATTTTCATGGTCTCTCTCTCTTTTTTTAATCTTCCACTGAGCTTTTCATGGGCAACTACCGCAGAATAAGAACCACCAAAAGGAAGGCATAAGCCTAAACAGAGGAAATGATATCCAGGAAGCAGGGAAGCCAACCAGAAAAGTAAAGAGAATTTCTACAGCTGCACCTGGACAGCATCCTGATGAGGGCAGGGAGCAAGCAGAATAATGGAGGCTCCAGGAGGAGGGTGAGCAAGGAAGGCAAGAGGTGGGGAAGCAGAAATACAAGAATGGATTTCCTGATGTTTGTCATTAGGTTACTGAGGAGTATGCAGAAAGGATTAATGACAGTTACAAGGAACACTGAGCAAATTAAAGGAAGTGAAAGTGAAAGTTACTCAGTCCTATCTGACTCTTTGTGACCCTATGGACTATGCAGTCCATGGAATTCTCTAGGCCAGAGTACTGGGTGGGTAACTTTTCCCTTCTCCAGGGCATCTTCCCAATCCAAGGATGGAACCCAGGTCTCCTGCATTGCAGGCGGATTCTTTATCAGCTGAGCCACAAGAGAAGCCCAAATTAAAGGAAGAGGCAATTATTTACAATAGGGGAGGAAAAAATGTTGGTGCACATGTACCAATCAGTTCACCCAGCCAGGCCTCACGCAGAGTAAGGTGCAGAAGGACAGAGGTGTCACCCGAGCAGCAAACAGAAGATGTACAGCACAAGGGAAGTACTCATAATCACGGCGCACTGAGTTGCTCAGTTGGAAACCATGTTTTTGTAGTCACAAGGATGAAAACAGTGAACATTAATTAACCCCAAAACTTGAGATTTAATTATAGGGGTGGGAGGAATTGTGTGAATGTGAATGGTGATGGTTGGAAGAAGTATCTTACGTAATACAAAATCAATACAGAATTTCAAACACTGAAATCAATAAAAATTATATAAATATTATTTACTTAGAAATATATAGGGTGTTAGTATGGAGATAAATATTTAAAAGAAGTGAAAGTAATTGTCCTTGAAGAGTAGATCTTGAGGGAGAGGATGAGGGACAGGGAAGATCACTTTTCATAGTAAATTTCATACTAGTTTGCCTTATATATATATAATACTATAATAAAAATTAAACTGACAATGTAAAATATCAATAATGGTAAAACAAGTCTGTAACTTTTTAAATCCACTACATAAATGACCCAACAATACTGTTTACTGAAAAAAACTTTAAAATTAGCAAAACAGGAAAACTTGTTTTAATGTACTTTAATAGATCATCATCTGATTCATATTCTACTATCAAAATAACCAGCTAATATTTTTCACCTAGTTGATGAAAAATACATCATATGCATGCAACCTAAGTTACTAGTATAATTTTAATAACAAAATTAATTCATGAAGTGGCTTTCTAATGAACATGTGGAAGCAAACATTATATGACTATACAATTCATGTTGGGAAGCCATAGTCATTTCTATTTTTTTGGTTTTAGAAGTCATTTGAATTATCAACTGACATAACCATATTAGAGATAACCATTTATGTACAAACATAAAGCCTACTAAAACAATTGATACGTAGGAATGATCTTGTGCCCCTTTTACTTTTAACACTGTCAGAACAACTATAAGCATCATCTACTTCCTTCCTCCCCTACAAGGGGCAAGACAAACACCTTACAGTAATCGGACTTATCGTTACAAGCTGATCTTGCCAGTTCAGTTCAGTTCAGTTGCTCAGTCGTGTCCGACTCTTTGTGAAAATAGTTAATGTCCAAAGAGAAATTTAAGGTGATGCAGTTCTGATATCACCTAAGGACTTCCTATAGATACTGTTTCATCTCTGTCTTCTCAGCTGACTGGTATTTAAATGCCCAGTACAAAAACTATGTTTCTAGAGCAATATATGGTTCTTTGCCCACCATCAGGATTATGGGGTGGGGGTGGGGCCGGTCTTTGGAGAGGAACGTGACTGCTTCTCAGTCCCCTCCACCTATTTGACCAGATTCTTGGGAAGGGGGAGCAGACTGGTCTGAATGGAGTTGGGAAAAATGAAATTCAGTCTTATAACTATACTCAGAAAATCTGTGATGTCAGTAAGATTATAAAACAGACAAAAGATTGTAAGCTGTGGCTTTAGAGTGAGTGAGCAATGTCTCCTCCCCTTTACAAAGGCAACTGGGTAATTTAAAGATAGATAGCAAATTGGTGCTGAAGTTAAATACTGATTTTTTAAAAGAACAATCCCTTAAACAAATCAGTGGTTGTCAGCACGTGGGCAACAGGAAGGCTGCATGGGGGCTGGGAGGGTTAGGACAGTGAAACTCCTCTGCTTGACACTGTAATGATGGATACCTGTCCTTATACATTTGTCCAAACCCACAGAATGTACAGCACAAGCAGGAACCCTAATGTCAACAGTGGACTTTGGGTGACGATGACGTGTATTTGTAGATGTGTTGAGCTGACACATGTACCACTTCTAATGGGAGATGCTGAGAAGGGGGAGGCTGTCGGGTGAGGGAGGGGCAGGGAGTAAATATAAAATCTCTAAGTTCTGCTCAGTTTCACTGAGTATAAAACTGCTCTGAAAAAGTCTGTTTGGATGTGTGGTTACCAAGGGGGGTTGGGGGGTTGGGAGTTTGGGAGGTGGGGGCTAGCAGATGTAACCTGTTCCATATAGACGGGATAAACAACAAGGTCCTACTGTATGGCGCAGAGAACTATATTCAGGATCCTATAATAAACCATCATGGAAAAGAATATTAAAAAAATGTACATATATATGTATATTTGTATGTATAACTGAATCACTTTGCTGTACAGCAGAAACTAATGCAACATTGTAAAGCAATTACACACCAGTTAAAAAGCACATTAAAAAAGAATAAAAATAAATAATTTCCAGGAAACTAAAAAACAAACAAACAAACAATGACTGGCATAAGGACAAGTCTTGTTAATTAAAAAAAACATATATTTTTGTTGTAATTGCTAATTTAATGAGGAACACTCATAAAAATAAATTTGAGATCCATCAAACAAAAGAAAATAACAATGTAAATCAACTGTACTTCAATAAAAAATATAATAATAATCATAATCTGTTTAAAAAATTCCAAGAGGCAGGCTCAAAAGGGAAGGGATATATATATATATATATATAAATATCATTATGACTCATTCTCATTGCTGTATGCAGTAACAAACACAGCATAGTAAAGCAATTTTTCACCAATTAAAAAATAAAAGAAGAAATAAAAAATAAAATTCCTTTAGGCTACATAACTAGGTAAAATACTAAGCTTCACGAAGCCAGCTCGTTCTGTTTTCCCTCGTGGCCCCCAGAGTCCTGGTTGACCCCAGAAGTGGCAGAGTTCGGTCTTGTGATGCTGTCCAATGTCTCTGTTTGCTGAACACAGGAGCCTGGCTCCTACAGCTGCCGAGAAAAGGAAAATTACAAAGACGATCCTGCAGATGTCTCTGGATCACCACATAGTGACGCCCCTCACGGCGATGGTGATTGAGAATGAGGCCGGGGACGAGCGCATGCTGGCAGACTCCCCTCCGCAGGACCATCCCTGCTGTTCAGGTGAGTCTCCCTACCTGGAGAAGAAGTATTCTGGCCGGTTTTCTTATCCTGCAGCAAGGTCCTCCATCCCCTCCTCTCTCCATGGCTAGCCCGTCTCCTCTTCCCAGTCTTGTGTCCCCAGCAGACCTTCCTGCCAGTTGACTTCGGCGACAGTTTATCGCTGCTGTCATCGAACATGTTTGCTCACTTGTCTTCCAAAGGAATTCTGAAAATCTGTGTACTCCCCTCACACATTGTTTAAATCAACATTAAAAAATTCTCACCTTCTTTATAAATAGTTACAACAAATTTCATTCATGATGACACATGGAGCTGAAAGAGAGAGAACTCAGGAATAAAAATAATTCTAGAAAAACCTACCTGAGAACCACTGGCGTTGGTCTGCATAAACCCGATTCTTAAAATTATAAGCAGCTTCTATGGAACAGTAAACCCAGAAACTAATGGATACAGTGTTCTCCACACAGGCGCCCTGTATCACGGCAGCAAAGTGAGCCCAAATTCAGTCCCATCTTGGGTCAATCCTTCGCCGACGCCAGTGCTCCCAATGCCTGCTGTCGGTGCTCAGGTGCTTGAGTCAACCCCTCCTCCACATGTGATGAGAGGTAAGAGGATGAACCCTCTGGGATGGAAGAGATCTCGCCATCTCGTGTGGGGAGGACCGACGGGTATCCGTGGAAAGGACATTCTCTTTGGAGACTGTTCGCAACACTCATGTGAATGTGCATTACTTAACAGTCTGCACTTCACTTCCTTTATTGTGAAAACAGGCATCATGATTCTATACATGACTGGGTTGTTGGTGAAATGTGAAACCATCTTTAAAGAGCTAGCATGTAATAGCCACTCAGTAAACAGGCGTTATTATCAAAGACGAGAAGCTATCCGTCTTAGGATCAAAAATACTTGAATGTTATTTCCTGTAGAATCACACTGTTGTTATTGTTTAGTGGCTAAATCGTGTCCCACTGTTTGCAACCCCATGGAGTACAGCCCGCCAGGCCCCTCTGTCTATGGGATTTCCCAGGCAAGAATACTGGAGTGGGTTGCTTTTTCCTTCTCCAGGGGATCTTCTTGCTCATGAGGTGGAACCTGCATCTCCTGCCTCTCCTCCATCCGCAGGCACATTCTTTACCGAAGGTTGACCACCTGAGCCACCTGTTCAGTTCAAGTTCAGTTGCTCGGTCATGTCCGACTCTTTGTGACCCCATGGACCACAGCACGCCAGGCCTCCCTGTCCATCACCAACTCCCAGAGTTCACCCAGACTCATGTCCATCGAGTCGGTGATGCCATCCAACCATCTCATCCTCTGTCGTCCCCTTCTCCTCCTGCCTTCAATCTTTCCCAGCATCAGAGTCTTTTCAAAAGAGTCAGCTCTTTGCATCAGGTGGCCAAAGTATTGGAGTTTCAGCTTCAACATTCACATCCTTCCAGTGGGAATATTCAGGACTGATATCCTTTAGAATTGACTGGTTTGATCTTCTTGCAGTCCAAGGGACTCGCAAGAGTCTTCTCCAACAGCACAGTTCAAAAGCATCAATTCTTCGGTGCTCAGCTTTCTTTTAGTCCAACTCTCACATCCATACATGACTACTAGAAGCCACCTGGTGAAGGTGAAGTCGCTCAGTTGTGTCCGACTCTTTGTGACCCCGTGGACTGTAGCCTACCAGGCTCCTCCATCCATGGGATTCTCCAGGCAAGAATACTGGAGTGAGTTGCCATTTCCTTCTCCAGGGGATCTTCCCGACCCAGGGATCGAACCCAGGTCTCCCACGTTGAAGGCAGACGCTTTAAGCTATCATCACATTATTTGTAAGACTGTTTGTTAATTTGCTTGCTCGATTTTAAGTGTATTTGAAAATCCTAGTTTTGCTCAGTGTTTAAAAATCTAGAGCTAGGAACCTTGCTTTAATGATGCCCTCTTGTGCCCAGCTCCTACACAAAATAAATTAACCAAGTATTTACTGACCGCAGAGCATGGGCTTGATGGTGTGAGGAGTGCGGAGCAGGCCAAGACTGTCTGTGCTCTGCTTGAGTTGACCCTGCACGTCTTGCTCGCACACACACTTGAAGGAACACATCAGGATGGCTGGGAGAATCAGTTTGTAATCAGACAGTGCGGCTTTAAGTCATAGCTGTGCCAGTTACTAACTCTGTGGTGTGACCCTGGGCAAGTCACTTGTCCTCTGCAAGACCATGGTGAGACTTAGTTAATATTTGCAGAGAGCTTTCTGACAACATCTGGAAAACAGTGGCCTTTCGCTGGATGGCACCCTGCTCTTTCGATTTTACTCTGGAGAACACAAACAATGCTACTGCTGCTGCTGCTGCTGCTAAGTTGCTTCAGTCGTGTCCGACTCTGTGAGACCCCATAGACGGCAGCCCACCAGGCTCCCCCATCCAGGGGATTCTCCAGGCAAGAACACTGGAGTGGGTTGCCATTGCCTTCTCCGAACACAACCACTACAGCTCCTAATTCAGACCTTCCTCTTCAATCCCTTCAGTTCTGAGGCTCAAAGCCTGACAGTGTGAAATTACTCTTCTTCTCTCGGTCACCAGATACTGTGGCTTCTATCAGATGTCTTTTGAATTTCTCCCCCGACCCCTCCCCAAACCAATTCACCATGCTAGTTCCTGCATTTAACATTTCTTGCTCGAATGACTGCTGTCTTAGCTAGTAAATGATCTTCCTGTGTGTACTTTCTGATACTTAATTCATACTGAGACCAGTAATTGTAATATTGGGTCGGCCAAAAAGTTCGTTTGGGTTTTCCTGTAATATTGGACAAAAAACCTGAATGAACGTTTTGGCCATCCCACTAAAATGGGGTCAAATCGTATTACATTTATTCTCCAAAACCTTTAAAAGCTCCCCAACGGAATAAAGGTCTGTTCTGTAGCATGGTGGTTCATGGTCTCTATGAACTACATTCTTGGTCTTATCAAAAACCCATTCTCCAGGTACCTTGAGTTACTATCCAAACAAATCATTAGCTTCTCTCCCTTCATACCTTTCCCCATTCTGTCCACTCAAGGATAAAATCTCTCTCTCTCTTGTGTCTTTTACCTAGCAGTCTTCCCCTACCTTCAAGACTTACTTCAAAAGCCAACTCTTTGAATTGTTTTCTCTTTTTGGCCACACCATGGTACACAGGATCTTAGTACCCCCGCCCCCTGCCACCAACCAGGGATCAAACCCATGCCCCCTGCAGTGGAAGCACAGACTCTCAACCACTCACCCACCAGGGAAGTCTCTGCCCACCCTTTCATAAGGTCCTTCTCCACTTGCCTGAGTGGAATTGATCATCCTTTCATCTTCATTCCCAGAGCGTTGTGCTTGGGCCATTTTTCTATCATTTACTTTATTCCATCTCATATGAGTGCTTGGTTCTGCCTTCATGAAAGGAAAAATGATATTGTTAAAGGAAAGATATTATTCATGACATTTGTGAAAGCACGGTAAGGAAGATTTTATTCAAGGGGACGTAGGTACCACTACATTGGGGTATTGCAGTGGGGTACGGAGATTTGACTCAACTCTGAACACACTGTGGGAAACTGGGCATTTATAGACAAAAACAGGCTAGGGTCAGAGGATGGAAGATTACTAAGAGGAAGCATCAGTGGGAAAGGGGAGGTCTGGTTAAACTGACCCAACAGGGCTTCCCTGATAGCTCAGTTGGTAAAGAATCCGCCTGCAATGTGGAAGCATCTTCAATTTCCTGGGTCGGGAAGATCCACTGGAGAAGGGATAGGCTACCCACTCCAGCATTCTTGGGCTTCCCTTGTGGCTCAGCTGGTAAAGAATCTGCCTGCAATATGGGAGACCTGGATTCGATCCCTGGGTTGAGAAGATCCCCTGGAGAAGGGAAAGGCTACCCACTCCAGTATTCTGGCCTAGAGAATTCCACGGACTGTATAATCCATGGGGTTGCAAAGAGTCGGACATGACTGAGTGACTTTCACTTCACTTCTACAGGATTCTTGCTGAAGGTAGGCCGAGTGATCAGACCTCCCCTAGTTGGGAGACAGAGGAGGGGAGGAACCTGATTAAGATACAAAGGTGATCAGATTTGGAGGGTGGATTCTAGCTAAACCTCTTTAGTAGGATTTTTGCTAAAATTGGACAATGCAGAAATGAACACAGAGGTCCAGAATTTGAGGTTGAACTTGAAGAGTTCAGAGAAACCTGAGTTTATTCAAAGAGAGAATCTTTGTCACGCCATTAAATTGTCCCTCTCTTGAAGGTAGGGACCACGACTTTTATAGCTACACCAAACATTGCCTAATTCAAAGCTTTGCACATAATTTGTTTCTTTCTCACTAAATATTTGTTGAGTGGTTAAACAAACAAAAAAGATCAGCCAAAATAATGGTGTCTGGTAACAAAGTACTTTCTTGGGAATAGCTTTATCCTTGATTGCTCTTGGAATTGATCAACACTAATTTGTATGCCAACAGGTAATATGTCTTTTGTATGCATTGTGTGTTGCTGCTGTTGCTGCTAAGTTGCTTCAGTCGTGTCCGACTCTGTGCAACCCAATAGATGGCAGCCTACCAGGCTCCCCTGTCCCTGGGATTCTCCAGGCAAGAACACTGGAGTGGGTTGCCATTTCCTTCTCCAGTGCATGAAAGTGAAAAGTGAAAGTGAAGTCACTCAGTTGTGTCCTACTCTTAGCGATCCCATGGACTGCAGCCCACCAGGCTCCTCCATCCATGGGATTTTCCAGGCAAGAGTACTGGAGTGGGGTGCCATTGCCTTCTCCGTATGCACTGTGTATAGCTATTTAAAAATACAGGTACTTTAGCTATATAAACATTCACTCTATACACATATATGTTGCTCTTCAGTTGCTAAGTCATGTCCAGCTCTTTGTGGCCCCATGAACTATAGCCTGCCAGGCTCCTCTGTCCTTCACTATCTCCTGGAGTTTGCTCAAATTCATGTCTGTTGAGTCGGTGATGCTATCTAACCATCTCATCCTCCGCCGCCTCCTTCTCCTATGCCTATATATGTAGTATATATATATAGTGTATATACAGTGTATGTGTGTGTGCTTGTGTTTCTTCTTCCTTGTGTCTTTCTTTTTTTAATATTTAATTTATTATTTATTTGGCTATACAGGGTCTCAGTTGCATGTGGAATCTAGTTTCCTGACCAAGGATACAAACCGGGTCCCCTGCGTTGGGAGGGCAGAGTCTTAGTCACTGGATCACCAGGAAAGTCCCCCTTATGTCTTTCTTACTCATTTTTCTCTCTAGCCAAAAACATATGGCATGGTTACAGAATGAGTATCCACTCTGAGGAGGGGACAGTGCTTGGACCCTGGGTCCCTGGTGCCTGGAAGAGTACCTGGCATACAATAGGAGCCCAATACACATTTGTTCTTGTGAGATGTTCGACAATAAAATACAGTCCAAAATAATCTTCTTTCCTATGATTTTGCTTAGTTTCATTTTCTTTGTATATTTTCCAGTTGAAAATGACCCACACTTCATCATCTACCTGCCAAAAAGCCAAAAGAATATTTGTTTCAATATTGACTCAGAACCTGGAAAAATCCTCAACCTTGTTTCTGATCCAGAATTAGGTAAGATGAAAATACACTATATTTGAATTCGACTACCAGGTCACAGTCATTCTTCCCTATTGTTTTTATCTGGATTTCTTTCTTTCTCACCTTAATAAAAGTGTTTTATATATTACATATAGGACTTCCTAGGTGGTGCAGTGGTAAAGAATCCCCCTGCCAATGCAGGAGACTTGGGTTTGATCCCTGGGTCAGGGAGATCCCCTGGAGGAGGAAATGGCAACCCACTCCAGTATTCTTGCCTGGAGAATTCCACGGACAGAGGATCCTGGAGTGCTATAATCCATAGGGTTGCAGAGAGCTGGACATGACTGAGTACAGCACAGCATATTTTTCAAGCTCTGATAGTAAGAAATTATATTCTTTTTTGAACTATTATAGATACAATACTCTGAGTATAAACTAGCAAAACTTGTTGTGATATAATTCATTTAAACCATAAAAAATTATAAAATGAAAATTACAAAGGAAAAAATGGTGTGTAAATCCTGAAGCAAAATAAAACAATAATTTCCCATGTTATCACGTTTTATAAATTTGAGTTATCATGCCCACATGTGCCAAGAAAAAATAGCACATGGGACAGAAAAAAACTTGTTTCTTTTCCTGCAGGGATTTTGGTCAATGGACAGCTCGTTGGTGCCAAGAAGCCCAAGAATAAAAAACTCAGCACCTATTTTGGGAAACTGGGATTTTATTTCCAACGTGAAGATGTGAAGGTAGAAATCAGCACGGAGACCATCTCCCTGAACGGGGGCTCCCGAACATCTGTCTTATCCTGGTCTGACACGGCCCACATGCTTAATCAGAGGCAAGTACTGTTACATCCGGACCCAGATGTGACCTCGACCCATGATCCCATCAACAAACCCAGACACCCGTGATACAGAGAACTCAAAATCATCACTTTAAATGTGAGGAAGTCGAGGTTCAGAAAAAATTGTGTTCCTTCCTGCCCCTGCTCCTGGCAGTAGTCTGTGTGTTTTGGTCATGGTGTGTCTCAGTACTAGCCTAGCACCTGGCGCACAGTAAGGACTCAATAAGGACATGTTGGATAAGTGAATGAAGCCGTCAGCTGAGAGCCAGTCAGCCATGTCAGAGCGTGCTCAGAAACTGGGACGTTGTCTTAGAGTAATATCTTCCCATGAGTATCTGTTCATTGTTGATACAGAAACGTATACACTGACAGAATTCCAGTGCTAGGAGATACATCAACATTCTGTGATGAAAACATTTTAAGGCTCTTAGAAAACTGTGGTGGGGTTGGGGGCGGGGGTTGTACTGGGCAGAGTGAAGTCATGTTAGGGGTGGGAGAGGAACGGTTTGCTAACTGAGTCAGTTCTAGGGACTTCACACTCCCAACGCAGGGGGCATGAGTTCGATCCCTGGTCGGGGAACTAGAGGCTACATGCTGCAACTTAGAGATTCCATACACTGCAATGGAGATCTCAGATCCTGCAAGCTGTAACTAAGACCCAGTGCAGCCAAATAAATATTAAATTAGTGTTTTTAAAAAAAACAATAAAAAATAAAGCAAGTCAGTTCTAGAAACATTCATTTCTTTTTTAAAATTTTTGAGTGAAGTGAAAGTCGCTCAGTTGTGTCTGACTCTTTGTGACCACATGGACTGTAGCCCACCAGGGTCCTCTGTCCATGGAATTCCCCAGGCAAGATACTGGAGTGGGTGGCCATTTCCTTTTCCAGGGGATCACCCTGACCCAGGATGGAACCAGGGATTGGAGGATAATTGTTTTACAATGTTGTGTCATTAATTCCTTTCTGCCTTCCCACTAGGGTGCTTGTCTCTGTGAAGAAAGAGAAAACTGTGACTATCACCCTGGATAAAGAGATGTTCTTCTCTGTTTTACTTCATCGCGTTTGGAAGAAGCACCCGATCAATGTCGACTTTTTGGGGATCTACATCCCCCCCACAAACAAGTTTTCTCCTAATGTGCATGGGCTGATAGGTAAAGTGTCTTTGGACCGTCTGGCTGGTGTGGGACCGACCATCCTAGGTCTTAAGCAACTTTGCCTCAAGGTTAGAACGTTTGGGTAGAATGTGGAAAAGTGACAGGTGTGGAGTGGAAGCTTCAGGAGGACCCACACTCTGCACCTGGGTCTTAATTTATGAAGGTGCCTGAGCGACACAGAGAGAGTTCAGTGTCACTGAGAGTAGTCTGTCACTGTTCACAGTTTCCATAGAAACATGAAGTGCATCTTGTCATGCAGGGCCATGGGGAGAAAGCCAGATTTGGGTCAGGAACCAGAAGCAGAAACAAGGTCTGGGCTAGGACCTTTACTCTGTGGCAGAGACAAGACAGAGCAGGTGGTGTGGGGTTGGTTGGCTTGGTAATTGCAGCAGGCGTTAAGCTACAGGATGTCTTTCCTTGCATGGTACCTTGCCAGGAATGATTCCTCTGGGTCTCACAGGCCAGAGAGAAGAGGTCTGGCTCGGTTCATTTGAAGATTCCAGCTGGGCTCCTGGCTGAGTCCTTTGTTATCTTTCATAGTTGGCTTTCCCAGAGAGGGGTAGATGGAGTGTTTAAGATATCAAACATCATAAGATACAGAGAATAAAACACATGATTCCTCTAACAAAGCAGTGCAGGGCGACTTAGTCATGCTATAGCCAGGACTGTTTGCTGCTCCAGACAAGGTTTTCCCAGGGCTGGGCTTTCATCACCAACTGGGCAGATAAAGAGAACAGCTGAACACACTTTAAATTTTATGCTGAAGATTTTTTTCTCACTAAAGAGAAGTGAACTGGCTTAGGAAGTCTGTGATAATGAACAGGGCGTCCAGGTAAACCTTCCCTACTTTGTAAAGAACTATGGAAATTTAAGCATATAGTAACATCGCTACTTTGGCCACCTGATGCGAGCTGACTCACTGGAAAAGACCCTGATGCTGGGAAGGACTGAAGGCAAGAGGAGAAGGAGAGCGTCAGAGGAGGAGATGGTTGGATGGCATCACCGGCTCCATGGACATGAGCAAACTCCAGGAGATAGTGAGGGACAGGGAGGCCTGGGGTGCTGCAGTCCACGGGGTCGCAAAGAGTCGGACACGACTGAGCAACTGAACAACAAATAGCATGGCGAACCAACTTTGTTTCTTCGGTTTGAGCAGTGCTCTCAGGTGCTGACCTTCAGGGTATTCACATTTACTTAGGGTCCAGGTGATCAGCCTCATTGTCTAATGACAGCAAGGTGAGCAGCAAGGGTCTGCCCTCAGGAAGGACCCACCCCTTTCCATCTGAATCTTTTTCCTCCCAACGCATCTTACTATTTCAGAAAGTCTGAGAGGGACCCAAATTCAGCTCGGATCATGTGACCAGCTTGCCCTTTTGTCGCCCCTTGAGTTGCATGTAAACATCTAGACCTGTCTCATAGGCCAGTTCATGAATGAGCCAAAGATCCATGTCTTCAACGAGCGACCGGGAAAGGACCCTGAGAAGCCAGAAGCAAGCATGGAGGTGAAGGGACAAAAGCTGGTTGTCACCAGGTAGGTCTCAGATGCGTAAGACGGGATCAGAAGGGGCTTCTGTGAGGACTGGACTCACAGGGCAAAACAGAAGAGGTCAACACATCAGTTGTGTTTATCTGAAGTTCAAATTTAACTGGCATCCTGTTTTTATTTATCTCTTTTTTTTGGCCATGCCCCACGACACGTGGGGTCTTAGTTCCCTCACCAGGGATGGAAACTGTGCCCCCTGCATGAGGGCGTGAGGGAAGTCCCTGACATCCTGCGTTCTTATTTGCTAAATTTGGCAGCTTCTTCCTTGCTTTGAGCTAATCTGGAGACTATACCAGCCCTAACTGACCTTGAGAACACAGCTGCCAGCCCGTTCTCACTGCTTCCTTGCCCTTTGTGTGCCCCATGACCAGAAAGAAGACTGGCCCTGAATCCTTGGGCCTCCCCTCTGCAGAGGTAGAAGGTGAACAACAAGGGAAAAAAAGTGAATTTGCACTCCTTACCTTCCTGGGACTATACTGGTCAATCTCTATACAGGTTATTTGAATTTCTAAGGACACACTGCTTATTCTCTTTCTAAACCAAGTCCTAGACGCTTATTTTGTACGACCTGGGGAATGGGGATGGGAGGGGTGTTAGCAGATACAGTGCTGCGTGTGTACTCAGGTGTGTCCGGCCTCATAGACGTAGCCAGCCAGGCTGCTCTGTCCATGGAATTTTCCAGGCATGGATATTGGAGTGGTTGCCATTCCTTTGGGATCGTCCCGATCCAGGGATGGAACGTGCCTCTCCAGTATCTCCTGCATTGGCAGGTGGGTTCTTTACCACCAAGCCAACTGGGAAGCCCAGAGATGGTGCTAGAAGGGGGCAGAAAACAGAGAGGGAGAGCGTGTCTCTTTTCTGGACGTGCAGGCTGGCCCCACCCTGGTCTGTTTCCTAACTGTGCTCACGCTCTCTTGCAGGGGCCTGCAGAAAGACTACCGGACGGACAGAGTGTTTGGAACGGATGTTCCCTGTTGGTTTGTGCACAACAGTGGGAAAGGCTTCATCGACGGGGATTACAAGGATTACTTTGTGCCTCAGCTCTATAGCTTCCTCAGACGGCCTTAAAAGTTTATAGCTGGGGAAATTCTCGGTAAAAAAATAAATTTTTTTTTTCCTGCCACCTTTGTAGTCATTTTTGAGTTTGAATAATCAAAACCTAACCAGACACCAAGGTGGTTGATAAAACCTATTAACCCAGCTGAAGAAAATAAATAACTTTGCCAAGAAGTTTTAGGATGCTGTTGTTTGCAGATGCAAAGTTGTGTTAATTGAGGCACAGAGGAAAGCTGCTTTGGTGAGTGAAGCCACCATCTAGACAGAGTCCTGGGTTCGGCATTTACTGGGAGGATGTCACTATGGTTGAGTGTCACGTCCTCGGCTTTACAACTGAATGTATTTTTAGGTGGTCGGTTACACAGGAAGTTCAATTATGAGGTTATCTGGTGAACTTTGAACAAGAAGTCACTCACCTTAATTGTTTTGTAGTTATATAAAAATCTGTCACCCATCCTTGCTACGGGGAAGGCAATGGCACCCCACCCCAGTACTCTTGCCTGGAAAATCCAATGGACGGAGTAGCCTGGTGGGCTGCAGTCCATGGGGTCGCTAACAGTCGGACAGACTGAGCGACTTCACTTTCACTTTTCTCTTTCATGCATTGGAGAAGGAAATGGCAACCCACTCCAGTATTCTTGCCTGGAGAATCCCAGGGATGGGGGAGCCTGGTGGGATGCCGTCTATGGGGTCACACAGAGTCGGACACGACTGAAGTGACTTAGCAGCAGCAGCAGCAGCAGCAGCAGCAGCATGTCTCAGGGCTAAACTTAGTCCTTGCAAAAAAGCTAAAATACAGATTAAATTTCTCAAACGAAATTTTGATAAGAGACTGAAGGGAGAACCTTAAGGAAGCTGAAAATCATCAGAAGAACTGAGGAGAAGACTGTTAATTCAATGCAGTAAACTAAAGTTAAAATCATATACTTTATACCTTTTCTATTTTCTGGTTCTATGTGTTTTTATTGAAATGGAAACAGGGGCACCTTATATTTATTTTTGTATATTTTAATCTGCCCAATAAAAATAATCTTATCAAAATAAATGAAGATGTTCCAGCAGGAAACACTGTTCATTTTTCTTCCTGCCAAGAATAACATGTCATTAGACTATTTGTCTCTGCATCTAGCAGCTTAATAGCATTTGAAATTCTGCAATTCTATCAGTCATAGGAAGTACTATCACAAACGTGGACAGAAGTCACTACCTTAGCTCTCCAGTTCCCTGAGCAAGGAGGAACCAAGAGATCTGTCTTTAGAATTTTGGTCATGGGACCTTCAATGTTGAAACCCAAATAAACTTAGAGTGTATAACTAGTATTAAAAGTTATTAAAAATGTCATTGTACTTTGTCACTGACTGTAAAGAATTCACTTGGCAATGGTTTCGAAAAATCCTATTTTCAAATCTTGAATGCCATGGCTTTTGTTTTCCTGAGGTCATAACTGCAAACTAGTTAAGGAAGACACACACAGACAAAGCCAAATCCAGTTTAACACCATACTATGACCCTGGTGATGAACAGAAAATAAAAGTAGAAACAAAAATATAGCTGACTTACTCTGGGTGTACTTTGAAGGGGGGTAATTTTATTATTTGTATAATCTTTCTAGGGAAAAAAAAAAGTCTAAAGTTTTATAAAGCAGAAATGTTAAATGAAGCACAAAGCACAATATTATTATGATAGATATCTAGTCAAAGTGGGAGAATGATATGCATAGGTCCTGCTGTTGTTCAATTGCCCAGTTGTGTCCAATTTTTTGTGACCCCATGGACTGCAGCATGCCAGGTCCCCCATCCCTCACCATCTCCTGGAGTTTGCCCAAGTTCATGTCTATTGCATCAGTGATGCCATCCAGCCATCTCATCCTCTGACGCCTCACCCCTTCTGATCCCCTTCATGGATCACTGCCTTGTTGTGGCAAAGGGGCTGAGTAACTCAATGAAATTATGAACCATGCCGTGTAGGGCCACCCAAGAATGGATAGGTTATAGTGAAGATTTCTGACAAACTGTGATCCACTGGAGGAGGGAATGGCAAACTAACCCAGTATATCTGCCATGAACCTCATGAACTGTATTAAAAGACATAAAGGCCCTTAGGCTTTGGTTACTCATCAGAAGCAGAGAATGTTGCACAGAGCAGGAGACACGGCATGGGAGGATTGGTCCGAAACAGGACAGGAAAGAGATGGACAAAAGTAATGCCACAAATGGTTCTGGACGTTCAGATCTGCTGAATGTTGTGGTTGTCATCAAATAACTTAAAGTCAAGATGGATAAGACTTGGCTTTGTTTCAGAAAGTTCACAGACAGAGATAAGAAGGACAAACTGTTGGAGGTGAAACTTGAGGCTGAAAAATTCTCTGTGCATCTCCTGGTGTCCCCCAGTCATCTTGGCCTCACACCCTCCCTCACAAAGGGAGATTCACTTTGATTTTCTCTCTTAGGAATTAGGAATTTGGGAGCCACCTATGTGATTAAAGGATTAAAATTTTTCAGGGGACTGGTTCAAGACAGTGGAATAGAAGGACCTGTGCTATCTTCCCCTGTGAGTGCACCAAAATTTGCAACTAGTTGTTATACAACCACCAACAGGAGAACACTGGAACCCACCATTAAAAAGATATCCCTCATCCAAGGACAAAGGAGAAGCTGCAATGAGATGGTAGAAGGGACACAATAATGATAAAATCAAATCCTATACCCACTGGGTGGGGGACCCACAAACTGAAGAACAATAATATCAAAGAAGTTCTCCCACTGTTGTGAAGGTTCTAGACTCCACATCAGGTTCTGTAGGTGGAGGGTCTGGCAAAGAGACTGGGAATCTCCAGGGAAATTGACGTTGAAGGTTAGAAGGGCTTGATTAGAAGACTTCCACAGACTAGGGGAAACAGAGACTCCACTACTGGAGGGCACAAACAAAACCGTGTGCATACCAAAGCCCAGGGGAAAGGAACAGTGACCCTACAGGAGAACGAGCCAGACCTACGCATGAGCGTCTGAGGGTCTCCTGCAGAGGCGTGGGTTGGCGGTGGCCCACTGTAGGGACAGGGCACTGGCAGCAGCAGTCTTGGGAGATGCATCTTGGCCTAAGTCCTCTTGGAGTTTGCCATTAGCCCTAGCATAGAGCCTACAGACTTCAGGACTGAGTCATCTCAGGGCAAACAACTAAACAGGAGGGAGCACAGCCAAACCCACCAGCAGATAACTGGATTAAAGTTTTACTGGGCAGAGCCCTGCCCACTAGAGCAAGACCCAGTTTTCCCCACAGCCAGTCCCTCCCATCAGGAAGCTTGCAGGAGCCTCTTATCCTCATCCACCAAAGGGCAGACAGAAGAAATTAGAATTATAATCCAAGCAGCCTCCAGAACTAATAAAACAATCACAGAAAAATAATCAAAATGAAAAGAAATAGAGTTATGTCTCTGATGAATGAACAAGACAAATCCCCAGAAAAACAACTAAATGAAGAAGAGATAGGCAACCTTCAAGAAAAAGAGTTCAGAATAATGGTAGTGAAGATAATCCAGGATCTTGGAAAAAGAATGGAGAAGATGAAAGAAATGCTTACCAAAGATCTAGAATAACTAAAGAACAAGCAAACAGAGATGAACAATACTCTCGAAGGAATCAATAACAGAATGACCGAGGCAGAGAATAGATGAGTGATCTGAAAGAAAGAATGGTAGAAATCATTGTTGCAGAACAGAATACAGAAAAAAGAATGAAAAGAAATGAAGGCAGCCTAAGAGACCTCTGGGACAACATCAAACACACTGACATTCTCATTAAAGGGGTGTCAGAAGAAGAGAGAAAGGACCTGAGAAAATATCTGAAGAGACAAAAGCTGAAAACCTCCCCAACATGAGAAAGGAAAAAGTTAGCAAAGTTCAGGAAGCATAGAGATTCCCAGGCAGGATAAACCCAAGGAGGAACACACCAAGACACACAGTAATCAAACTGAAAAAATTAAAGACAATCATAAAATATTAAAAGTAACAAGGGAAAATAGAAAAATAACATACAAGGGAAATCCTGAAAGATTATCTGCTGATTTCTCAACAGAAACTCTACAAGCCAGAAGGGTATGTCATGATATATTCCAAGTGATGAAAGGCAAGAAACTACAACCAAGAATACTCTATCCAGCAAAACTCTCATTCAGATTTTAATGGAGAAATCAAAAGCTTTCCACATATGCAAAAGTTAAGATAATTTAGCATTACTAAACCAGCTTTACAACAAATGCTAAAGGAACTTGTCTGGGCAGGAAACACAAGAGAAGGAAAAGATCTACAAAAAATAAACCCAAAACAATTAACAAAATGGTAATAGGATCATACATATCAATAATTACCTTAAATGTAAATGGATTAAATGCACCAACCAAANAAGGAACTTGTCTGGGCAGGAAACACAAGAGAAGGAAAAGATCTACAAAAAATAAACCCAAAACAATTAACAAAATGGTAATAGGATCATACATATCAATAATTACCTTAAATGTAAATGGATTAAATGCACCAACCAAAAGATGTAGACTCGCTCGATGGGTACAAGACAAGACTTATATATATATATGTTGTCTACAAGAGACCCACCACAGACCTATGGACATTTACAGACTGAAAGTAAGAGGACAGGAGCATGTACTTCACACAAATGTAAATCATGAGAAAGATGGAATGAAAGTGAAAGTGAAAGTGGAGTCGTGTTCGACCCTTTGCGACCCCATGGACCGTTGCCTACACCAGGTTTCTCCATCCATGGGATTTTCCAGGCAAGAGTACTGGAGTAGGTCGCCATTTCCTTCTCCAAGGGATCTTCCCAACTCAGGGATGGAACCCGAGTCTCCTGCATTGCAGGCAGATGCTTTACCCTCTGAGCCACCAGGGAAGCTGCTGCTGCTGCTCCTAAGTCACTTCAGTCGTGTCCAACTCTGTGTGACCCCATAGATGGCAGCCCACCAGGCTCCCCCATCCCTGGGATTCTCCAGGCAAGAATATTGGAGTGGGTTGCCATTTCCTTCTCCAACGCATAAAAGAGAAAAGTGAAAGTGAAGTCGCTCAGTCTGTCCGACTGTTAGCGACCCCATGGACTGCAGCCCACCAGGCTACTCTGTCCACTGGATTTTCCAGGCAAGAGTACTGGGGTGGGGTGCCATTGCCTTCCCCCCAGGGAAGCTAACAATACTCATATCAGACAAAACAGACTTTAAAACAAAGGCTGTTAGAAGAAATTAGGAATTGGTACAATTCCAGTTAATCTTTTGTAGATGCTTGAATTGTGAAGTAAATCCAAGGTTATGGGGGCTGAGTGTGATCACAGATGAGAAAAACCACAGAAAGATCTCAAAGAGAAAGAAGGAAGAGAATGCATACAGCCAGGAAAAAAAAAAAAGACCACAATGATCACAGAGGCTGAGCACATGACTCTTCAGTTTCTGCTCTTAGCTCTGATGAAATAAAAATTCTTATTTTAAGGCAAGACATAAAAAAATTAAAATATAATATTTTCCTCTGCCCATTTTGGCCTCCATCGTTCCTTCTAGCGTGCAACTGCATTATGCCTTAACCAGATCTCCCCAACAGGAAAAATACTTACTGAACCATATACATCAATTTTTCTCCTTCTGGCATCAGCAGTGTAGCTTCTTAGAAGATAATATTGCTTTCTCAACCCTATAAGTGGTCTGAATGACTCACTATTTGCCTTGTAGTTGTAGGCATCTTTGGTGAACTTTATGTATGTCTAGTGCTTATTTATCATTTCCCTTAAAGATAGCAATTGATACAAAATAGACTGATCAAACAACCTGGGAATATACTGAGTCAAAAAACCTAACAGAAGTTTTTAGCTTAACTACCTACTTACAACCTACCAGCTATATTACTTATATTCTTTCTATTTTATAATGCTATTGTTTCCTTTATTACCAAATGTATGATAGAGCCTCAGATAAAATTATTCATCTATTTTATAATGCTGTTGTTTCCTTTATTACCAAATGTATGATGGAGCCTCAGATAAAATTATTCATGATCAGGTGATTTGAAACCACTGATCAAATAAATAGTTCCATAAGATCAATGACTGTAATAGTGTAACTGTAGGTATGGGAAGAAGCAATGAGGGAACCATTCCCTGGACCATAACAGATTAGGTGTTATGGTGGTCCAGAGGCTTCTGGCTACTGTTAACAGAGCCTAGTCCAGTAATAGCACATTGAGTGGCCTATCAAGGAAATCCCTACCTGATCTGGGCATGAGCATTCCTAATGCTATGAAACAAGTTGGTCACGAAATGTCTCCCAAACCTTGGTCAAAATTAAGATGACAAAAAAAAAAAAAGATAGAAAGGGAAGGGATTGTACAATAAAGAATGAAGCAAAATTGACAGCACTGCTCCTCAGACAGACAGATATTTTCAGGAGAAATTTTTATGAATCTGATTCTTTTGTCTTCCCATAGCTATGAAAACACTAAAACCATTACCTTAGATGTCTATTCCTAGTGACTAACAACAACCTTCTACAAGAGATGTGTGCTTGGTCGCACATACCCTCTTCACCAAAATCATATGCACACTGCCCTCCCGCTTTGCCTCTTCAAAACAGTTCTCAGCATTCTGAGAGACTATCTTTAGGTTATTTTCAGGTTGGCTCAAATAAAATTTTCCACTTCTTTTTTAGATTGACTACTGATTAATTTTTTCACAAGCCCCTTGGCAGGTTTAGCTTCATTTCTAGACTTCAACCCTGTACCCTTATTGCAAACCACTCTTTTTTGCTGTTGTTGTAAAGTTAGGTTTGAGTAAATTCTGTTACTTGCAAATACAATGAACTCTAACTAAAGCATGGCCCAACCTTGGACAGATAATGAAAATGAAGATAATAGGAAGAATATAAGAGATGTTGTGTGTTTGTGCTCACTCTGCCGTAACTGACTCTTTGCAATTCCATGGACGGCAGCCCTCCGGGCTCTTTTGTCCATGGGGTTCTCTAGGTGGCAACACTGGAGTGGGTTGCCATTTCCTCCTCCAGGGGGCCTTCCTGACCCAAATATCAAAGCTGCGTCTCCTGTGGCTCCTCCTTTGGCAGGCAGATTCTTCACCACTGAGCCACCTGGGAAGCTCAGTAACAGATAATAAGGGAGTAAAAGTGAAGGGAACTGCAACTAGTTGCATCTGGACGTCTTGGTTCCCCGACCACAGTCCTGGGTTCCCACTGGTCCAATCCTTCGTAAGAGGAAGAAGGGCAGAATCGGTGAGCAGCAACTGGGAGTCAGTCTTACGCATGTAGAGGCTGGTGAGAACAGGATATCCAAATAGAATGCCCAGCAGCTGGATAGGACTATGTATCTCAGGGCAGTTCTGATCTGGAAATGTATGCTAGGCCATCTCTAACAGGTAGATGGTCTGAAACTATGGAAGGGAACAAAATCTGGCAGAGTTATAAGCCAAGGCCCGGGGCGCACTAGCATTAAAGTGTAAACTGAGTAGAAAAAGTCATGAAGAAGACTCAAGATGAAATGCTGTACTGGGCCAATAAGGGAAAGCTCTTAGGAAGAATGCTGACCAAGGGAGGACAGCCCAGATAGCTGATTCATTGAGAGGATGACAAATGCGAGGATGGGAAGAGGAAAACCCAACTCCCCAACATTGGGGACCTTCTGTGAGGCAGACATTTCCTTACCTCATTTCATCCTCAAAACAGCCTTTCCAGACAGGTGGCACTACATCTTTTTAAAGATGAGAGGAAAAGACCAAGGTTCCCTGGGGATGGGCTACATTAATTACATTCTATATGTTCGGTCCCTGGAGGAGAGCCTTCCCCTAATTTGTTTAAAGAATGAACATTTCTACAATTTTGTAGGTGGTGCTAGTGGTAGAGAACCTGCTTGACAATGCAGGTAGATGTAAAAGGCATGGGTTTGCTCCCTGGTTTGGGAGGATCCCTGGAGAACATGGCAACCCAGTCCAGTATTCTTGCCTGGAGAATCCATGTGACAGAGGAGACTGCTGGGCTGCAGTCCCCAGGATCTTAGAGAGTCGGATACAGCTGAAGCAACTTAGCATACACGCACCTGGAACTAATTGGACTGGTTACTCTCAAACTCACATATGATTTGGGGAGCAAGGTTCTACCTTAGGGACAGAGCAGGCCTATTTCTTAGAGCACACCCCTGGATTTCGTGTTATTATTTCAACTCATTGACAGCATCTCCATTTCTTCTGCTTACCTTTCAGCAAGACATATGAATGACAGAAAGGTCAGTCAAGGAAACTATATCATCATATCACCAAAGACGTTCTAGGGAACCCTTAGGGTATTTTCTTAGGGTATAAATCTTAGGGTATTTTACAAACTGGTGGCAGGGGGATAAATTTCCATTAATTATCACAGAAGTTTAAACTCATATCTGACTCAGAAAACATGCAGAAAGGATTTGACTGTCTTTTGATGTAAACCACAAGTCATGCCACTCAGGGTATACTTAGTCACAGCTCCTACACTTCCTAGGGAGGCATTGTTTGTTATTGTTTAAAGGCCACTGAGGGCTTTTCTGGTTCACTTATATGTGGAATCTAGAAAAATGGTTGAAATGAACTTATTTGCAAAGCAGAAATTGAATATCAGATGTAGAGAACAAACTTATGGCTACCAAAGACATGAAGGGAAGGTTGGATGAATTGGGATTGACATATATACACTACTATGTATAAAGAAGAAAACTAAATCTACTGTATAGCACTGGAAACTCTACTCAGTGCTCTGTGGTGACCTAAATCGGACAGGAATCCAAAAACGAGAGGATATATGCATACATATAGCTGATTTGTTCTGCTGTATGGTAGAAAGTAACACAACATTGTAAAGCAACTATACTCCAATAAAAGTTAACTTTAAAAACATCACTGAAGTCTTTTCTCCCTGACTAAACATAAGAGGAAAAAAGAATGTATCTAACACTGAAGCAGATAACACTGTGGTCACATTTGTTAGTTAAAAAAATATATACTATTTTCCCTTTTTCTATATTTTGAAAATTAGAAACAAGTATCAAAAAAAAAGGGTATAACAATTTTGTATTTACAGAGGATGCCTCAAATGCTGGACTGATGGATGGGTTTGGGCCAAAGAGGACAAGTTAACTATCCAATGCCTCTGCTTTTCACAAATGATCTGGCATTTCTAAGCTGCTATACACAGGGAGCAGAAGGGAAATTAACATGGTCTCAGGCCCTCCCTTGGGCCTGAGTTATATAGGATATCTCATTTAAACACCACAAGAACCACAGGAGGTATTATTCCTGATTTTCAGGTCACTGAGACTCTGAGAAGTTAAGAAGCTTGTGGAGTTTACATCCGAGTAGTGAATTTCAATTTAAATTCATACCTAACACAGTAGGTGGTGTTAATATTTGAAGTACCATGTTTTTGCCCCTGAAATGACTCCAGATAAGAAAAAACATTTAAATAACAAAAGCTGTTTATATGTGCCCTCATTTTCCAGATAGAATTAAGTCACTCATTTTTCACTGGTCAAGTAGCATATTAATTTATGCTTTTATAATAAAGCATTATAATTATTTGGTCTATCTGCTTAGGAAGAATATAGACTTCTTAAAGACAAGAATTTTAGTTTCCAAGTATCTGAAACTCTATTAACAATACAGTAAATGCTGGTTGAAAAATAAATAAATGAATACTTGAGCAGATGTAGTTTTAAGATTCCTGTAACAGGACAAAATTATCTGTGAATTACACAAAGAAAACAAAAGATTATCATATTCAAGAAAATATATTCTCATAAAATTTCTTATGAAGCTCACATTTTATTGCTTACATTTTTCTTCTGAGACTAAAATCAGTCTCCTGACAACTTTTACATGAAGGGAAGGTTGGATGAATTGGGATTGACATATATACACTACTATGTATAAAGAAGAAAACTAAATCTACTGTATAGCACTGGAAACTCTACTCAGTGCTCTGTGGTGACCTAAATCGGACAGGAATCCAAAAACGAGAGGATATATGCATACATATAGCTGATTTGTTCTGCTGTATGGTAGAAAGTAACACAACATTGTAAAGCAACTATACTCCAATAAAAGTTAACTTTAAAAACATCACTGAAGTCTTTTCTCCCTGACTAAACATAAGAGGAAAAAAGAATGTATCTAACACTGAAGCAGATAACACTGTGGTCACATTTGTTAGTTAAAAAAATATATACTATTTTCCCTTTTTCTATATTTTGAAAATTAGAAACAAGTATCAAAAAAAAAGGGTATAACAATTTTGTATTTACAGAGGATGCCTCAAATGCTGGACTGATGGATGGGTTTGGGCCAAAGAGGACAAGTTAACTATCCAATGCCTCTGCTTTTCACAAATGATCTGGCATTTCTAAGCTGCTATACACAGGGAGCAGAAGGGAAATTAACATGGTCTCAGGCCCTCCCTTGGGCCTGAGTTATATAGGATATCTCATTTAAACACCACAAGAACCACAGGAGGTATTATTCCTGATTTTCAGGTCACTGAGACTCTGAGAAGTTAAGAAGCTTGTGGAGTTTACATCCGAGTAGTGAATTTCAATTTAAATTCATACCTAACACAGTAGGTGGTGTTAATATTTGAAGTACCATGTTTTTGCCCCTGAAATGACTCCAGATAAGAAAAAACATTTAAATAACAAAAGCTGTTTATATGTGCCCTCATTTTCCAGATAGAATTAAGTCACTCATTTTTCACTGGTCAAGTAGCATATTAATTTATGCTTTTATAATAAAGCATTATAATTATTTGGTCTATCTGCTTAGGAAGAATATAGACTTCTTAAAGACAAGAATTTTAGTTTCCAAGTATCTGAAACTCTATTAACAATACAGTAAATGCTGGTTGAAAAATAAATAAATGAATACTTGAGCAGATGTAGTTTTAAGATTCCTGTAACAGGACAAAATTATCTGTGAATTACACAAAGAAAACAAAAGATTATCATATTCAAGAAAATATATTCTCATAAAATTTCTTATGAAGCTCACATTTTATTGCTTACATTTTTCTTCTGAGACTAAAATCAGTCTCCTGACAACTTTTGTCCATGGGATTTTCCAAGCAATAGTCCTGGAGTGGATTGCCATTTCCTTCTCCAGGTGATCTTCCCAACCCAGGGATCGAACCCAGGTCTCCTGCATTGTAGACAGACGTTTTACCGTCTGAGCCACCAGGGAAGTCGCCAAGAAAGGTTTAAAGTATTTCAAACACAACTTTTGATCTTCCACTTTCACTTGAAACTCCATTTTTCCTCATTCGGATGTACATTAAAGTCCATCTTCTTCACTTATGGACTTCCTAGGTGGAGCTGGTGGTAAAGAACCTGCCTGACAGTGCAGGAGACTTCACTATTCTTGCTTGGAGAATCCCATGGACAGAGGCGCCTGGTGGGCTATGGTCTATAGGGTGGCAAAGAATCGTACAAGACTGAAGAGGTTTAGGACAGCATCGCACTGCACTTTATTGGTAATCAGAATGAAGGGAATTAACAGGCATGCCCAAATTTCCATGGTAGAGATAGATCTTGCAACAAATTATCCTGATTCCAATGATCACAAATGACTACAATATATTCATCTTGAAACATTCCAATGAGATATGCATATTACCTTTCAAAGGCTTTTGGATTATATTCTGAGCCCTACTAAGGAGGCAAAGAGAAGAGAAGGCTCATATTAGTCAGTTAGCATTCTGTTCCATTCATACTACCTGCTGAGAACTTCAGAGAGAGTAAAACATCACATTTGGTTCAGACTTATAACATGAGAGAGCAAATCCTTATTCTTTTCTTATTTCCTGTCAACTTTATTTTTCTCTATATTTACCACCATCTGGCTTGCTTTTTGTACTATGTTTCCTGATTGCATGGTAATTTTTCACACTAGGAGACTTTGTTGGGGATAAAATATGATAATGGAACAAATTCAAAACTATTACACTTATAAAATTAAATTATTAAATATGATTAAGAAGTATAATACCATTAGGCTGGCCTGTCCAGGAACTCTAGATCAGCATATAAAGCAAAGTTCTCAATTGGGTATTAGCAATTTAATCTGATGCATTTTCTAACTCTTGAGATGGATACAACTTTATTAGCTCATAGTCATTTTGGACCTTTATCCTTGGGTGATACTGAATTTCACTAACTTTGGTTTGTTTACATATCACTCCCAAACAAGTTTTAAAGTGACAGCCCTAGGCACTTAAGGTGTTCTACCACTAAAGGGTAGCCCAGATGACCCAGAGTCAGAAAATCAGGTTCTAGCCTCAGTCAGTTTTCACCCCAATCCCAAAGAAGGGCAGTGTTTAAGAATGTTCAAACTACCACACAGTTGTGCTCATGCTAGTAAGGTTATGTTCAACACCTTTCAAGCTAGGCTTCAGCAGTAGAAGCCTATTCAGTAGAAGCTCAATTCAGCTTCTTGAATTGAGAACTTTCAGATGTACTAGCTGGGTTTAGAAAAGACGGAGAAACCAGAGATCAAATTGCTGACATTCACTTGATCACAGGGAAAGCAAGGGAATTTCGGGAAAACATCTACTTCTGCTTCATTGACTATGCTGAAGTCTTCGACTATGTAGATCACAACCAACTGTGGAAAATTCTTAGAGACGGTAATATCAGCCTATTTTATCTGTCTCCTGAGAAAGATGTATGTGGGTAAAGAAGCAACAGTTAGGACCTTACATGGAATAACTGACTGGTTCAAAATTGGGAAAGGAGTATGATGAGGTTGTATACTGTCACTCTGTTTATTTAATTTATATGCAGAGTTCATCATGCAAAATGCTGGGCTGGATGAGTTACAAGCTGGAATCAAGACTGTCAGTAGAAATATCAACAATGTCAAATATGCAGATGATACCACTCTAATGGCAAAAAGTGAAGAGGAACTGAATAGCCCTTTGATGAGAGTGAAAGAGAAAAGTGAAAAAGCTGGCTTAAAACTCAACATTCAAAAAGTGAAGATCATGGCATGCTATCCCATCACTTCACATCAAGGGGAAAAAGTGGAAGCAGTGACTGATTTTCTCTTCTTGGTCCCCAAAATCACTGCAGATGGTGACTGCAGCCATGAAATTAGAAGATGCTTGCTCCCTGGAAGGAAGGCTATAACAAACTAGACAGCATATTAAAAAGCAGAGACATCACAAAGGTCTGTATTGTTAAAATCCATGGTTTTTCCAGTAGTCATGTAGGGATGTGAAACTTGGATCATAAAGAAAGCTGAGCACCAAAGAACTGATATTTTCGAATGGTGGTCCTGGAGAAGAATCTTGAGAGTCCGTTGTTCAGCAAGGAGATCAAACCAGTCAATTCTAAAGAAAATCAACTCTGAATACTCACTGGAAGGCAAGATGCTGAAGCTCCAGTACCTTGGCCACCTAATGTGAACAGCTGACTCACTGGAAAAGACCCTGATGCTGGGAAAGATTGGAGGCAAAAGGAGAAGAGGGTTGCAGAGGATTAGATGGTTGGATAGCATCACCAATTCAATGAACATGAACTTTGGCATACTCTGAGAGATAGTGAGGAATAGGATGGCCTGGCTTGCTGCAGTCCATGGGGTCAGAAAGAGTCAGACACAACTTAGCAATTGAACACCTTCAGCTCTAAAACTTATGTTACAGTGGACAAGTCTCTTTAACTCATTAAACCTTTGCTTCCTTAGTTTGAGAATAAACAGAACTGCCGTGCTGACTCAACAGGATATTTATAAAGAACAAGAGAGGTCACATCTATGAAAATTTTTATAGTGTTATATATAAAAAACAGTAAAAATGTTTGTTTTTACCATGACATTAATAATTATATTACTAAGAGGCTAAAAGTGTTGTCCTGTTTTTCCTTTTCTGATAATATTTATTTTACATGCTAGAGTAGTATCAGGAATTAGGTTGGCATAAAGGTAATTCTGGTTTTGGACAGCGAACTTTAAATCATTATAACTAGACTCAAAAACATTTTTATTAAACAAAATATTAACCATTACAATCAATACATTTTTGCAAATGAGAAATAAATCTGTCTACTCCTGTAGCATAAAAACTCATGCTTTGGGATTTGACAAACTCTTAGAAAGCATTTTCTGCCTACTGCTGGATGTGGAAGTGTTTTTCCTGCAAAAATTGTCAAGATGCTTGAAGAAGTCATAGTCAGTTGGCAAGAGGTCAGGAGAATATGGCAGACGAGGCAAACTTTGTGGCCCAATTCACTCAACTTTTGAAGCACTGGTTGTATGATATGCAGTCAGGTGTCATCATGGAGAAGAACTGGGCCCATTCTGTTGACCAATACCACCTCCAGATGTTGCAGTTTTTGGGGCATCTCATCAATTTGCTCAGCATACTTTCTCAGATGTAATGGTTTCGTTAGGATTCAGAAAGCTGTAGTGGATCAGACTTGTAGCAGACCATCAGACAGTGACCGTGACCTTTTTTGGGGCAAGTTTAGCTTTAGGAAGTGCTTTGGAGCTTCTCAGTCCAACCACTGAGCTGGTTGTTGCTAGCTGTCGAATAAAACTCACTTTTCATCGCTCGTCACAATCCAATTGAGAACTGGTTCACTGTTGTCGCAAAGAATAAGAGAAGACGACACTTTAATGATGATGCTTTTGATATGTGGTCAGCTCATGAGCCACTGACTTTTGGAGCTTTTTCACCTCTCCAGTTTGCTTCAGATGCCAAATGACCATAGAGTGATCGATGTTGAGTTCTTCAGCAACTTCTCGTGCAGGTGCGACAGGGTCAGCTCCAATGACCCGCTGTACTGTGAATTTGTTAGCTGTTTGTTAACCACCACTGCACTGTAAAGTTGCAAGCAGTTCCTGGGCCAAATGTGTTGCTGATGTTGTGTGTTGTCTCCCCTGCTTTATGGCCCATTTTGAACTCAAATAAGAAAATTGCCCGAATATGCTTTTTTGCCTAACATCATTTCCCTAGTCTAAAATAAACAGCAAGTAATAAGGCATTAGCAAAAAAAAAAAAAAAAGTGAGAAATGCACATGAAAATGATGTATAATATAACCACATTTATTTACAAATGTATTTCAACGTAACATAACAAAGTTCAATGATGCAAAACCGCAATTATTTTTGCACCAACCCAATATTAATGCTTAGTAAATGATAGCTATTAAGATTAGTATTGCAAGGCCATTTTTTTCCAAAGCCTCCTGTTATCTCTAGTAAACACAAAGAAGTTGTGATCCACCAGGATTAAAGTAAAGCAGTTATGCAGGTGGGAATGATCTGCCCATCCTATGTAATTGCTTATTTTCCACCCCTACTTTAAGTTAGTAGAAAAGAGAAAGAAGAGATGAATCTGGGAGCATTAATCTAAAAGAAGAGCAGCTTAAAAATAGCAGACTATTTAGAGCGTCCAAAAGAAGTTTATACACCCATAATCCCTTCTACCTGAAGCTGACATAAAAGCTTAAAATTCTGGATTTCCTTCTCCTCTTTACTGCAGATTTTCTGTGTAACCTTAAAATGATCCATTTAAACACTTGGTTTTCCCAGGTAAAACTCTGCTACCTTCCACCTGTCCAAGATGGACTAATTTTATGATTATCAAGACATATCAAAATATAGCTTATTTTAAGTTTCTCAAAAGAAGCAAGATGCTACCAAACCCAAATGTAGCCAAGTGTTTCCTTTCTTTTACTTTCTCTCTTTTTCTTTTTCTCCTCTCTCTCCCTCCCTACCACCTAATTATTCACCCATACATTTTGGTTGTGGTAATAATAATGTGGGAATGACCTTTTATTAATAAAATAAAAACTTTTAGCTAGAAATTGGAAAATTATTGACATTATAACTAGAGTTTAGAATAAATCACATGAGAATTACTTAAGGAAGTTGTTTTCACATTAATCATCATATTCTTCATAGATCACTACTCTTCCATTTATTTTGACATGGAAATATTTTATTGCTCTGTGAGACAGTACAATAATATAGCAGGAATATATCAGGAAAACAGAACTCTATTTGCTCTGTTCTTTCTTGTGAATAGAGAATAACCTATTCAGCAGCATGTTTGAAATTATTGATTAGAGTCAAAATAGAAAATTGCCTCTTCTAAAAGTTAAATGTAGTGTCTGATGTATGTAACAGTTTTAAGACCTCAGAAGTCCTATGCTTGATATGACAGGAGGACGATAAGGTATGGGTTAGGATATAAACATGACGTATATAAATATAAGATACCTGGATACACTCAGTATATATATATATTTTTTTTTTCACAGCAGAGAATAAATATTCTAAGAAATACCTATATTTGTTTAACTGAAATAGAACATTAATTCATGGATATAGAAATAAAGATCCTATGAGGGAGACCAGAGAAGACTAAACATGGTAAGATTATATAATACAATTGTAAGGATGATTTTATGTTTCAATATTTTTTCATATGATCTTTTATGAACTGTTCTTGGTAAAAGTCAGAATTCAAACTTGGGGTAGAAAATGGATTTTATAAAAAACATTTCAACTTCTACAGATTTTTAAGTTTGGGTTGGAAATATAAAGGAGCACTGCCTACTTCATTTTCCACTTGAAAGAGAAAAAGCGAAAAAGAATAAAGAGTAATATACATAAAAAATATTCATTAAAAAACAGAATTCTGAATTAAATAACATTTTAAAATGAAAAAAATGTAATATATATTTTCTAGTAAAGGCAATAAAAAGCTATTAAGCTGCATTTAAAGATTATTTTAAACTATAAGAAACAAAAATTATGATACTTTTTACTGTATCTTAAGGATAATGGAGGAAAAATGGAAAAAGAAAAACTTATACATGCACACACATGAATATAGACTAGATAAAGTAGAAGAAAACACATTATATGAAGATTCTAAATTAGTCATTTTCCATCCAAATAATAAAAATAGCATGGTCTATTTTAAAGAAATTGATTTACAGTTTTACGGGCTTAAAATATGAATGTCTGAAGTTACGTACTATGAAAAACCAACAGTTACTTAGCATAGGTAACATCATTTAAGTGTCTAGTCTTCTAACGTCTGATACTAAGGTTATATTAACGTGTGCAGGGAGTTGCCTATTCGGCATCATGTAGACACAGTATAAAATTAACCATCATTTACCTTGTTTTATTCCTACTTTCCAGGATTAATATTCAACTACAAGCAACAGCTGTATTGAAGACATTACCTATTAGTTTGTGATAAGCAAAGTACATTAATGACTATCATACATCTTAAGGAATATCAAGATCCTTATAGTCATTTCACTTGATCTCACTGTGAAAAGACTGAGAATATGGAGAAATAAACACTTTATTAAAATTTGAAAACCTGGATCAGCACATTTTGCATTAGATATCACAAGTGGACTATATAACAATCATTTCAACTAGGAACACACTGGCTTCACCTCACCCACCAATTAGATTGGCCCTGTCTGTGATCCTTGCCTTATAGAAATACAAAAAAGCACAACAAAAATTCACTTTCTATGCTTTAAACTTGTCAAGTTTAAATGCCTAGAAAAGGGTAGAACAAACAAAAGATTTTGAGAACTAGGACATATGTTAAATTAGGTTGATGAACCAGATTTGTACATAGGATTATTACTGAATTGTGTTGTTTGAAAGATTGGTGCTAGACTTGTTACAATTCTGTACCATTACCACACTAAGGACAGGGGATGTGCCTCAGAAAAGTCATGGTATGCCACATCCAGAAACAAAAATGTTAGGTGCTATACTGACAGATAAGCTTAATAGATATGATAATGGTAAGGAAAAAATGAAAGTAAATGTTAGAGGGGAGGAGAGAACCAATATTAAAATGTAGTTCAGAAAGCTAACAAGGATTACCATTAAAGTACAAATTCACAAAGGGTATGGATATATTCCAGTTGGAGTTTCTTAGTAAATTCCAACTTAATCTAATCGGTCCTTGGGCCCTAGTTACTACTTTAACTAATTCATTCTTCTGAAATTACCACTGAATAATTCATTATAACCCAAGTAATCAAGACAGTAAAAGAGATACAGATGTGTAGATGGATTTTTGGACTCTCTGAGGGAGAGGGAAAGGTAGAGGGTGGGATGATTTGGGAGAATAGCATTGAAATGTGTATACTATCACGTAAGAAACTAATCGCCGGTCTGTGTTCGATGCAGGATGCAGGATGCTTGGGGCTGGTGCATGGGGATGATCTGGAGGGATGATGTGGGGTGGGAGGTGGGGGGGGGGTTCATGTTTGCGAGTTCAAATAAAAAGAAAAAAAAAAGTCCCCAAAACAAATGGTTTACTAGGTAAAATCTATTTTACATAATTTGTATTTTTCTAATGAATAATTTTAACCAGCATGTATAGGGGAAAGCTTCTGAAAACATAGCTTTTCACCAATAACCAGATTCTCAGTAAAAATCATGGCTTTTCTCTAACCCATATTCTGTCACCTAGGATCTTAAAAGTCTTCTCTTGGAACAATCTTACGTAGCTCTTATGACAATCTGAAATTCTGTATTAAATTGTGAATTTATTTAATGTGTTATTTCCTGCACCAGCCTGTATATTCTATAAGGCCAAGGACTGTGTCTCCTGTATTCACTGCTATGTGTCTAGTCCAAAATCAACCATCAAAAGTGGGTTTAACATTGAATGAATGAAATACAGTCGAACCCCCACTATTCACTCTGCTTCACCCACAAAACACATACAACTTTGAGAATTACTGTGAAAACTAGAAAATGCAGAACTTTTGTATATTTCCTACTTCTTTGCTCCCAGTCCATCCCTGGTCCACTGCACTCTAAGTTGTAAGACACACTTTTATTAATGTTCTTATCACACTGTGTTGTAACGGACTGTCCTAAAAGGAAATGAACTAGTTGTGTGTCCACTGATCTCTAATAAATGCCAGGGTTACCCTTCGGTTTACTTTTTAATGAGAATCAAGAAATAGCTTATGAAAAATGATACATTTAGTAGCTCAGAATAAAAGAAACTAATTGATGGCATAAAAAAGAAATTGTAAGAAATCAAATAAAGCCAATAGTTACAATGAACAAAATAAGTCACTTCCTTCTAGTTAAAATTTGGTAAGACTTTTAAACTATACAGTTTTTTTTCTTTTTAATACTGTATGGTTAAGTATCTCCCAAAAGGAGACTTCTACATTTAATAAAAACAAATCTCCATGAGTCCTACTATTTTTTTTCTGTATAAAATAATTCCTCACAATCTTTTCAGTAAAAAGTTAGAAAGAAATACATACATGATGGTGTTAATGCCTGAGAGCTGTTGGAACATTTGTAGACCACAACCCACAATTAACGCTCGGCGAGTTGGGGGATAACTCAGCATTCTGCAGATCACAGGTCCAGCTTTTTAAAAAAAAAGAAGGAAAAAGAAGGACACATCTATTATTTTTTAGCTCCCACAGTAATTATTCCCATTAGGATAAATTTCTCCCAATCTCTATGGAATCAACACAACTTGGCATTTAAAAATAGAACATGTGTACTTTTATAGAAATAGGGGCATAATATATTTTTGAAAACAGTAAATATTTGAGTTGAAACTATAAAATCAACTACAGAGAATTCAAGTTAAAACATTTTATGGATACTAAGGGGAAGATCTACATAACTGTAATGGTTAGAAATTCTTTTTCCTTAAATTCCTAAGAGCTGTAATAAACACTCTGTTCTTCTGCTTCCAGGCAATTAATTACTATTTAAAATCCACTCACTGTGGGGCAACTTACAATGTTACTGGAAAAATTGCTTTAATCAACTAAAAGAATGGCATTCATTAAAAAACAATTAAACAAGGAACAGAATTTATTACAATTTATTTGACTAAAGGGAGAAGGCAATGGCACCCCACTCCAGTACTCTTGCCTGGAAAATCCCATGGACGGAGGAGCCTGGAAGGCTGCAGTCCACGGGGTCGCTGAGAGTCAGACACGACTAAGCGACCTCACTTTCACTTTGCACTTTCATGCATTGGAGAAGGCAATGGCAACCCAGTCCAGTGTTCTTGCCTGGAGAATCCCAGGGACAGTGGAGCCTGGTGGGCTGCCGTCTATGGGGTCGCACAGAGTCAAACACGACTGAAGCAACTTAGCAGCAGTAACAGCAGCATTTGACTAAAGTAACAAAATTCATTCCAATGTATTTAAAGTTAAGGAATCTGACTGTGACATCAGACTCAGTTATGACTGAAATGAATATTATTAATAAAAATACCCAAAAGATAATAAAGAGAAAAAATTTAAAATCTATTTTATATAGGTATATGTATGATATTTCTAGATTTTTTAATAGTTTCCTAGTGGTATTAAATGATAATTTTAAAATATCAATGGGCTTTCAAAATGGCTGTCTCTATATCAGAATCTAGATCAATTCTGAAAAGCTCTAGATCTGAACCCTCAGGCCTTAAGTAAGGTAATTAACCAACTGAGGCCTATCATTTGGACATAACTACCCAAAGTGCCCCTTCTAATCCCAGAAGTGCTTGTTACAACTTCACAGAGACACGATGTACAGTGTCATTATGGTGCCAGAGTTGACTAAGGATCTTTGGTATTCCTGCTGTATAAGAAATAGCCTGCAATCACTAGGATGTTAATTGCTTCATTACAGGAATTTTTCCTGGAGGCTATTTTTTTTTTTTTAAGTAAACCCTAAACCATGTAATTGGAAGGACTGATGTTGAAGCTGAAACTTCAATACTTTGGCCACCTGATGCGAAGAGGTGAGTCATTTGAAAAGTCCCTGATGCTGGGAAAGACTGAGGGCAGGAGAAGGGGACAAGAAAGGATGAAATGGTTGGATGGCATCACCGACTCAATGAACATGGGTTGGATAGACTCCAGCAATTTGTGATGGACAGGGAGGCCTGGCGTGCTGTGGTTCATGGGGTTGCAAAGAGTCAGACATGACTGAGCGACTGAACTGATGCTGATACTGAAACCAAGTCAGGTAGAAATCCACCTGAGAAATGAGAAAATTTTACTATTTTGGAATCTTCTGGAAATCTAATATTCCAGTTCACAGAAATGGAATAGAATGTGCTATTATCTCAGCAATACAAGCTCACACAGGATGTCAAGACAGGGCATTAGTTAGTATTGAAGACTGCTGGGTGAAGATATTCATCTCTACATAGGAACAATTATAATCACATGAAGACTTGATTGACTTCCAACAATTTTGTCTCTAGAAGGTAAGACTGGACACACCCATTTAGAAAGTAGGCTAAGAGTATTATAAATGTCAAGTTGTTTTATATTTAAATAAGGTTTTAAGAAGGTTGTTTCAAATAGGTAGCTTTTATGAAAATATAGAAATATATCTGGGTCACTTCTCTGAAAAGCAGACTCATCTGCGAACTTAGAAATCTATGAATGAGCCACAAAATAAGGACTGTGCACACCATCAATTAAATATCTACCTATTTCCATAAATCAAAAAATTCATATAAAAGATTATTCAGTGACTAAGTTGATTGATTGTTATCCCATGGACTGTAGCACCCAGGCTCCTACATCTTTATAGAATCGGACTTTACTTTCACCACCAGACATATCCACAGTTGAGCACTGTTTACAATTTGGCCCATTACTTAATTCTTTTGGGAGTATTTAGTGATTGCCTTCCATCCTTCCCTAGTAGCATACTGGACACCTTCCCATCTGGGGGGCTCATCTTCCAGTGTCATATATTTGTGCCTTTTCATACTGTTAATGAGGTTTCTTGTGGCAAGAATAACAGAGTGGGTTGCCTCCTCCAGTGGACCATGTTTTGTCAGAACTCTTCACTATGACACATCTGTCTTGGGTGGCCTTGGACAGCATGGCTCAAAGCTTCATTGAGTTATGCAAGCCCTTTCACCACGGCAAGAATGTGATCCATGAAGGGGAAAAGATTATAATTTACTTTATATACCATGAAAAAATTTAAAGAAAACAACTATGATATGACAAAACAGAACAAAACAAAAAACACCCAAACCCATTTTTCAGCTTTTAGGAAACTTCATAGATGAGAAACTAGTCTTCTGTAAGATCTATCATAATCTTTGGATAGATGTATCTATTTTCTCTATTAACCTGTTTCATGACTTGATAGTTTAAGCAATACTGATATGGGAGGGCAGAAAAATAAAGAGAAAATGATGACAAATTAGATTAAAGTTTTATTGGCCAAAATAACAAGAGATAAATTATCACACAACATCCCATATTTATTTCCTAGTTTTTTTTTTTTTTAACCTGGGTTTTTAAAAACAGAGCTGGAGTAATCAGGTTCTGTGACTTTAAACTATCCTCGAAAGCTACAGGAAACAAAACAGCATGGTACTGGCACAAAATCAGAAATATAGATCAATGGAACATAATAGAAAGTCTAGAGATAAACACAAGCGCCTATGGTCATTTAATCTATGATAAAGGAGGTAAGAACTAGACATGGAAAAACAGACTGGTTCTAAATTGGGAAAGGAGTATGTCAAGATTGTATATTGTCACCCTGCTTATCTAACTTATATGCNAAGTCTAGAGATAAACACAAGCGCCTATGGTCATTTAATCTATGATAAAGGAGGCAAGAACTAGACATGGAAAAACAGACTGGTTCTAAATTGGGAAAGGAGTATGTCAAGATTGTATATTGTCACCCTGCTTATCTAACTTATATGCAGAGTACATCATTGTAAATGCCGGGCTGGATGAAACACAAGTTGGAATGAAGATTGCTGGGAAAAATATCAATAACCTCAGATATGCAGATGACACCAACCTTATTGCAGAAAGTGAAAAGGACTTTAAGAGCCTCTTGATGAAAGTGAAAGAGGACAATGAAATGCTGGCTTAAAAGTCAACATTCAAAAAACAAAGATCATGGTATCTGGTTCCATCATTCATTCATTCATTATTTCATTTCAGTCACTTATCCATGTCCAACTCTTTGCGACCCAATGGACTGCAGCACGTCAGGCCTCCCTGTCCATCACCAACTCCCAGAACTTACTCAAACTCATGTCCATTAAGTCGGTGATGACATCCAACCATCTCATCCTCTGTTGTCCCCTTCTCTTCCCACCATCAATCTTTCCCAGCAACATGGTCTTTTCAAATGAGCCAGCTCCTCGAATCAGGTGGCCACAGTATTGGAGTTTCACCTTCAACCTGAGTCCTTCCAATGAACAACCAGGACTGAACTCCATTAGGATAAACTAGCTGGATCTTCTTGCAGTCCAAGGGACTCTCAAGAGTCTTCTCCAACACCACAGTTCAAAAACATTAATTCTTTGGCGCTCAGCTTTCTTTATAGTCCAACTCTCACATCCATACATGACTACTGGAAAAACAATAGCTTTGACTAGACAGTCCTTTGTTGCCAAAGTAATGTCTCTGCTTTTGAATATGCTATCTAGGTTGGTCATAACTTTTCTTCCAAGGAGTAAGCGTCTTTTAATTTCATGGCTGCAATCACCATCTGCAGTGATTTTGGAGCTCAAAAAAATAAATTCTGACACTGTTTCCACTGTTTCCCCATCTATTTGCCATGATGTGATGGGACTGGATGCCATGATCTTAGTTTTCTAAATGTTGAGCTTTAAGCTGTTTTCTCTCTCCTCTTTCACTTTCATCAAGAGGCTCTTTAGTTCTTCTTCACTTTCTGCCATAAGGGTGGTGTCATCTGCACATCTGAGGTTATTGATCTTTCTCCCCATAATCTTGATTCCAGCTTGTGCTTCATCAAGCCCAGCATTTCTCATGATGTACTCTGCATATAACTTAAATAAGCAGGGTGACAATATACAGCCTTGACATGCTTCTTTCCTGATTTGGAACCAGTCTGTTGTTCCATGTACAGTTCTAACTTTTGCTTCCTGACCTGCATAGAGATTTCTCAAGAAAAAGGTCAGGTGGTCTGGTATTCCTATCTCTTTTAAGAAATTTCCAGATTTTATTGTGATCCACACAGTCAAAGGCTTTGGCATGACATGCTCCTTTCCTGATTTGGAACCAGTCTGTTGTTCCATGTACAGTTCTAACTTTTGCTTCCTGACCTGCATAGAGATTTCTCAAGAAAAAGGTCAGGTGGTCTGGTATTCCTATCTCTTTTAAGAAATTTCCAGATTTTATTGTGATCCACACAGTCAAAGGCTTTGGCATAGTCAATAGAGCAGAGACAGATGTTTTTCTGGAACTCTCTTGCCTTTTCCATGATCCAAAGGATGTTGGCAATTTGATCTCTGGTTCCTCTTCCTTTTCTAAATCCAGCTTGAACATCTGGAAATTCACGGTTCATGTATTGGAGAATTTTGAGCATTACTTTACTAGCGTGTGAGATGAGTGCAGTTGTGCGGTATTTTGAGCATTCTTTGGCATTGCCTTTCCTTGGGATTGGAATGAAAACTGACCTTTTCCAGTCCTGTGGCCACTGCTGAGTTTTCCAAATTTTCTGGTGTATTGAGTGCTGCACTTTCACAGCATCATCAGGATTTGAAATAGCTCAACTGGAATTCCATCACCTCCACTAGCTTTGTTCATAGTGACGCTTCCTAAGGCCCACTTGAATTCCCATTCATGATGTCTGGTTCTAGGTGAGTGATCACACCATCATGAATATCTGGGTCATGAAGATCTCTTTTGTATAGTTCTTCTGTATATTTTTGCCACCTCTTCTTAATATATTCTGCTTCTGTTAGGTCCATGTATTTTCTTTCCTTTCTTATTCCCATCTTTGCATGAAAAGTTCCCTTGATATCTCTAATTTTCTTAAAGTGATCTCTAGTCTTTCCCATTCCATCTGGTTCCATTCATGGCAAATAGATGGGAAACAATGCAAACAGCGACAGGCTTTATTTTCCTGGGCTCCAAAATCACTGCAGATGGTGACTGCAGCCATGAAAAAAAAAAGACATTTGCTCCTTTGAAGAAAAGCTAGGACCAACCTAGACAGCTTATTAAAAAGCACAGACTTTTTGGACTGCATGATCAAACCAGTCAGTCCTAAAGGAAGTCAGTCCTGAATATTCATTGGAAGGACTGATGCTGAAGCTGAAACTCCAATACTTTGGCCACCTGATGCGAAGAACTGACTCACTGGAGAAGACCCTGATATTGGGAAAGATTGAAGGCAGGGGAGAAGGAGATGACAGTGAGTGAGATGGCTGGACGGCATCATCAATTTGATGGACATGAGTTTGAGCAATCTCTGGCAGTTGGTGATGGACAGGGAAGACTGGCGGTCTGTAGTGAATGGGGTCTCAAAGAGTCGGACATGGCTGAGTGACTGAACTGAACTGAACTGAAAGAAAGACATTTTCCTCACTAAGTGGTGCTAGGAGAACTAGACAGCTACATGTAAAATAATAAAGTTAGAACACTTCCTAGCGCCACACACAAAAATAAACTCAAAATTGATTAAAGACCTAAGTGAAGGCTAGATACTATAGAAATCTTGAAATAAAACATAGGTAGAACACTTTCTAACATAAATTGCATCAAGATCTTTTTTGATATATCTCCTTTATTTTATTTTGAAAATAAAAAAAGATAAACAAATGGGGCATAATTAAACTTAAAAGCTTTTACACAGCAAAGGAACTGTAAATAAAATGAATAGACAAGCACATAATGGGAGAAAATATTTGCCAACAAAGCAGCTGACAAGGGATTAATATCTCTAATATACAAATAGCTCGTGCAGCTCAATATAAAAAAATTAAAAACAACAAACAATCCAATCAAGAAATGGATGAAAGATCATTATTTCTCCAAAGAGGACATACAGATGGCCAAAGGACACACGAAAAGATCACTAATTATTAGAGATATGCAAATAAAAACTACATGAGGTATTAACCTCACACAGGTCAGAATGGCCACCATCAAAAAAATCTATAAACAATCAATGCTGGAGAGGATGTGGAGAAAAGTGAGCCCTCCTACACTGTTGGTGGGAATGTAGATTGGTACATATGGAGAAAAGTATGAAGGATCCTTAAAAACTAGAGGTAGAGCTACCAAGTGATCCTGTCATCTGGAGAAAATCATAATTTGAAAAGATACATGCATCCAATGTTTATTACAGCACTATTTACAGTAGCCAGGACATGGAAGCAACCTAAATGTTCATCAACAGAGGAATGCATAAAAAGATCTGGTGTATATATATATATAATGGAATATTACTAAGCCATGAAGCAGAATGAAATATTGTCATCTGCAGCAACACGGATGGACCTAGAGAGTGTCGCAATGAATTAAGTCAGACAGAGAAATAAACAAATCATATGACTTTGTCTACATGTAGAACCTAAAAAAAAAATGTTACAAAATGAACTTATTTACAAAACAGAGTCACAGATATAGAAAACACACTTATGGTTACCAGGGGGAAACAAGGGGAGGGATAAATTGGGAGACTGGGGTTAACATATGTACACTACTATATATAAGATAGATAACTAATAAGGACCTACTGTACATAGGTTCTTAAAACTCTGTAATGACCTATATGGGAAAAGAATCTAATAAGGAGTAGATATATGTATATGTATACTCGATTCACTTTGCTGAAGAGCTGAAACTAACACCATACTTTAAATCAACTATACTACAATAAAAACGAAAAACAATGTTATAGATAAAATATATGGTTACCTGTGAGTTTTAGACTTTCTTTTGGTTTGGAATTCCTGATAATAATACACAATGGTAGTTCCTCTATTATATGGAAATGTTTTTTAAAGATAAATTTTGGTAATTGCAGCTGTACATCTGATTATGCATAAACAGATTGAAAGAATTTTCTTTCATTAAAATCATAAGCCAAGCTTTATTAGCCAGTAAAACTAACTTCATGAATGCAAACCATTAATCTTCATTTTATGCAAGCTNAAATGTTTTTTAAAGATAAATTTTGGTAATTGCAGCTGTACATCTGATTATGCATAAACAGATTGAAAGAATTTTCTTTCATTAAAATCATAAGCCAAGCTTTATTAGCCAGTAAAACTAACTTCATGAATGCAAACCATTAATCTTCATTTTATGCAAGCTATGAGGCAAGAAATATTCAAATACATTAATAGGTCGAATGTGAAAATTTTAAATGTCATGCTCTACTTATAAAATTTCTTTTGACTTTTGTAATTAAAAACATTTTATATACACAAACATTTCACAGTTTATTGTTAACAAAACACTTATCTTTGAAAAACAGAAATTCCCACACAATAAAAACTAAAACCTCTAGATAAATAAAGCAAAATGGAAATGCAGAATATAAAATATAATACATAATAAAACAATATAGGCAAAAACTCCAAATGAGTTTATCTTTTCCATCATTCTGAACACCTCATACTAAGTGTCAATAACTTTTACAATGATCATCCAGTTGTGGCAGAGGCTCTGGTGGAAGGGCTGTAAAGGACAGTCTGACAAGTGTAGCCATTCCTGTGGACAGGCTGACTGTGAAGAAGCTGAGCCCACAGAATTTTCTCCAGGTATGATTTAAAAATGCACTAGACCACACTTTGTATAAAATTCCAGGTCCTGACTTCCACTTTCAGATGAGATGAAGTAACAGTTATCAGATTTACCTTCAATGTGCAACAATTAAAAAATGACACAACAATGCATGAAACAATATTTCACATGATAAGGAGACAAAGAATATGACTCTTGAGATTCAGGAAGTAAATGAGATGAACCCTACAAATGCCCCAGCTAAAATCTGGAATAAAGTATTCAGGCAGTAATACAGAAGGTTGCAGTACAGGGAGGGGAAACCAGGCAAACTAACCGCCACCTTAAGCTGAAACAATGCAGCTCAGGGCCCAGGTGACTAGAGTTCATGGGGCAGAGTGCCGGAGAGAACAGAACATCACAGAAAGGACACTGAAGATATGCAGGACTCTTTGAATTTTCAGTTGATGACAGATCAGTAAACGTTTTGTGAAGAAACTACCCCAGGCAGGGGAAAGAGTCACAGGAAAGAACTAAAGTAATGACCTCCAGGAATTTACACAGGACTAGCATAAGGAAGAATATTCAGAAGAGTTTTACCTCGGTAATATATATATTAGTCCGAGATTAAACATTGCTTGGACACCATCTAAAACAGTTAAAGACTCAAATGCTTCCAAGTAAGTGAGTAGCATCCCAGAACCAAGTTCAACAGTAAGATAAAATTTAATAGTTCTGGCATACCATAAAAAAGTACCAGGCATGCAAAAAGGTGGGAAAGTACAACTTGTAATGATAAAGAGTTTAATTTAGCAAGAGGACATAACAACCCTAAACATCTTTGCTCCTAATAAAAGCTTCAAATTGTATGAAGCATAAAACACAACTCCAAGGGAAAACAGAAAAACCCGAAGTTATACTTAGATATTTCATTACCTATTTCTGAGTAATAGTAAAAGTAGGCTAAGCAAAGATAATCAGCAAAGATACAGAAGATATCGACAACATGATAACCAAACTTGACCTAACATTCAGACAACATCCTATAGACCAAATGTTCTTTTCAACAGTAAATGCATGTTAAATGTCTTAGAACATTTATTGAGATAGATTATATTCTGAGCTCTAAAACTGGTCTCAATTAATTTAAAAGGATTCAAGTCATATAGAGACTGTTCTCTGATTATAATAAAATAAACATACAAATCAATAAATGGAAAGATAACTGGAAAATTCCCCCCAGATCAGAACCTGAATAACAAATTTCCATGGATCAAAGAAATAATGGGAAATTAGAAAGTATTCTGAACTAAAATAATATGAAAATGCATCATAAAAAAATTTGTGGAATAGAGCTAAAACAGAATAGAGGAAAATTTATAGCAATGACCTTTGTTTCCACCTTACAAAATCTGAAGAGGGACAAAAGAAACCGCCCAAAAGCATAAGATAAAAAAAAATAAAGATCAGAATGGAAATCCACACAACTGAGAAAAAAATCAATCAAATGAAACCAAAATCTGGCTCATTGAAAATATCATTAAACTTGAGCCAGATTGTGAAAATGAAAAGTGAAGTTGCTCAGTCGTGTCCGACTCTTTGCGATCCAATGGACTGTAACCAGGCTTCTCTGTCCATGGGATTTTCCAGGCAAGAATACTGGAGTGGGTTACCATTTCCTTCTCCAGGGGATCTTCCTGACCCAGGGATCGAAACCGGGTCTCCCGCATTGGAGGGAGGCACTTTAACCTCTGAGCCACCAAGGAAGCCCAGATTGTAGAAGGCTAAATAATGGCCCCTCAAAAGATATAAACATCTCCTAATCCCTAGAGATTATTAATGTTACCTCAGATATCAAAAAATAGTGTTTGTGGATGTGAGTAAGGATTTTTCACATGGGAAGATTATCCTGGATTATTCCAGTTGGGCCTAAAAGCTATTGCATGTAACCCAATAAGAGGGAGGCAAAAAGAGATTCAGACGGAATAGGAGAAGGCAATGTGACCATGAGTGCATATGTCGAACTGATGTAGCCATAAGCCAAGGAATGCTGGTTAATATTTTTTTTTTAAAGCAAGAAACAGATTTCCCTCTGGAGTCTCTAGCGGGTGCATAGCCCTGCAGACACTTTGACTTCAACCTAGTAAAACTTATTTTGAACCGACTGTGAGAATAAATTTCTATTGTTTTACGTTACCAAGTTTGCGGTAATTTGTTACAACAGTCATAGGAAAAGACCAGGGGAAAAAAGAGAGAAGACACAAATCACCAACATCATAAATGAAAGAACTAAAATCAATACAGATATCTACAGATATCATGAGAAACGCTGGGCTGGAAGAAGCACAAGCTGGAATCAAGACTGCCAGAAGAAATATCAATAACTAGTATTTCCCAGAGCTGGCTGGTCCATGCAAACCCTGGAGGCATTTGAGAATGATTCCATCAGAGACCACAGGGATGGAATTTCCATCCTCTGCAAACCACAACTTTCTGTCTCAGTCTCACAGAACTGGGAAAGCCTGGATCATGAGAACTTGAAAGCCAGCAGGAACTGTGCCTGCAGCAAAGGGCAGTCAGCGCCCTGGGAAGCGTCTCTGCCTGGAGTCACCCCAGGCATCTAGCCCACCCGTGTGCCCATAGAACAGACTCCCGAAGCCCCGACCTTCCATCAGCCCCTCCTGCAGGGCCCTCCCTGTCTGTCCAGGGCCTTGCTTCCCCCAGGGAGGCCTGCCACTCACACAGCCCCCCTCTTCCCAATGCATCCGCTGAGCCTGGGGAATCTGAGAACAGCTGGTGAGGACCCCAGCGCTGTCCTGGGGCTGCCCACACCCTGCCTGTCCCAGACGCCCTGATGTACCCTCCTTGGTCCCTGCCCTCTGCCACTTCTTCCCTCGTCTCCTGGGCCTTCCTCCTGGTTCATCCCTCAGCTCTGAAAAACCTTTCAGTGCCTCTCACTCAAACCAAGGCAAACACGACAGGAATCTACCCTGGAGCTCCCCCCACCCCGTCCTCCTTGCTCACTGCACCCCCATGTGTCAAATGTGGGCAACCCCAAGACTTCACCCCCGACCCCTTCGGGCTCCTCTTCCATCTCATTTGGGGGTGTGTTCTTCATCCCCTCAAGCCCGTCTCCTTCTCTGGGGCCTCCTCCTGTGTCTCACACCAGGACCTCAGTAGATTGTGTTGCCCAGATGAGGGAGGAAACAGCCAGGCCCACGGTGATCTGTGGGTCCCTGCCGCTCTGTCCTTCAGTCCTCATGGCAACTCGGCGGGGGGGGGGGTCCTCCCAAGTCCCTGGGACCTGCACGAGGTCAGCCCTGCCATGGGCCGCCCCACACTGCCCACCCTTCCTGGGTCCCACACCCAGCCTCCCAGACAGACAAATGCAGGAGTCCGCTCTGGCTGACAAAATGAGCTTTCTTCCGTCCCAGGTGCAAGGGTCAGGCCAGGTCAGGGGACCCGGTTTGGTCCCGATTTGATCTCTCANGCCCTGCCATGGGCCGCCCCACACTGCCCACCCTTCCTGGGTCCCACACCCAGCCTCCCAGACAGACAAATGCAGGAGTCCGCTCTGGCTGACAAAATGAGCTTTCTTCCGTCCCAGGTGCAAGGGTCAGGCCAGGTCAGGGGACCCGGTTTGGTCCCGATTTGATCTCTCATGTAGAGAGGCCTTGGTTACCTGTGGCCATCACCGAGAGATTAGACTGAACCAGCAGGTCCCAGCGTGGGGCTGGGGCCCGAATGCTGGGGTGGGTCAGGAAGGCCAAGGTCCCGGTCTGCCTTTGGGCCTCTGGGGACGAGGCAGCCCGAGGCCAGGACAGGCTCCGTATACCCGCCTCTGGGCCCTGCTGATCCCGAGCAGCCTTTAGCTCAGCCAGAACCCGCTGGCAAGTCAGTGTCAGCCCAGCGCCCAGCGGCTGTGGCCCCTAGGCTGGGACGCTTGTGGGAGAGACCGTGCCAGGCAGTGCTGCCTCTGGGAACCCAGCCAGCACCCTGCACCCCGTCCTGCCTCATGGACGTAACCGGGGCCCATCCAGGGTGCCGGTGTCACCAAGAAGAAGGGCTGGAAGTGTCTTGTTGCGGGGAGGAACGCAAGACTGAGGTGGGGGAGGGACAGGAGTTGGGGATTTAGGCGTGAACCCTCGTCATCCAGGCAGTGCTTCCTGCACTTAGTTTAAATATTCACTTGGAGATGCTGGCGTTTCAAAGTTCAGCCTCACGACAGCCAGACGAAGGGGCAGCAGAAGGGGCTGAGCAGCGGTTCTGGGTGCTTTTACCCCCTAAATATGTGCAGAGCAGCCACCCTCCCACTCAGAGGAAGTGCCTCAGCCCTCAGCCAGGGAGCTGCCCCCACCCTGGCCTCGCCCAGTGCTTTGATGTGGCCCCAGGGACCTCCCCAAGTGCTAGCCTCACACCCTGGAGCGTGGACACAGGCAGTCCGCTGTACCGAGAGGAAAGGCTATCTCCCTGATCAGAGCCGGGCGCCAGAGGCGTCCCTGTGGTCCCGAGGCGCATGGGGAGTCCATCAGCGTCCGCCTCAGAGAGCCTGTGGGCTGATGGCTTTTCCTTCTGTTCCTGAGAGCCTGGTGCGGCCCGGATGTGCTCGCGTCCCAGGGCGGCTGGCTGCTGTGTGCCCGCTGTCCCTGTCCGTCTGAGGAAGGACGGGCTGGGGTTCCACCTCCCCTACCCCCGGGCCAGACTGCAGCTCGCATCCCTGAGCCCAGCGGCCTCGTGGGACTGAGCGCCTTTCCCTCTGTCTCCTCCAGACGTTGGCTCCACATCGCCCTGTGCACGCCTGGAACTGAACCACGTGTGCGTCATCTCCAGGGGCTGTGGGCTTTGCGGGAGCTGTTGGATGACAGGCCATCCTGCCCCAGGCTTGCGGGAGCTGGACCAGGGTCAAGGACAGCCATGCCTCCCGGCCAGGACGGCAACCAGGGAGGCACGGCTTTGTGTTGTCCCCTGAACCCAGTCCCCACAGGATGACCTGAAGTGGACCAGGTGACACCACACGCGTGTCTGCTCCTGAAGAGGAGCCCAGATCCGGGACCCAACCCAGCATCAGGGAGGCCTGGTGTGCTGCAATTCATGGGGTTGCAAAAAGTCGGACACGACTGAGTGACTGAACTGACTGAACTGAAGTATCTCTATCAGCTTGAGCTGCTAGAACAAAATACAATAGACTGTGTGGCTTAAACAACAGACATTTATTTTTCACAGTTCCCAAGGCCAGGAACCTGAAAGTCAAGGTGCTGGCAGACTCAGTTCCTGGAAAGAGCTCTTTTCCTGGCTTGCAGAGGGCCACCTTCACACTGTATGCTCCCATGGCCTTTCACCAGTACATGTGCAGAGAGAAAAAGGAAAGGAGGAAAGGAGGGAGGGATGGAAGAAGGCAGAGGGTGGGGTGGGGAGAGAAAGATAGACAGAAGTATCTGCTTTCTTCATGAGAGAAGGTCCTACTCTCATGACCTCATCTAAACTACCTACCTCCCAAAGGTCCCATTTTCAAATACTATCCCATCAGGCATTTAGAGCTTCAACACTTAAATTTTGGGGAGACACAAACATTCAGTCCATAACACCAAGGGTATTAGTTACCTGTTCAAATCTCAGTGAATCTCCTAGTATTTCAATAGCTCTTCATGCCTTATAATTCATTTTTCATCATCATAAGAGTCTTACCAATAAGAAAGAACATGTAATATTAATGAGGAAAGAGGCACATAGAGTTTAGGCAACTATCCAAATGTCATGATTGAGGGCAGGAGGAGAAGGGGATGACAGAGAATGAGATGGTTGGATGGCATCACTGACTCAATGGAAATGAGTTTGGGTAGGCTCTGGGAGTTGGTGATGGACAGGGAGGCCTGGCATGCTGCAGTTCATGGGGTCGCAGAGTTGGACATGACTGAGCAACTGAACTGAACTGCCATTATCCCCAGCCTTAATTCCCAAGTTACCTATTTCAAATCATTCATTTCAATCTGTTCTTTTCTCCATTTCTATATCTAGGGAGTTGAACATTACTTACAAATAATTAGGAAAACAGGCCATCCTGGTTTCACGCCAAATTAAGCATTTCTGTGAGTCAGGCCCTCCATGCTGGCCAGAGGATCTCCATTCATCTTGAGTTGGCTTTCAATTAGATTCCCATAACATCTATTTCAAACACTCCATCTCCTTGGAATTCTATTATTCTCTACAGCCTCTCAGACCAAATATTCCCTCGTCCACTTATCACACCTGAAGCACCAACCATGAGTCTACTCTTTGCTAGGTACAGAAACAGAAAGACGCTCTGCCTTGTTAGACTTCATAATATTGGGGTGGGGAGGGAGTCATACACAGAAATGAAACAAGCTACTGCACATCAGTTTAAGGGCTCTAACAGAGGTACTTGTAAAGTATTATGAAACTGAGGAATAGGGAAGAACCCAGAAAGGGTGTGCAAGCTCAAGGACATGTAAAGAGAAGTCATCATTTCTCTCCCTAGACCCTATGTTACCTAATTTCATATTAATACGGGATTTTTAAAAAAAAAAGTGTTATTTGGCTATCATTCCCTCTTCCTACTTTCCAAATCCAGTGAGCTGCCAAATTCTAATGAAAATTAATGAATATACACCTGACTCGTTTCCACAAAATATCAGGAAAATTCTTGCTTTTGCTTCTGTGCCCTCTTTGCTTACCCAGCTCTCTACTTTCCTGCTTGGTGCTTATCTGTGTCCTTGGTGAGACCGCATGGCAGTGGACAGTATTTGCACAGGTCACCATGGAAATTCCAGCTCCACTGCTCAGCTACTGGTGAGGTCTTTCACATGTCATTCAATTTTGCTAAGCCTTATCTCCTCCTTAGTTAATTGGACATAGTAGTAGAACTTACAGTTATGAAGATGACATAGCTTCATGGCATACTTTTTACATGTCACCTTCACTGGGTTACAGGGTACCAGATATTTGATTAAATATTATTTCTGGATATGACTATGTAGGTGTGTCTAGATAGGATTAACATTTGAATTGGTAGACTGAGTAAAGCAGATTGCCCCCCTCAATATGGGTTCATGCATGTATGCTAAGTCACTTCAGTCATGTCCAACTCTTTGTGACCCCATGAACTGCAGCCCACCAGGCTACTCTGTGCATGGGAATCTCCAGGCAAGAATACTGGAGTGGGGTGCACAAGCTGGAATCAAAATTGCTAGGAGAAATATCAATAATCTCAGATATGCAGATGACACCATCCTTATGGCAAAAGCAAAGAAGAACTAAAGACCCTCTTGATGAAAGCGGAAGAAGAGTTTGAAATGCTAGCCTAAAAATGAACATTCAAAAAAACAAAGATATGGCATCTGTTCCCATCACTTCATGGCAAACAGACAGGGAAAGAATGGGAACAGTGACGGACTTACTTTTCTTGGGTTCCAAAAATCATAGCAGATGGTGACTGCAAATTAAAAGACGCTGGCTCCTTGGAAGAAAAGCTATGACCAACTTAGACAGCATATTAAAAAGCAGAGACATTACTTTNAACAGACAGGGAAAGAATGGGAACAGTGACGGACTTACTTTTCTTGGGTTCCAAAAATCATAGCAGATGGTGACTGCAAATTAAAAGACGCTGGCTCCTTGGAAGAAAAGCTATGACCAACTTAGACAGCATATTAAAAAGCAGAGACATTACTTTGCCAACAAAGGTCCATCTAGTCAAAGCTCTGGTATTTCCAGTAGTCATGTATGGATGTGAGAAGTGGACCACAAAGAAGGCTGAGCACCAAAGAACTGATACTTCTGAACTGTGGTGTTGGAGAAGACTCTTGAGAGTTCCTTGGGCTGAAAGAAGATAAAACCATTCAATCCCAAAGGAAATCAGTCCTGGATATTCACTGGAAGAACTGATGCTGAAGCTGAAGCTCCAGTACTTTGGCCACCTGATGTAAAGAGCTGACTAATTAGAAAAGACCCCGATGCTGGGAAAGATTGAAGGCAGGAGGAGAAGGGGACAACAGAGGACGAGATGGTTGGATGGCATCACTGACTCAATGGACATGAGTCTGAACAAGCTCCAGGAGATGGTGAAGGACAGGGAAGCCTTGTGTGCTGCAGTCCATTGGGTCACAAAGAGTTGGACACAACTAAGCGACTGAACAACAACAACTAAGGTCCTAAGTACAGCCATGCTGTTTTTTCCTTCAATATGCAGCAGATGATGTTTGTGATTACAAGGTGGTGCTTGGCATATATTCTATTTGGAAGAATGGAATGCTGCTATTGATAAATTCAATCACATGTGGTTCAATCATTGCTTCACAGTCTGGCAATTATGCCAATACATCCTGAAATTCTTCTAAAGAATCAATTTGCCAATATGCTGTGTTATGCTAATTGTCTTTAGATATATGCTTGTGAGCTGATCATGGTACATCATGACCTGTATACATAGACCGAATAATCTAGTCATTATTATTCTGAGTTGCTAAAGTAAATGCTGTTTTCTATGATAGGACTTATTGTTACTAAAATATTGTTTTTCAAAAATCTACTCTTGTTATACCAAGAATTTTTTTAAGTTCTAAAAGTATTTCCTTCATCACAGGTATCTATATAAACAAAGGCGATCAAAAAACAGATCCCCTAAACAAGCAATTCTCAAACAGTATCAAGAGTAAGAGTTTCCAAATATAGGGAAACTCAGATTCAAATCCAGCTCAGCTCTATAGAAACTGTGTGGCCTTGGGCAGGTTCTTTACCCTTTCTGAGTCTCACATTCCTCATATGAGATAACATCTACTTCACAACAGTGCTCTGATAATTAAAGGTGATAATACATGTGGAGTATATTGCACCAAAACTCAAATAATGATGATTTCATCCATCAGCTCTATAGAATTTATCCATAGTTCAATACAATTAGAAAGTTTTAAATAAAATATTGTCAGTAAATTGCATAGGGCAAACAAAGAGATTTCATTTTTAAGATTCCATAAAATAATTCAAAGAGTTTCATTAACATAAAAAGAGGTGAATTCTATACTTATAATTTCTATATCTTCTATAATTAACAGTATACATCTACACAGATTACTGATAAACACAAGGTGATAAGTCAATAGAAATTATATCACAGGTTCCTGTAATAAATGACATTTTTCTCAATTATATATACTGCCAAACTATTGAATTTATCTATTCAAAACAGATAAGTTGGAATGATCCTATTTCTCTGCTTTCATTTTAAATCATAGGTAGCCTTTCTAGAATCTACGTATTTCTACATTACTATTAGTTAAACATTTTAAGGTAGATGAACTATGGTTCTAAACATTAATTACTTGCTTGATTAAAAAAGTATGTGTTCATATGGATATTTGAATTCTCTATATATTTAAAGATTTCTATTAACATCTTTTTTTAGATTCAAGCATTCACAAATAAGTACTATTGAGAATAAAGATGAAAATCTAAAACATGATTCATATATTTCATACTGTTCTTTCTTGCTATATTTAGCCTTACATGTGAGAATTACCATGAATAAAGATACCAAAAAAAATAAAAATCAGGCCAAATTAAAGGGCCCATGATCTTACAGTGGGGCACAATATCTAAAATCATGATTGTTCTACCAGATTCTGGAAGCATGACTGCTGGAAACATATGTGGTACCTCAAAATATAACATATTAAAGGAAAGAGACAGTGTTTCCTGTCAGTATGATTCTCAGAAAATCATATTTATTCCAAAAATATCCAGGAACAAGAAGTAAGAAAGAGCCATATCTATAAGGTTGTAAATGTGCTTATTTTCTAATTCCAAAGCAGTTTTCCTGCCATAGCTCTCTTTTCCTACTTTCAATTACCTCTTATAAAAGAAAAACAATAAAGAAAAATAATTGTTTCCTTCCTGTGTTTAAAAAATATGTGATAGTTATTAAATATGGAGTAAGAAATAAAGATGTTCTGAGGTGTGGCCAAGATCACAAAGTAGGTAAATCCTGAAATCCCTCCTCCCCTGGGGACACTGAAATTACAACATACAGAGCAACTACTGATGAGAAAGTCTGGAAAAACAGAAGAAAAAAAAAAGAAAATATGTTTACAATTAAAGATATGAGGAAGAAACCACAGTAAGATGGTAAGAGGGGCAGAGATATGGTGTAGTTAAGATCCATACCCCAAGGTGAATGTCCCACAAATGGGAGAATCATTACAATTACAGAGGATCTCCCCAAGGAGTGATGGGGTCTGAGGTCCTCACTGGGCTCTGCAGCCAGGGTGTCCTACACTCAGAAGAAGAACCCCTAAAATGTCTGACTTTGAAGGCCAGCAGGGTTTAATTTGGGGAGAGCCAGAGGGCTGTGGGAAACTGAGACTCCAGTCTTGAAGGGCACGTACAAAATCTCACATGCTCTGGGTACCCAGGGCAGAAACAATAATTTGACAGGAGGCTGAGCCGGAACCATTTGCTAATCCTGGAGAGCATTCTGGAGAGGCAGGAGGCTACTGGAGCTCACTCTGGGGACACAGACCCTGGTAGCAGCCTTTTTCTGGATCTTGTTCTAACACGAGGACACTACTGCAGACAAAAGGAATCCTCCCTCAGCTTATTAGATCCAGGACCTGGTGTTGCCTACCAGCCTGTTATTACCTGAACTGGGATGCATCAGGCCAAGCATCTACCCAGACAAGGACACAGCCCCAACCACCAACAGGCCTGCTGCCTTAAGACCCCTTGAGCCCACAGATTTCCTGGGACATGGCCTTGTCCACCAGAGGGTCCAGGACACAGCCCTACACATCAGGCAACACACTAGGTGTGGGAACCACAGAGTCCTGTGGTCAGAGATCCCAGGATGCAATTCAGCCCGTGGGCCTGTACCAGACATAGGACCAGCTTTACCCACCAGTGGGCAGGCACTAGCCCCAGGATACTAGAGACTTAGGACCCACCTACCAGCAGTCCCATAAATTCTGGGACCCTCCCCCAACAGGGTCCTAGCCCCAGAGACCCCAGGATGAGCTTTGTCCAACCCAGCACAAGTCCCAGGCCAAGGTCTCACCAACCAGTGGGTATGCACCAGCTGTAGAATCCTCTGTGCTCTGATCCCACCCATCAGGGGATGAACAAGAGCCTCAGGACCACCAGAGGCCCACAGGNTGTAATAAATGACATTTTTCTCAATTATATATACTGCCAAACTATTGAATTTATCTATTCAAAACAGATAAGTTGGAATGATCCTATTTCTCTGCTTTCATTTTAAATCATAGGTAGCCTTTCTAGAATCTACGTATTTCTACATTACTATTAGTTAAACATTTTAAGGTAGATGAACTATGGTTCTAAACATTAATTACTTGCTTGATTAAAAAAGTATGTGTTCATATGGATATTTGAATTCTCTATATATTTAAAGATTTCTATTAACATCTTTTTTTAGATTCAAGCATTCACAAATAAGTACTATTGAGAATAAAGATGAAAATCTAAAACATGATTCATATATTTCATACTGTTCTTTCTTGCTATATTTAGCCTTACATGTGAGAATTACCATGAATAAAGATACCAAAAAAAATAAAAATCAGGCCAAATTAAAGGGCCCATGATCTTACAGTGGGGCACAATATCTAAAATCATGATTGTTCTACCAGATTCTGGAAGCATGACTGCTGGAAACATATGTGGTACCTCAAAATATAACATATTAAAGGAAAGAGACAGTGTTTCCTGTCAGTATGATTCTCAGAAAATCATATTTATTCCAAAAATATCCAGGAACAAGAAGTAAGAAAGAGCCATATCTATAAGGTTGTAAATGTGCTTATTTTCTAATTCCAAAGCAGTTTTCCTGCCATAGCTCTCTTTTCCTACTTTCAATTACCTCTTATAAAAGAAAAACAATAAAGAAAAATAATTGTTTCCTTCCTGTGTTTAAAAAATATGTGATAGTTATTAAATATGGAGTAAGAAATAAAGATGTTCTGAGGTGTGGCCAAGATCACAAAGTAGGTAAATCCTGAAATCCCTCCTCCCCTGGGGACACTGAAATTACAACATACAGAGCAACTACTGATGAGAAAGTCTGGAAAAACAGAAGAAAAAAAAAAGAAAATATGTTTACAATTAAAGATATGAGGAAGAAACCACAGTAAGATGGTAAGAGGGGCAGAGATATGGTGTAGTTAAGATCCATACCCCAAGGTGAATGTCCCACAAATGGGAGAATCATTACAATTACAGAGGATCTCCCCAAGGAGTGATGGGGTCTGAGGTCCTCACTGGGCTCTGCAGCCAGGGTGTCCTACACTCAGAAGAAGAACCCCTAAAATGTCTGACTTTGAAGGCCAGCAGGGTTTAATTTGGGGAGAGCCAGAGGGCTGTGGGAAACTGAGACTCCAGTCTTGAAGGGCACGTACAAAATCTCACATGCTCTGGGTACCCAGGGCAGAAACAATAATTTGACAGGAGTACCCCTAAAATGTCTGACTTTGAAGGCCAGCAGGGTTTAATTTGGGGAGAGCCAGAGGGCTGTGGGAAACTGAGACTCCAGTCTTGAAGGGCACGTACAAAATCTCACATGCTCTGGGTACCCAGGGCAGAAACAATAATTTGACAGGAGGCTGAGCCGGAACCATTTGCTAATCCTGGAGAGCATTCTGGAGAGGCAGGAGGCTACCGGAGCTCACTCTGGGGACACAGACCCTGGTAGCAGCCTTTTTCTGGATCTTGTTCTAACACGAGGACACTACTGCAGACAAAAGGAATCCTCCCTCAGCTTATTAGATCCAGGACCTGGTGTTGCCTACCAGCCTGTTATTACCTGAACTGGGATGCATCAGGCCAAGCATCTACCCAGACAAGGACACAGCCCCAACCACCAACAGGCCTGCTGCCTTAAGACCCCTTGAGCCCACAGATTTCCTGGGACATGGCCTTGTCCACCAGAGGGTCCAGGACACAGCCCTACACATCAGGCAACACACTAGGTGTGGGAACCACAGAGTCCTGTGGTCAGAGATCCCAGGATGCAATTCAGCCCGTGGGCCTGTACCAGACATAGGACCAGCTTTACCCACCAGTGGGCAGGCACTAGCCCCAGGATACTAGAGACTTAGGACCCACCTACCAGCAGTCCCATAAATTCTGGGACCCTCCCCCAACAGGGTCCTAGCCCCAGAGACCCCAGGATGAGCTTTGTCCAACCCAGCACAAGTCCCAGGCCAAGGTCTCACCAACCAGTGGGTATGCACCAGCTGTAGAATCCTCTGTGCTCTGATCCCACCCATCAGGGGATGAACAAGAGCCTCAGGACCACCAGAGGCCCACAGGATGTGTCAGTACCCAATCCATAAACCAGCAGGCTGGCACTAGTGCAAGGAACTCAAGCCCTACCCCACCCACCAGCATGCCAACAACAACTTTGAGATCCCTTGGGCCAGTTTCCACACAAGGCTGGCATGGCAACTAACCAAGCCAGAGGCCATAAATACTTAACAGAATACCTACAGTAGTAAGCGTGTCATAATAGAACAACCCACATAGCCCACAAGGGGGCCACCCACAGAGTACGTAGTTCTAGCAATCAGAGTAGAATAGGCTGCTGGGACACATAGCATGTCTCCTACAAAAGGGTACTTCTCCAAGGCTGTGAAACATAATCAACTTACTAAATACGTAGAAATAAAAATAGGAAATTAGGCAAAATGAAGTGACAGCGAAATATGTTCCAAACAAATGAACAAAATAAAACCCCAAAAGAAAAACCAAGTGAAAATAAGAAATTCTATACAATAAAGAGTTTATAGTCATGATGAGAAAGATGTTCCAAGAACTTAGGAGAAAAACAGATGAACAGAGTACAAGGTGAGAAGTTTTTAACAGATTTAGAAAATACTAAGAACTAAAAACTGGTGGAGACTACAATAACTAAAATAAAAAATATAATAGAAGGAATTAATAGTGGATTAGATGATACAGAGGAACAGATCAGTGAGCTAGAAGACAGAGCTGTGGAAATCTACTGAAGTTAAACAGAAAAAAAGATAAAAGAAAAAAACAGAAAATGAAGACGGTTTAACAGACTTCAGCAGTAGCATCAAGGGTACTAATATTCACTTCACAGGGGGCTCAGAAGAAGAATGTGAGAGAAAGGGGCAGAGGATATATTTAGTCATCTCAGTTTACAAAATTTCAGAAGAAAACAATCACCAATAAAATGTTCTATACAAATGAACAAATTGTATTTCCCAGGTCTAACACAACTTAAACAACAATAAAACCAGCTAACTGGCATTAATACAGCTTCATTTATTCCAGAAAGATACGCTAAGAACAATACAGTAGCACAATAATCACATTAACTTTCTTTTCCAAAAAATATTTTGTGACCTAGAGCAATCGACTAAACATCCCCTGCTCATGCGATCAATACTTAAGGTAAATGAATACTGAAAAGGAAGTTTATGCACATTAACAAACTGGTATATTAGTTTTACTTTTAAAAAGCTATTGGATTTGTGTGAGGAATTGCTCTTTTAATTGCATATCTGTTTATTGCTTCTGTGCTAATGACTCATCTTGCTACTTTAAGCAAAGTTGAAAGAACAAATTGAGATAACTACAAAAGGTGGGAAAAATTAATAAATCTGAGTGAGTTCAAAATACTTTTAAAAACCACTTATAAATCTGGGTTAGAATGAAGTTATCTAAATGAACAAACACAAAAAAAATTCAAAAATAAATTTTCACAAACTTCTATTTATAAACATAGTGATATATATCCCTACCTATCTATCCATTCATCCATTCATCTATCTATCTAAATGAAGGGGCTCAGCTTTGTAAAGGCATGGTTTAGGTTTTTTCATGTATTAGGTTCAAAAATCTCAGTGACCTTTTTAGCAGCATGCAATTTTCAGAATTCATGGTCTATAAGGGTGATTTCATTCAAGATCATAACAGCCATGAAATTAGAAAACGCTTACTCCTTGGAAGAAAAGTTATGACCAACCTAGATAGCATATTCAAAAGTAGAGACATTACTTTGCCGACTAAGGTCCGTCTAGTCAAGGCTATGGTTTTTCCTGTGGTCATGTATGGATGTGAGAGTTGGACTGTGAAGAAGGCTGAGCACTGAAGAAGTGATGCTTTTGAACTGTGGTGTTGGAGAAGACTCTTGAGAGTCTCTTGGACTGCACGGAGATCCAACCAGTCCATTCTGAAGGAGATCAGCCCTGGGTGTTCTTTGGAAGGAATAATGCTAAAGCTGAAACTCCAGTACTTTGGCCACCTCATGCGAAGAGTTGACTCATTGGAAAAGACCCTGATGCTGGGAGGGATTGGGGGCAGGAGGAGAAGGGGACTACAGAGGATGAGATGGCTGGATGGCATCACTGACTCGATGGACGTGAGTCTGTGTGAACTCCGGCAGATGGTGATGGGACAGGGAGGCCTGGCGTGCTGTGATCCATGGGGTCTCAAAGAGTCAGACACGACTGAGTGACTGAACTGAACTGAACTGATGATATATTCTAGCCGAAATACAACTCACCACTCAATGAAATCCAATAAAATAGTACTACATTAAAAGGAAAGCAAAGGAAAACTAAAGCTCAAATAAAATTTAGTTTATTAACTCTAGGCACATAGCAAATCCCTGAGTACTAAGGGCTGTTTAGGCATCTGGAAAAACGTCTTTAAAATTTTCTTCGCCCAGTTGTTATGCACAGCAGTATAACGCATAAAAGCAACATGAAAAGCTATCCTGTGCTATGGTTATCAAAATGGATTTAGTGAAAATGCTGAAGGGATGATCACCAGGAGTTTTTTTAAATCAAATCTTAGACATGAGAGGTATGCTAGACAATACAGCACTTATGGGAAATAGGGATTTCCTGTACACTACAAGGGTGTTGAAATAGTTAAACTCTTCCTTTTTTCCTCATACATACACATACACACATATGTACATTTGTATATAAATAAATATATGTGTATATGTATATATATGTGTGTGTATTGTTTGTTTACACACACATACACACATACGCATGCATAGAGAGAGAGGTTTTGTAGTTACAATGATCACCATCACAGAATCTTTGCAGAAATTTAGTTCCTGATCTCCCTTTTTGACACTTCTTCATTCTTAAACTTAGATGAGGAAAATGAGATTTCATTAAAGATAGAAATAACTTTTTTTCAAATTGCTACAATTCTGTTCCTTTCTTCCATGCTTTTGTTTAATTCATAGCCATGTGCCCATAAAACTACAAGTTCTGAAAAACTACACCAGCATTTCAACAGAGAACAATTGGCAGCAGGAAATGGGAGAAGTGAGTTCCACATATCCTACTCTAGAAATGGTATGGTAAGAATAAGACCAAAAAAAAAAAAATATATATATATATATATATAGGTACCTAATTAGCATAGCTAGCAGAAAACAGTCTGCATCCAGTGCCCGCTAACCTGAGAACAGATACATATGGCAAACTTTTCTGCTGATCAACCCTTCAGAATTTTCACTAAATCCATTTTGATGAGCATAGCATAAGACAGCTTTTAATTCTGCTTTTATAGTTAAAGTGAAGTGAAGTCACTCAGTCGTGCCCTACTCTTAGGGACCCCATGGACTGAAGCCTACCAGGTTCCTTCATCCATGGGATTTTCCAGGCAAGAGTACTGGAGTGGGTTGCCATTGCCGTCTCCATTTTATAGGTAAGCTACTGTGTATAATGGTTGGGCAATGAGAATTCAAAAGACATTTTTTCATGTGCCCTTGCTTTTAGATGTCTGTGGGCTCTATCCTTATTTCCTTGGTATTTTTAACTTGTGATTACTTTTCATTAGACAGATTCTATTAATCTTTTAACATGACACACCATAATTTTACTTGATATGGTTTAAGATGCTCTTCTAAATAAATATGGCCCTCGAGGGATAGGGTCAGTATTTGAAAGTCTACATATGGCCATTTTATTTTGAGGCATGTCTGTAGTTACCATATGGTCAATAGCAGTCTGTAAAGGGAGTCAGGATGTGTCTATTTAAAATACTGACTGAAATTTGATTTTCTACTTAGAATGCTTTGATCTTTCTTCTTCTGAATGCTGAAACTTAGTGTTTTAAAAATGCAACCTGCTCACTGTACCACAAAATTCAATTACAAAATAAAACTAGTTTCTATATATTTCTCAGTTATGCATATATAAAAAGTATAGCATTATTTCATTGTTAGTGATGTGGAAATGTTTCTAATCTTGCTACTCAATTTGTTCATGGCTTATTTAGACTACATCCTGATATGGCTCATGATCCTTTGCATACAAAATTTAAATAGAAGTGAAGCAGTGTGTGGTTGAATGCTTTTCAGGGATGTTCTAGAACATCCTGTCCTCTGAGGTCCCTTAAAACAAAAAGATTCTAAGACTGTTAAATGAAACTATTTTAGGCAACATTAATGTTAAAAATACATGACTTTTTATGTGAAACATAGCCATGATGTAATTGTTGTGTAGGAGTATAAACAAATGTTGCATTTGAGTGAGGTCTGTAGCTATTATAAATTATTCCCATTCATTATTCATCAAGTTACTATAAATGTTTTAGGAAAACAGTGAAAAGTCATTTTTCTAGCACTTTCCTAAAAAGTACTCCTCATAAATATTCTATTTAGCCTATTAGTATAAAGCTTTCACTTTACTGTTATAAAAGCCATTTGATCTTTTAAGGAAAAAGTAATACATCTGTGTGGGAATTGAATGGTTGTAAAGGGACAAAGCAAACTAAATTATTCCTGATTTTTTAAAAGACATATTTAGGAGACAGCACTTTCAAAACCTCAAAAATATCTTTTAAAATGATATTTTGACTTAAGCGAGTCATGACTTAAATAGAATACCCATCCACACATACATTCAAACCACTTTGCAAATTACCTCAAATCTTCAAGCAATACAGGAGCCTGTGATGGAAATTCCTGTAACTTACTTAGCTCCCTTTCAAAATAAAGTTCCTCAATATCATTACCTGTTTCTCTTCCCCTTCCAGCTCAGTGAAAATAATCCTCTTCTCCCTGAGCCTCCAGGCATATGGTCCTGTCTCCTTCCTCCTCTTGGATCTGGGACATTCATTATTTCCCTTTCTTCCCGTTCATTCAATTCCTTTATCCCAATTATGCCAAACTACGATCTTATCATTTCTGAAAGAATATCTACACATAATTTCTCAATTCTTGCCACTGTAACTCCCCCAAACACATCTNTATATGTGTATATGTATATATATGTGTGTGTATTGTTTGTTTACACACACATACACACATACGCATGCATAGAGAGAGAGGTTTTGTAGTTACAATGATCACCATCACAGAATCTTTGCAGAAATTTAGTTCCTGATCTCCCTTTTTGACACTTCTTCATTCTTAAACTTAGATGAGGAAAATGAGATTTCATTAAAGATAGAAATAACTTTTTTTCAAATTGCTACAATTCTGTTCCTTTCTTCCATGCTTTTGTTTAATTCATAGCCATGTGCCCATAAAACTACAAGTTCTGAAAAACTACACCAGCATTTCAACAGAGAACAATTGGCAGCAGGAAATGGGAGAAGTGAGTTCCACATATCCTACTCTAGAAATGGTATGGTAAGAATAAGACCAAAAAAAAAAAAATATATATATATATATATATAGGTACCTAATTAGCATAGCTAGCAGAAAACAGTCTGCATCCAGTGCCCGCTAACCTGAGAACAGATACATATGGCAAACTTTTCTGCTGATCAACCCTTCAGAATTTTCACTAAATCCATTTTGATGAGCATAGCATAAGACAGCTTTTAATTCTGCTTTTATAGTTAAAGTGAAGTGAAGTCACTCAGTCGTGCCCTACTCTTAGGGACCCCATGGACTGAAGCCTACCAGGTTCCTTCATCCATGGGATTTTCCAGGCAAGAGTACTGGAGTGGGTTGCCATTGCCGTCTCCATTTTATAGGTAAGCTACTGTGTATAATGGTTGGGCAATGAGAATTCAAAAGACATTTTTTCATGTGCCCTTGCTTTTAGATGTCTGTGGGCTCTATCCTTATTTCCTTGGTATTTTTAACTTGTGATTACTTTTCATTAGACAGATTCTATTAATCTTTTAACATGACACACCATAATTTTACTTGATATGGTTTAAGATGCTCTTCTAAATAAATATGGCCCTCGAGGGATAGGGTCAGTATTTGAAAGTCTACATATGGCCATTTTATTTTGAGGCATGTCTGTAGTTACCATATGGTCAATAGCAGTCTGTAAAGGGAGTCAGGATGTGTCTATTTAAAATACTGACTGAAATTTGATTTTCTACTTAGAATGCTTTGATCTTTCTTCTTCTGAATGCTGAAACTTAGTGTTTTAAAAATGCAACCTGCTCACTGTACCACAAAATTCAATTACAAAATAAAACTAATTTCTATATATTTCTCAGTTATGCATATATAAAAAGTATAGCATTATTTCATTGTTAGTGATGTGGAAATGTTTCTAATCTTGCTACTCAATTTGTTCATGGCTTATTTAGACTACATCCTGATATGGCTCATGATCCTTTGCATACAAAATTTAAATAGAAGTGAAGCAGTGTGTGGTTGAATGCTTTTCAGGGATGTTCTAGAACATCCTGTCCTCTGAGGTCCCTTAAAACAAAAAGATTCTAAGACTGTTAAATGAAACTATTTTAGGCAACATTAATGTTAAAAATACATGACTTTTTATGTGAAACATAGCCATGATGTAATTGTTGTGTAGGAGTATAAACAAATGTTGCATTTGAGTGAGGTCTGTAGCTATTATAAATTATTCCCATTCATTATTCATCAAGTTACTATAAATGTTTTAGGAAAACAGTGAAAAGTCATTTTTCTAGCACTTTCCTAAAAAGTACTCCTCATAAATATTCTATTTAGCCTATTAGTATAAAGCTTTCACTTTACTGTTATAAAAGCCATTTGATCTTTTAAGGAAAAAGTAATACATCTGTGTGGGAATTGAATGGTTGTAAAGGGACAAAGCAAACTAAATTATTCCTGATTTTTTAAAAGACATATTTAGGAGACAGCACTTTCAAAACCTCAAAAATATCTTTTAAAATGATATTTTGACTTAAGCGAGTCATGACTTAAATAGAATACCCATCCACACATACATTCAAACCACTTTGCAAATTACCTCAAATCTTCAAGCAATACAGGAGCCTGTGATGGAAATTCCTGTAACTTACTTAGCTCCCTTTCAAAATAAAGTTCCTCAATATCATTACCTGTTTCTCTTCCCCTTCCAGCTCAGTGAAAATAATCCTCTTCTCCCTGAGCCTCCAGGCATATGGTCCTGTCTCCTTCCTCCTCTTGGATCTGGGACATTCATTATTTCCCTTTCTTCCCGTTCATTCAATTCCTTTATCCCAATTATGCCAAACTACGATCTTATCATTTCTGAAAGAATATCTACACATAATTTCTCAATTCTTGCCACTGTAACTCCCCCAAACACATCTTCCACCATGCTAGTGAAACAACTCTCTCAAAAGGGCATTAATGATATTCTAATTGTCTCTATGCCTTATTCCAAGTTCTCCATGTTTCCAGAGAAGGAAATGGCAACCCTCTCCAGTGTTATAGCCTGGAGAATCCCAGGGACAGGTGAGCCTGGTGGGCTGCCATCTATAGGGTCGCAGAGTCGTACACGACTGAAGCAACTTAGCAGCAGCAGCAGCAGCTTCCATTTTCATCAAGAGGTACTTTAGTTCTTCTTCGCTTTCTGTCATAGGGTGGTGTCATCTGCATATCTGATATTACTGATATTTCTCCCTGCAATCTTGATCCCAGCTTGTGCTTCTTCCAGCCCAGCGTTTCTCATGATGTATTCTGCATATAAGTTAAATAAGCAGGGTGACAATATATAGCCTTGATGTACTCCTTTGTCGATTTGGAACCCGTCTGTTGTTCCGTGTCCAGATATAACTGTTGCTTCTTGACCTGTATACAGATTTCTCAGGAGGCAGATCAGGTGGTCTGGTATTCCCATCGCTTTCAGAATTTTCCACAGTTTGTTGTGATCCACACAGTCAAAGGCTTTGGCCTAGTCAATAAAGCAGAGATAGATGTTTTCTATGGAACTCTCTTGCTTTTTCCATGATCCAAAGGATGTTGGCAATTTGATCTCTGGTTCCTCTGCCTTTTCTAAATCCAGCTTGAACATCTGGAAGTTGACAGTTGAAGCCTGGCTTGGAGAATTTTGAGCATTACTTTGCTAGCATGTGAGATGAGCACATTTGTGCGGTAGTTTGAGCATTCTTTGGCATTGCCTTTCCTTGGGATTGGAATGAAAACTGACCTTTTCCAGTCCTGTGGCCACTGCTGAATTTTCCAAATTTGCTGGCATATTGAGTGCAACAACTTTCACAGCACCATCATTTAGGATTTGAAAGAGCTCAACTGGAATTCCACAACCTCCATTAGCTTTGTTCGTTGTGATGTTTCCTAAGGCCCACTTAACTTTGCATTCCAGGATGTCTGGCTCTATGTGAGTGATCACACCATTGTGGTTATCTGGGTCATGAATATAGCTTTTGCATAGTTCTTCTGCACATTAATGCCACCTCTTCTCAATATCTTCTGCTTCTGTTAGGTCCATACTATTTCTGTCCTTTATTGTGCCAATCTTTGCATGAAATGTTCCCTTGGTATCTCTAATTTTCTTGAAGAGATCTCTCATCTTTCCCATTCTATTATCTTCCTCTATTTCCTTGCATTGATCACTGAGGAAGGTGTTCTTATCTCTCCTTGCTATTCTTTGGAACTCTGCATTCAAATGGGTAAATCTTTCCTTTTCTCCTTTGCCTTTAGCTTCTCTTCTTTTCTCAGCTATTTGTAAGGCCTCCTCAGACAACTATTTTGACTGTTTGCATTTCTTTTTCTTGGGGATGGTCTTGCTCTCTGCCTCTTGTACAATGTTACGAACCTCTGTCCATAGTTCTTCAGGCACTCTATCAGATCTAATCCCTTGAATCTATTTGCCACTTCCACTGTAGAATCGTAAGGGATTTGATTTAGGTCATACCTGAATGGTCCAGTGGTCTTCCTTACTTTCTTCAATCTACATCTGAATTTGGCAATAAATATCTGAGCCACAGTCAGCACCTAGTCTTGTTTTCGCTGACTGTATAGAGTTTCTCCATCTTTGGCTGCAAATAATATAACTAATCTAATTTCGGTGTTGACCATCTGGTGAAGTCCATGTATAGAGACTTTTCTTATGATGTCGTACTTCTTAGGANTACATCTGAATTTGGCAATAAATATCTGAGCCACAGTCAGCACCCAGTCTTGTTTTCGCTGACTGTATAGAGTTTCTCCATCTTTGGCTGCAAATAATATAACTAATCTGATTTCGGTGTTGACCATCTGGTGAAGTCCATGTATAGAGACTTTTCTTATGATGTCGTACTTCTTAGGAAAGTATCTCATAAAAACACAGTGGAAAAACTTAAGGTATAAAATATATTGATCATTAGTACCTTTCATTCACACCTCACTGGTCAACTGAAAGCTGTAAGAATCACATGGTAGAAACACAGAAACAGCATTTATGGATAAAGTAGAACAGAGAACACAGTCCACAAAGCCCAGATACCTTCTGTTGGGAAACATGTCTCCCAGGATCCTGCTACCCAAGAATGCAGTTTATGCAGATATTGGTTAATGAACATGATTCATCCATTATAATTACTGCACTTGCTAATGATCTTGACTGTTATTTTATTGAGAAAAGAGGAACAATTAAAGGAGAACTAATTCATCTTCTTATCACCACAAAGGCAATCTTCCTGTATCTTTACCCATATGTATATTGGGCCATCTCCTCAGTACAAGGCTAACCTCACTACTTTAGATCTGAATCCTATCTCTCTGAGCCCACAGAGAATACTGCTCCCTTAATAATTATCTTCCCTCTATCCAAACATCAATTTTCCTTGTCTACTGGATCCTTTCCACTGAAATATAATCTTGATATAGTAACATCCATAGTGAAACAAAACTGAAAATTCAACTTTCAGAAAATTCACATCATCCTTCACTTCATACCTAATTTTTCTGTCCAAGTTTACAGCAAATCTCAAGAGTCATATCTCCACTTCCTTACCTCCTGTTCTCGTCTCAACCGTATTATCAATAGGCTTTCATGCTCACCAATCCACTGAAATTGTTCTTATAAAGGTCTCCTATTACCTCCACTTTGTAAATTCAGTGATCAAACCTAAGACTATGAACACAGAAAACAGTTGTTTTCCTTCCTTCCTGAAACACTTTCATCACTCATTTCCAGAAACCACTTTCTTCTGAATTTATTCCTCCATCACTGGGATGCCTCTACTCAGTTCCCTTCACTAGATCCACACTTTGGCCTAGATCCCTTTTTCCTCCAGGTATGCATTCTCCATGGATCTCCTCCATAACTCTCAAATTAACAGTGCCATGCCAACCTCACTTCATTGTTCCAGACTCACACATATAACTTTTTACTTCATATCTGCATTTGAATATATAATCATAACCTCAAATGATACTAGCCAAAGCAGTATTCTTCATTTCCCAGCAATTCACTTCTTCAGCATTCCCCTTTTCACAAAATAAAACCTCTTAAACAATTAGAGGCATCTGTCTCTCACAGCTGGCTGTGTTCTCCATATCACAGCATATTTGTTTTCTAGTGTACTGTTTATCTCTCTCACCAGACAAGTTTTTACATGGGTAGAGCCCTCAACTGTAATGCCTACCCCCAAGCAGTTCATGCCTTGCATATTTGTTGAGAGAATTCTTTTGCTTCAAATACTGCAACTGTTTTTGATTCAAGGCACATTTTCGTAACATCCTGCCTGATCTTTCTAGTATCAGAGTCAGTGGGAAAAAAGCATGTGTTCTGGAATTATAAATATGCCTGAGTTTCTATGAGCTATGCTCTACTACCCACCCCCACTAAGATCACTATTCTTTGTCACTGGCATCATTTACTCAACACTTACTATATTCCACAAACTATGTTAACTTCTTTATATACATCATTTAATTCTAACAACAAATATATGAGTTAAGTGTTTTCATTTCTGCTTCCTGAATCACAGAAATCCTAACAGGTATACCCAGAATGTAGTTGAGGATCTGATTCCAAAGCTTCTTCTCTTAATATATTCTGCTACAACCCCAGCTTAACAAATTGCCCAAGGCTTCCCACACAGTTATGAATGACACGGAGAGGACTCAGGCCATATCTGACCTGAACACTAACCATGCTGCTATAATCAGTGTCCTCATCTATAGACTAGAGTGATGATGACACAAATCAAGATGATGTTCTCACATTGCCTGGACAAAGTAAGCACTAAACAGTCACTAGCCGTCTGTCCTGAGTTCTGCAGTTCCAGGCTGCATTTTCAAAAACTTCACATTATTTTTCAAAAGTTTTCTTTAGTTCCTATATAAACTTCCATTAGTTTTGAAGCACTTCTTCAATGAGAATCTAAATGTTAATGCTACAAAATTATTTTATGAGATATGTTCAAACTTATTAAAGTACCATATTTATAAAGCAATTTGTACAATTTTAGAAAAATGGCATGGAACAAGGATGAATTATCACTGAAAATCATTTCCTTTAAACCATCTAAGAAGTTTCATATTATGAATTTTGATAAATTATACTAGCAGTTTTCTTTGTGAACTTTAAAATAATTTTTCAAAGAAAACTTAGAGACAAAACTCCTTACTGTTGNAAGTACCATATTTATAAAGCAATTTGTACAATTTTAGAAAAATGGCATGGAACAAGGATGAATTATCACTGAAAATCATTTCCTTTAAACCATCTAAGAAGTTTCATATTATGAATTTTGATAAATTATACTAGCAGTTTTCTTTGTGAACTTTAAAATAATTTTTCAAAGAAAACTTAGAGGCAAAACTCCTTACTGTTGCTGACATTTCCTAAAGCTCAAATTAATCAAATGTTATAGTGATCAAGTATTTTATGTGTTATAACTAAGTTATAGCTCAATTTTATTCTAATATTTAAAAACTGTAAAGTTCAGAGACTCACAGACTTAGAAAACAAACTTACTTTGGGAAGGTCACGCACATATTGCTACTTTTAAAATGGATAGCCAACAAGGCCTTATTGTATAGCAAGTGGAACTCTGCTCAATGTTATGTGGCAACTTGGATGGGAGGGGGCTTTGGGGAGAATGGATATGTGTGTATGTATGGCTGAGTTCCTTTGCTGTTCACCTGAAACTACCACAACATTGTTTATCAGCTATATCCCATTACAAAATAAAAAGTTTGGAAAAAAATTTCTTAATTATAAAGTTCATAGTAACATCAAAAAGCATGCATTCTTTCTCTCCAAGATTTTTCTCCTATATCACATGAACAAATACTTTTGCTATGCCTGAAAAGGGCTATATTGCCACTCACCATGGTGATCCTTTTTATAGTTATCTCCAGTTTAGGCACACATTTAACAGACAGATTTGGAGAGTAAATTTCTAGGCACACTGCATGTGTGTGTATTTGTTGCTCAGTCCTGTCTGACTGTTTGTGACCCATGGATTATAGCTGGCCAGGCTCCTCCGTCCATACAATTCTCTAGGCAGGAATACGGGAGTGGGTTGCCATTCCCTCTCCAGGGGATCTTCCCGACCCAGAGATGGAACCCAGGTCTCCTGCTTTGCAGGCAGATTCTTTACCATATGAGCCAGCAGAGAAGCCCCGGGCACACTGTTACTTTCTGTTCCACTCCAGTATTCCTGCCTGGAAAATTCCATGGACAGAGAAGCCTGGTGGGCTACAGTCCATAGGGTTGAAAAGAGGTGGACATGACTTAACACAACAGTATTAAACCAACATAGTAATTGTAACTACACACATCCTGTCTGCATTTTGAATTCCCATACTAAAATAAATCCATGTTATAAGCTTTATTTAAGTAACTACTTGGAAAGTGCCTATATTTTTACTGTATCTGTGCCACTAAAAGGTAGTGAAATTTTTTCTAAATTTCTCCATTTAAGGTTCCATTAATTTTAATTGAAGCTTCCCATTCCCTGCTTATCTTTGGCAGATAAAACAGTTTGAAGATTGTAGCCAAATGTAAGATTTCCCAGGAGGAATGTGAAAATAAGTTTAAGTATTCAAGTAAGCCAAATGTCTCAAGATTTACTTATATGATCAGAACAGCTTTCCAAACTTCAAACAACCTATGCAGAGAACAGATGTAACTGTTTTAGCACAACTGTTTTTAATTTCATTTTCTATGAACAAGCATCACAAATGGATATAGCAACCCTAAAGAGGCAAAGTATACAAATTTTCAAATTTCTTAGAAATCCTAAGTCATAAATAAACACCAAACCATGTTTTTAAATTTGAACATTCTAAATAATTATATGCAGTAACAGCAGACTAGGAATCCTCCCTTCTAGGTTAAGTGTCCAAATATAACAACTCACGCATCATTGGAACAATGACACCATTCAGAAACGTGAATCACACAGGAGACACAATTGTCACAGGTGTCACTTGCTCAGGAGTTCATCTTCCTGTCTTCTAACAGGACAGAAAACAGACACTGAAATAACCACTCCCTTGAAAATATAGTTTCAGGTACCCATTATGACCACACCAAGGTAAGCTCTTTCTAGTCACCATCAAATGCAATTTATCACCATCATCTGGACTGTAATAACTGCTAGGCTCAAAGATAAATTAAATATGTTCCTTGCCCTCAAGAAACTTCACTTGAGGTGGCACTGATCACAGTGGGATGTGGTAAGAGCTACAGAAGGTGAATGAATGACTGGAGAGTTGAGAAGAGAGCTATTCTAACTGAAGTTGACTATAAATGAACACATGTATAACTCCATTGATTATATTCTAGTGATTATTTATTAGTTTCAGGATTCAAGTTACAATCGGTGACTTTCGTAAACATTATTTATGGTGTTTCCAACTTACAGCAGTGTTTCAAGTCAGAAATACACCATTCGAGTATAGAGGACCAAACTGACTTACCTTATCAAATACTAGAGATAAGAACATTACATATTTTTAATCTACCAAAGCCCAAACTCCCATGTTTCTAGACACTTAACATCTGTTGAAGCTTTTTGGGGTTATCATTAGATGAAAAATAAAATCTACTTCTAGAAAAACCGAAGTCTGTTGTCTTTCTCTATCCCTAATCCTACCATTGGTATCTATGTGATATACCAATGTTTTACTAAAAAATTAAATTTAAAAAAATCAGAAAGGAAAACACAAAAGCAACATATGTATTTTAAGCTAACGACTGGATTTTGTCAGGTTTGATATCTACTGTAAGAGGGGACTGAAGGGATAAGAGAGATGAAGGTTGGTGTGGGCTAATATTTATTCGATTTCTACTAGACTCAAGCTCCACACAAATTAATCTGCACTGCTACCTAAGATAGTTATAATATTACCTCATTTGGCAGATTTGAAAATAAAGGCTCAGAGAGACAAAGCAACTTTTTCAGTATTAAACAGCTAGTAAATGCAAAAGCCAATGCCTATCTGACTTCAAAGTAAAAAAAAAAAAAAATCCATAATCTTTCCACATGTCAAACTGTTTCTCTAATTTCTTTCAGACACTGAAGAAGCAACTGAGCCAAACAGAACATTTATTATTACAGATATTTATTTTCCATTTATAATTATAGAGATTTCTCCCCCTCAATCTTCATTTTCCCTAAAACAAAAAGCAGTGGACTAGGCTCTCAAAAAGAAGTACAGCCTTTTTCTATTTGTATTACATTAAAAATGATTATGAAGTAATGTGCATGATTTTTGAAGAAACATATGAGAACTTCAAAAATTTTCCCTTCAAAGTCACCTTGGGAAGGAAGATACACAGTCACTTCACTGATGATAATACAGCTCAAAGTATTTCTGAAAATCTTTTAGAATCATCTTCAGCATCAGTGGAACACTTTGGATATCTTCAGGGTCACAAGGTTTCACCCTTTGCAAAAGGATTTTGCTTTTGAGTGGAGTTATCCAAAGGCAGGCCTTATTTATAAGATGGCTTGTTTAGTTGAGTGAAAAGCATTTGAGATGGAAAAGAAGTGCCAATAAATAAACGAGCTATGCCAAGTTATTCCATAATCTTTGCCTGCTTTAAATACCCATCTCCCTTCTATCTAAATTATTTTTATGAGTTTCTGAAAATCTTTTAGAATCATCTTCAGCATCAGTGGAACACTTTGGATATCTTCAGGGTCACAAGGTTTCACCCTTTGCAAAAGGATTTTGCTTTTGAGTGGAGTTATCCAAAGGCAGGCCTCATTTATAAGATGGCTTGCTTAGTTGAGTGAAAAGCATTTGAGATGGAAAAGAAGTGCCAATAAATAAACGAGCTATGCCAAGTTATTCCATAATCTTTGCCTGCTTTAAATACCCATCTCCCTTCTATCTAAACTATTTTTATGAGCATGTTTCTTTTCTTTATATTAATAGTTCTCAGTACGACTTTTAAAGGCATTCAATGTGTGTATTTTTTAATTAATGCTGTCTCCCCTACTCCATTATAAGCTTTTGAGCTCAGTAACCATGTGATTTTGTCACCATAGTATATCTGGAGCCTGAAGAGAACTGACAAAGTAAGAATACAGTAAATGTTTGATGAGCGAGTAAATGGAACATACTGTTTTGTGACTCAAGAACTGGCTTTCAAAATAATTCTACTAAAAATAGAAGTCTTTTGAGCAACAAATGGCAGTTATCACTAAAATACAGTTCTCCCTCAAAATCAGAGAACAGGTAAATTCTTCTTGATTATGAAATAGAGTCACAGGCTGTCTTGAATAAACTTCACAAAGTTGCATAATAAAGCAATAATAAATGTAATATTTGATAAACAAGGGGTGCTATGAAGAAAAAGTATACAGTAATAGCTTTTTTATTTAATTTTTGTTTATATTCAATATAAATATAAATTTCTGGTACAGAAAATGTGAATCAATATCCTATACTATATATATATGCATAAATTATTAGAAAATCATTATTATCACTGATTATAAAGGTTTAAGGCAGAAATTCTAGATAATTAACATCCAGTAAATAATCCCACTTACTATTTTTAAAGTATTTATTTTTAAATCAAAACCATTTATTTCTTTAATAATGTTTAATAAAAAGTAGCGATAGGTCCTAAGATGGTGGAGGAATAGGACAGGGAGACCACTTTCTCCCCCACAAAATTCATCGAAAGAACATTTAAACGCTGAGCAAATTCCACAAAACAACTTCTGAATGCTGGCAGAGGACATCAGGTACCCAGAAAGGCAGCCCGTTGTCTTCGAAAGGAGGTAGGAAAAAATATAAAAGATAAAAAGAGAGACAAAAGAGGTAGGCACGGAGATGTGTCCCGGGAAGGGAGTCTTAAAAAAGAGAGAAGTTCCCAAACACCAGGAAACACTCTCCGGCGAGTCTGTGGCAAGCCTTGGAACCTCAGCGGGCAACATAACCCAAAGGAAAAATAAATAAACAATTAAAACCCACACATTATGTGCCTAAAGGCAACTCCCAGCTGAGAAGCAGCCCAGAGGCTTACATCCGCCACTAGCAAGTGGGGACTGGACAGGGAGACGCCGGGTGCATTGCTTAGGGTAAGGACTGGGCCTGAATAACCTGAGGGCAATCTGAGGGAACTAACTAGAGATAGCAATCCAGACTGTGGGATAGCTATCCCCCCCTCCCCAACCCCGACAAGCCCTAACCTAAGACGCCTCCAGGCCCGCTCACAGAACAAAGGACTGAGCAGAGCTCGCTGGCTGCGGGCCGCCGATCCCCCGCCGGAGACAGGCAGGAGAGGGCAGCCAGAGCCGGAAGGGGGCAATCGCGGCCCCAGAGAGGCATTGTATACCAAACTGCAAGCAGACTTCCTTGCTAACCAAGACTCCCTGGGATTCTGGACGGTCGGCATCCACTTCGAGGGTCACTGCCAGAGATCAGCTCCCCAGAAGAGACACACGGCAAACATGAGAAGGCATGCTGGTTGCACACCCAGAAAACCAAGCTGCAGGGATGGGAAAGGCAATAAGTCACAGCAACCTCGCTCGCCAAGCACCTGGTCACCTAAGCTGCACGGACCGGGGAAGGGCACAAATCACAGGCCCATTCAAGTCTGCGTCTTTGTGGAGAACCCGAGAACCTGAACCTGAGTGGCTTAGACCTGCGAAGTGCACTCAGCCCAGCGCCCGCCTCAGACAGTTCCCAGCGGACCAGCCTGGAGCCTGAGCAGTGTAGAAAGGGAAAGCACACACACCGTGAGCCGGGGCAAACCCAGTGTGGCCGAGACTCTGCGAGCACTCCCCACAGATGCCACTGATACTTGTTTGCAGTGTTCCACCCTCCCCACAGCACGACTGAACAGTTCAGTTCAGTTCAGTCACTCAGTCATGTCTGTCTCTTTGCAACCCCATGAATCGCAGCACGCCAGGCCTCCCTGTCCATCACCAACTCCCGGAGTTCAATCAGACTCACATCCATCGAGTTGGTGATGCCATCCAGCCATCTCATCCTCGGTCGTCCCCTTCTTCTCCTGCCCCCAATCCCTCCCAGCATCAGAGTCTTTTCAAAGAGTCAACTCTTCGCATGAGGTGACCAAAGT
>SJYX01008172.1:0-77666 GCA_006410675.1 Oreotragus oreotragus | reverse complement strand
TCTTCTGGGCTCCAAAATCACTGCAGATGGTGAAATTAAGAGACACTTGTTCCTTGGAAGAAAAGCTATGACCAACCTAGACAATATATTAAAAAGCAGAGACAAGACTTTGACAACAAATGTCTGTCTAGTGAAAGATATGGTTTTTCCAGTAGTCATGTATGGATGTGACAGCTGAACTATATGGAAAGCTGAGTGCCAAAGAATTGATGCTTTTGAACTATGGTGTTGGAGAAGACTCCCTTGGACTGCAAGGAGATCCAATCAGTCAATCCTAAAGGAGATAAGTCCTGAATATTCACTGGAATGACCGATGTTGAAGCTGAAACTCCAATACTTTGGCCTCCTGACTCATTTGAAAAGACCTTGATGTTGAGAAAGATTGAAGGTGGGAGGAGAACAGGAAAACAGAGAATGAGATGGTTGGATGGCATCACCAACTTGATGGACCTGAGTTTGAGCAAGCTCCGGGAATTGGTGATGGACAGGGAAGCCTGGAGTGTTGCAGTGCATGGGGTCACAAAGAATTGGACATGACTGAGTGACTGAACTGAACTGAAGTACTTCCAAAGAAAGAACCCTTAGGCAACCCTATGCCAAGACACAGGAAAAAATTATAGCATGGTAAGTGGGATATATTTTAATTGCCCTGAACTGATGTGTGAATAGTGTTGAAAGCTGTGGTAAACCAAGGGCAATTAAGTAACCCATATTCTAAAAAGGACTCCCATATGAGAAGAGATGGGTTGTCTTTGTCTCCCAATCCAACAGATAAAGGATCAAGAAAATCATCCATAAAGACAGAAAGTACCTGCATGAATGGGGGAGAGAGTATCTCACTGCCTAGCTGGACATAATGTTTATGAGGTATCTTTGCTGATCTGCCTCCTGTGTCTATTTGAGAAGAAGGAGGGAGATTTGCAGATTAATGGCAACAGGAGTAGTAGGGGGCAAAGGGAGAAGGACAGTACAATGGAGTAGCCTGAATAACTATCATCTGATGGAACAACAGTGATATTTAGAGCTCATCTGAGATAAAGGGCAAGGCTTTAACTTAGATATGAAATTGAACTTTTAAATCAAATAGACATAAAAATGGTGAAAAGAATTTGAGAATTCTTACCTATGAGACAAGGCAATTTTAGAAAAACACAGCTGGGCTCAGTGAGTAAAGAAAAATGAAATATTTTTATGTTAGAAATCTCTGAAGTTAAGACTATATAATGAACCTGATGCAAAATACTTAGCTTTCTAAGTTAGCTGCAAAGCAAGGAAAATCTCTCTATGGATCAACAAGACCCACAGTGTAGCGTTTGGCCAAGACTTGCTCTAATCTAAGACTGAGGAAAATGGCGCTCAGCTCACATTTAAGAACCCAGGTGACTATGCTTTCCACATTTAACCTTTCTTCACTCTGAATATGTTGTGGATAACACCAGTTCTCCCTGGTAAGGGCTAGCTGGTTTTAGCATACTCAATACTGGGCATCCATTTTCCTCTTGCTGTCTTTTCCCATCTTCAGCATCACACTTTTCATCTCCTTTTCTAGTTAGTGTCAATTAAAGCAAATGGCACTTGTTTAGTCTCTAAGTCACATCCGAATCTTTTGTAACCCCACGGACCGTAGCCCATCAGGCTCCTTTGTCCATAGGATTTCCCAGGCAAAAATACTGGAGCAGGTTGCCGTTTCTCTCTCCAAATGATCTTGCCGACCCAGGAATCAATCCCGAGTCTCCTGCATTGCATAATTCTTTACTGCTGAGCCAGCAGGGAAGCCCCAGCAAATGGCAGAGTGACAGTTAAAAAAGGAAGACACATTAATTCAAGTTGTTTTCATCTTAAAGCTATTCTTTTCTAATAGAGATGTCTTACTATTAACATTATATCTTAGACCACCAAAATTAAATAAGATTAAAAGACAATAAAATATATAAAAGTTCAAATTCATAGTTTCTATTCTAAACCTGTGTGAAAGCTGACAATATCAAATTTCTATCAGTTTCTCAAAAGTAGAAACTGGGCCTATTTTCTAGGTATTATTTTTCTTTGCTTAAGAGTAATACAACAACATTTAGCTCACAAAACAGTTTTCGAATTGCCACCTTAAAGGTTTAAAATCCACAGATGTGTATATAACAGTTACATATATATACATATAAGTATATTTACAGCACATTGTTCTTTCTTTCAAGGAAAAAAACTGATGAATACATTTTATTTTATAAATATAAACAAGTAATTAGGCACCTAAGAGGAATATCCTTATAACAATAAAGATTTTAATTTTCAAGTATGAAACAGAATTGATTTTATCTCCTTATCCCAGTAACCATCAATTCAAGATTATAGAAATAGCAAGGACTATTAAAACATATTAGTAGTGATGAAATTTTCAATGACTTGACTCTGATGTTTTATCATCACTACTTAATTTTTCATGCTCATCTTCTATGACTATCCATTTTAGAAGCTAATCAATGTGAGAGGCATGCTTTTAGTAGGAATCATGAAGAGAAACAATATAATCTGGATACTATTTCTCAGTTGCTGTTTGAGAAATGCAGAGCAAGTCCCTGATGTCTTTCCTTCTGCATCCTCCACACGAGTTAGTTGCTAGGAAACGTCAAGAAGGGATTCAGTATTAGGTCTGGGGAACAATGACCTAGCTTAATAGTTATCCATACACTGACATATAACCTTCATTAACTATGGCATAACCTTAGGAAACTAAAGATTACAAGTGATGTTTTTAGAGAGAAACAGACTTTGAGGCCTACCCTTTAATTATTTTAAACAGATTCTAGTATCTACTGAAAAAAGAAGTAACAGCTGTAGATATCTTAAAATACTTTCTTCAGCCAGAAGTAGTCCCCCTCCTGCTATCCAAACTTACAGATGACAAGAACTTATCTCTTTACTCCTTCACTGTATTTTGATACTGTTAAACTGATACATATATACAGTGTATATATGTGTATGTACATTCAACCGTATGTGCACACACAATACACAAGAAAAAGGGGAAAAGCACACATATCACCACACCCACAATAAAATACCTGGCCCAAAATAACCAAGGAGAAAGGGAGAAACAACTTAAGGAAAAACACATGTGTATACCTCACACACATGCTCACATATAGACATCAAAAGCATTTCTCAGTCCTTGGGGCTTGGTTTACCTGGGTCTAAGGAAAAATAAAGGAGCTTTGAATGGCAAGTTGGGAAATGAGATCTATTAATTCAGTATGTAACTCTGAAAAAGTGTCATAACTTCTCTGAGAATCACTTCCCAGAAAATTAAGAGAGCAATGCCAGTCTCAATAGGTTTCAGGGAGGATAAGATGAAATAATGCACTGGCAAGCACAATAAAATTGTACAGCACCATACATGAAAAGGGAGTATTTTATTTATAAAACAGCCAATTCAGTAAATAGGCATGTGAATGGGACTGAGTATTTGAAAATCAAAATTAAGCCAATTAAAAATCACTATGTGGTGTTGGAGAAGACTCTTGAGATCCCTTGGACTGCAAGGAGATCCAACCAGTCCATCCTTAACGAGATCAGTCCTGGGTGTCCATTGGAGGGACTGATGTTGAAGCTGAAACGCCAATACTTTGGCCACCTGATGGGAAGAGCTGGCTCATCTGAAAGGACCCTGATGCTGGGAAAGATTGAGGGCAGGAGGAGAAGCAGAAGACAGAGGATGAGATGGTGGGATGGCATCACCAAATCGATGGACATGAGTTTGGGTGGACTCTGGGGGTTGGTGATGGACAGGGAGGCCTGGCGTGCTGTGATTCATGGGGTCACAAAGAGTCGGACATGACTGAGCGACTGAATCGAACTGAACTGAATGGATGAAGTATGGCTGTTGTTCCAAAACTTCACACATAAATTAGACTGTTTCATGAATATTAACATCAAAACAATTGGTGTGATTTACAAGGAAATGGCAACCCACTCCAGTATTCTTGCCTGGAAAATCCCATGGACAGAGAAGCCTGGCAGGCTACAGTCCATGGGGTTGCAAAGAGTCGGACACGACTGAGCGACTTCACTTCACTTCACTTCACTAATATGGGAAAGCAATGACTTAAAACAAAACGAAATAAAACACAAGGATTTACCTTATGCATGTCTCTAAAAAGGTTTTATGTCATTTGCATTCATTTCTCNTAGTAGGGGGCAAAGGGAGAAGGACAGTACAATGGAGTAGCCTGAATAACTATCATCTGATGGAACAACAGTGATATTTAGAGCTCATCTGAGATAAAGGGCAAGGCTTTAACTTAGATATGAAATTGAACTTTTAAATCAAATAGACATAAAAATGGTGAAAAGAATTTGAGAATTCTTACCTATGAGACAAGGCAATTTTAGAAAAACACAGCTGGGCTCAGTGAGTAAAGAAAAATGAAATATTTTTATGTTAGAAATCTCTGAAGTTAAGACTATATAATGAACCTGATGCAAAATACTTAGCTTTCTAAGTTAGCTGCAAAGCAAGGAAAATCTCTCTATGGATCAACAAGACCCACAGTGTAGCGTTTGGCCAAGACTTGCTCTAATCTAAGACTGAGGAAAATGGCGCTCAGCTCACATTTAAGAACCCAGGTGACTATGCTTTCCACATTTAACCTTTCTTCACTCTGAATATGTTGTGGATAACACCAGTTCTCCCTGGTAAGGGCTAGCTGGTTTTAGCATACTCAATACTGGGCATCCATTTTCCTCTTGCTGTCTTTTCCCATCTTCAGCATCACACTTTTCATCTCCTTTTCTAGTTAGTGTCAATTAAAGCAAATGGCACTTGTTTAGTCTCTAAGTCACATCCGAATCTTTTGTAACCCCACGGACCGTAGCCCATCAGGCTCCTTTGTCCATAGGATTTCCCAGGCAAAAATACTGGAGCAGGTTGCCGTTTCTCTCTCCAAATGATCTTGCCGACCCAGGAATCAATCCCGAGTCTCCTGCATTGCATAATTCTTTACTGCTGAGCCAGCAGGGAAGCCCCAGCAAATGGCAGAGTGACAGTTAAAAAAGGAAGACACATTAATTCAAGTTGTTTTCATCTTAAAGCTATTCTTTTCTAATAGAGATGTCTTACTATTAACATTATATCTTAGACCACCAAAATTAAATAAGATCAAAAGACAATAAAATATATAAAAGTTCAAATTCATAGTTTCTATTCTAAACCTGTGTGAAAGCTGACAATATCAAATTTCTATCAGTTTCTCAAAAGTAGAAACTGGGCCTATTTTCTAGGTATTATTTTTCTTTGCTTAAGAGTAATACAACAACATTTAGCTCACAAAACAGTTTTCGAATTGCCACCTTAAAGGTTTAAAATCCACAGATGTGTATATAACAGTTACATATATATACATATAAGTATATTTACAGCACATTGTTCTTTCTTTCAAGGAAAAAAACTGATGAATACATTTTATTTTATAAATATAAACAAGTAATTAGGCACCTAAGAGGAATATCCTTATAACAATAAAGATTTTAATTTTCAAGTATGAAACAGAATTGATTTTATCTCCTTATCCCAGTAACCATCAATTCAAGATCATAGAAATAGCAAGGACTATTAAAACATATTAGTAGTGATGAAATTTTCAATGACTTGACTCTGATGTTTTATCATCACTACTTAATTTTTCATGCTCATCTTCTATGACTATCCATTTTAGAAGCTAATCAATGTGAGAGGCATGCTTTTAGTAGGAATCATGAAGAGAAACAATATAATCTGGATACTATTTCTCAGTTGCTGTTTGAGAAATGCAGAGCAAGTCCCTGATGTCTTTCCTTCTGCATCCTCCACACGAGTTAGTTGCTAGGAAACGTCAAGAAGGGATTCAGTATTAGGTCTGGGGAACAATGACCTAGCTTAATAGTTATCCATACACTGACATATAACCTTCATTAACTATGGCATAACCTTAGGAAACTAAAGATTACAAGTGATGTTTTTAGAGAGAAACAGACTTTGAGGCCTACCCTTTAATTATTTTAAACAGATTCTAGTATCTACTGAAAAAAGAAGTAACAGCTGTAGATATCTTAAAATACTTTCTTCAGCCAGAAGTAGTCCCCCTCCTGCTATCCAAACTTACAGATGACAAGAACTTATCTCTTTACTCCTTCACTGTATTTTGATACTGTTAAACTGATACATATATACAGTGTATATATGTGTATGTACATTCAACCGTATGTGCACACACAATACACAAGAAAAAGGGGAAAAGCACACATATCACCACACCCACAATAAAATACCTGGCCCAAAATAACCAAGGAGAAAGGGAGAAACAACTTAAGGAAAAACACATGTGTATACCTCACACACATGCTCACATATAGACATCAAAAGCATTTCTCAGTCCTTGGGGCTTGGTTTACCTGGGTCTAAGGAAAAATAAAAGAGCTTTGAATGGCAAGTTGGGAAATGAGATCTATTAATTCAGTATGTAACTCTGAAAAAGTGTCATAACTTCTCTGAGAATCACTTCCCAGAAAATTAAGAGAGCAATGCCAGTCTCAATAGGTTTCAGGGAGGATAAGATGAAATAATGCACTGGCAAGCACAATAAAATTGTACAGCACCATACAAGAAAAGGGAGTATTTTATTTATAAAACAGCCAATTCAGTAAATAGGCATGTGAATGGGACTGAGTATTTGAAAATCAAAATTAAGCCAATTAAAAATCACTATGTGGTGTTGGAGAAGACTCTTGAGATCCCTTGGACTGCAAGGAGATCCAACCAGTCCATCCTTAACGAGATCAGTCCTGGGTGTCCATTGGAGGGACTGATGTTGAAGCTGAAACGCCAATACTTTGGCCACCTGATGGGAAGAGCTGGCTCATCTGAAAGGACCCTGATGCTGGGAAAGATTGAGGGCAGGAGGAGAAGCAGAAGACAGAGGATGAGATGGTGGGATGGCATCACCAAATCGATGGACATGAGTTTGGGTGGACTCTGGGGGTTGGTGATGGACAGGGAGGCCTGGCGTGCTGTGATTCATGGGGTCACAAAGAGTCGGACATGACTGAGCGACTGAATCGAACTGAACTGAATGGATGAAGTATGGCTGTTGTTCCAAAACTTCACACATAAATTAGACTGTTTCATGAATATTAACATCAAAACAATTGGTGTGATTTACAAGGAAATGGCAACCCACTCCAGTATTCTTGCCTGGAAAATCCCATGGACAGAGAAGCCTGGCAGGCTACAGTCCATGGGGTTGCAAAGAGTCGGACACGACTGAGCGACTTCACTTCACTTCACTTCACTAATATGGGAAAGCAATGACTTAAAACAAAACGAAATAAAACACAAGGATTTACCTTATGCATGTCTCTAAAAAGGTTTTATGTCATTTGCATTCATTTCTCCATAAGTTCAAAGTAGAAAAGTATATCAAATTATGAAAGATATAAAAGTAAGCTTTCATTAAAATGAGTTAACTGTCTAAAATAATATCCTCTTTGCCTTTTCCATGCTAAAAGTAACTTTGCCATCAGTTCTAACTTCAAGGGAATGACCATACAAGCTGTAGAATTTGTGACCCTCTACTAAATTCAAATTGAAACTGAATTTACTTGTGGGTTATGCACTCTTTTCAGGGTATTTTTTATAATCCCATGGTCAACAGATACATGGGGAATTTCAGCACCTAGGATCTGCAAGACTCTGTATTAGTTTGCCAAGTCATCCACAACAAAATAGCAGAGACTGAGTAATTTTAAAAAGAGAAATGTATTTCCTCACAGTTCTGGAGGCTGGAAATCCAAGATCAAGGCCTGAGCGTGTTTGGTTTCCCCGGAAGTCTCTTCTTGGCCTGCAGATGCTGCCTTTTCGCTGCGTCCTTAAGTGGTCTTTCCTCCCTGCACACGTACCCCCGGTGTCTCTTCCTCTTCTTATAAGGACACCACAATGAATTAAGACCCATTAATGTGACCTCATTTAATCTTACTTATCTCTGTAAAGGCCCTTTGCCAAAATACAGTCACTTTCTAAGGTACTAGGGGTTAGGATGTCATAAATTTGGGGGAGGCACAAATTTAATCCGTAACATTCCACTTCTATTTGATCTCAGTGGAACACTAAGCACCAAGAAACACTAAACAGATGATCAACTCTAGACAGAGGCTGTAAAACATTTCCTGTTGTCCCAAAGCTCCAGGTCCTTATCAAGAAGGAAAACAACAAAGAGGGGCTTTGGCCATTCAGGAGAAAGTATGTTAACATACATAAATGTCAGCAAGGCTGAGGAAATAGAAGTTTCTCAGGCTCACAAACTGTACGGATAAACACTGGTATGTTCAAATGTTTGCAGAAAGTTTCCTAAACCCTATTTGCTAACTTTCACATTTACTTAGGCTGGGCCTTCTACTGAAAATATCTAAAAGTACAGCACTGCTAAAATGCAAACTGGCAGTCTACACTGGGTCAGGAACACAAATGACAAGCCATTATGTGATGACTCTGCAACTTTTCTTTCAAAGGGAGCCATAAAAAAAATCATTAAAAACAATTGGTGAATATTTTTAAAATTTCTTTGGAATAAAAAGTCAGGTAACAAACATATTTTCACTGTTTTAGCCTATGCACTAATCTTGTCTAAAAATTAACATCACAGAAGAAGGCCTTACACAATACCTCATTTTTCTATAGTGTTTACCATCCCCTAATATTTTATCATTTCACACTCATAAAGACTCTGTGAGGAAAGAAGACAGGAAAAGATGAGGATAATGAAACTGAGTGACATTAAATGACTTGCCCAAGGTCACAAACTAATAGCCAAAGGAATCTGAACAAAAATGCTGGCCTTCTGACTTCTAAGTTAGCAGTCTTTATTCTTGGGACTTAATGACATTCAGGGCAGTGAAATTACAATCTTGCAAATTTCACTTTATTTAGCATCACTGGGCTGTAAAAGTCTATAAATAAAATTAGATTTGCTGAGATTTTGCACATAATCACAAAACAAATTCAGTCTGAAATAAAAAGAATTTTGAGCACTTCATCAACAAATAAAACATTTTAAAGATATCAATCATCTTAGATTTTAGAAGCAGCATTTTTGTTGAGAATTTAGTTCACTATGCCAAATAAAAAGCAGAGACATCACTTTACCAACAAAGGTCTGTATAGTCAAAGATATGGTTTCTCCAGTAGTCATGTATGCATGTGAGTGGTGGACCATAAAGAAGACTGAGCGCTGAAGTACTGGTGATTTTGAACTGTGGTGCTGGAGAAGACTCTTGAGAGTCCCTTGGACTGCAAAGAGATCAAACCAGTCAATCCTAAAAGAAATCAACCCTGAATATTCATCAGAGGGACCGTTATTGAAGCTGAAGCTCCAATACTTGAGCCACCTGGTGTGCACAGCTGATTCCCTGGACAAGAGCCTGATGCTGGGAAAGACTGAGGGCAAGAGAAGAAGGGGGAGACAGAGGATGAGATGGTTGCATGGCATCACCGACTCAGTGGACTTACTTGTGACTTACAAATAGCATTAAGTATTTGCTCTTTTACCATTTTATATATCAGAGTATTTTATCTGAAAATTGCCCAAAGGAGGCATTATATTTTAAAAACAAAAACAACTGATCCTTGAACTATGGACCGTTATTGAAGCTGAAGCTCCAATACTTGAGCCACCTGGTGTGCACAGCTGATTCCCTGGACAAGAGCCTGATGCTGGGAAAGACTGAGGGCAAGAGAAGAAGGGGGAGACAGAGGATGAGATGGTTGCATGGCATCACCGACTCAGTGGACTTACTTGTGACTTACAAATAGCATTAAGTATTTGCTCTTTTACCATTTTATATATCAGAGTATTTTATCTGAAAATTGCCCAAAGGAGGCATTATATTTTAAAAACAAAAACAACTGATCCTTGAACTACACTGGAGTTAAACTGCATAAAACTAATAACAAACTCAATGTATCCTCAGTTCCTTTGTATACATGGATTCGATGAACCATGAATCATGCAGTACTATAGTATTTACCATTGAAAAATATCCTCATATAAGTCCACCTGCTTAGTTCAAATTCATGTTGATCAAAAGTCAACTGTAATTCTACTGCTTTTTTAAATGAATGAATCACTGATACTAGTTCAAAGAACTCTAAATTCTGAATACTATTAATAATACCCTTTTCTATCAGTCTAACAAACAATTCTAATAAGATTTTATTAAAATTCTATGTTATTATTTACTAATAGTAACCCATTAGTAATATAAAATGAGCCATTACTAATAAATTACAATTCCCAGAGGACAATCTTTTAGACTCTTCTCTTGGTGAAAACACAATTAACTCTACCTAAAAATCATCTCAGAAGACTGCTTTATAACGAACAATGTCAGGCTATCAAAACAAAAATCACTGTTACAGCATCAGATGAAATGGCTTTCTGTAAGGTAGATATTGTGGTTATAGATATTCTGTCTTATACATCTCATATTACAAACATTTTGAAATTGATCTTCAAGAATGGTCACTGACTTGATACAAGTTAGAATCAATTTTCATTCATTCTTCAATTTCTCATATCAATATTTGTCTAATTCTTAAGACTCTGAAGGCTCTAGTCATCAAGGATAAAATAAAACAAAACCTTGAAAAAAAAAGGACTCTTTTCCCAGAAACTGTAAGCCTCAACATAAATCAGATCAACTAGAATTGTGGTAATATACCATTTGAACATTTATAAACCCACACAAAGATTTAACAGAGGAAAAAAGTCATTCCTCTGAACTGGAATTCAGCAGAGCAAAAAATATAACATATGAGATTCCAATCTTCAGTGTAAAATATGATTATTCATTACACAATCTATGGGTCAATAATTTATATCTGTGACTTGTAGGCAAGAAAGGGACACTTGCTAAATAGGCATGCCAGTCACAGGCTCAGTGCCCTGCTCCATGCCCCACCTTCATCCTCTTCTCCAGTAAAGAATGGTAGACTCAAAATGGGTGTTCAACAGAGGGAAATGTGTAAAAACCACTAACCTAGAAATGGAAACTTACATACAGTTCATCATATAAAATTTTGTAAATTAGAAGTTATATAATTAGGAATAAAACTGAGTGTCTAAAAAGAAATACCTACTAAAGAGGAAGTTTATAAATTAATTTCTGCTTCAAGCAGACTAGAATTCGAACTATTCTATTTAACAACTAGAATATAAGATGAATTTTAACACATATGATTTTCAGTGCAGTGCTAACTTCCTAAGAAAGTAATGGATACCTTCTAGGACCAAAGAAGGGAAGAGATAAAAAATTTAAATAAAAACATTTAACCAAATAATGAATGGGAGCTGACAGCAAGAACCAAACTTGAAAGTCAGAGTTGTCCTGTAAGCAAATACTTACTAGGGTTATTGAATCGTTAGTCTAAGCCTTGTGCACACTGCACAGCGGGGTAGCTAATTCTAAGAAGCACACTAAAATGAATTTTGAAGGGGTTAAACAACATTCCAAATCCCTGATAAGCCTTAACACTTGATATAAAAAAGTGAAACTTCCCAAAAGAGAAGAAATCTTCAACATGTATTGGGATTTTACACTAAGAAATTCACCAAGCCTATAATTCCTCAGCTCCCAGAGTGGTGAAGTTAGGGACATGCTTTCAAAACTTCCTTGACAGCCTGGAAAACTGCTGGGACAGATAGAAAGGCTGGGGAAGCCTACGATCCACTTGTGAGGAGTGCTGACTAGCCCCTAGGCAGGGCATCTGTCCAAATTGCTGCCATCCGACTATGCTCCCCTACCTGAGCCTAGTGAATGCTCCAACTCTACCCACTCCAGGCTGTAGCCTAGCACTAGATCTGGGGCAGCCATGACAGGGGGAAAGACACAATCATGGGCTGCATCTGAATGAAACCACAGACTTCTACACTGGCAGAAATCGGACCTCTGTAAACACACAAGTGACACTGGCTTCAGCACTTCCTCTCTTTGAGGCAGAAGTCCCAGGGGAGGGAGAAAGAAAAAAACACAATTAAAGGGAAAACAGCAGCTTGAGTCTGACATTCAGGGCTTCTGCTCCAGCAATTTAGGGATGTCTCACTCCTGATAGGGCTGTGATGGCCATTGAGCAGATAGGAAGTCCTGCCTCATGCCTGAGCAGATCTAGCTCCCCTATCTCCAGCCTCACCACCTACCATGGTGAAAGCCGCCAGCATACCCTGAGGAAAGACATGACTGTGCCCACATCAAATGCAGTCCCTCACCAAAGTCAGTGAGTACATACAGTCTGATAGAGATGCCCCCACATATGAACACAGCTTCAAGGCTGCAATAAGTAACTGTTTCAAATAAAATCATAAGAGACAGAGAAACTTAAGTTAAAAAAAAAGAAAGAAAGAAAGAAACTGCTCTCAAATAAAAGGTAAGAGAAAATTCCTAAGAACATGTTATAAAACAGAAACAATTTACCACATGAGGAATTCAAAAACATTGGTAAAAAAAAAATGCTAAATGAATTAGGGAATAGAATTGTTTTAAACACAGATCATTTCAACAAACGACTAAAAAATATAAAAAGATCCAATCAAAAATAGATAATAATAGATAATTCAATATCTGAAATAGGAAAACTCTAAAAAGCAAACAACACACTAAATGACACAGAGGAACACACAGCTGATCTGGAAGACAAAATAACGGAAATCACCCAATCAGAAAAGCAGACAGAAAGACAAAGAAAACAAATAAGTACAACGTATGAGATCTGGGGGGTAACAGCAAATGTGGGAACAATCTCACAACAGGAGTTCCAGAAGGAGAAGAAGGAAGGGCATCAACAATGTATTTGAAGAAATTATGGCTGGAAACTTTCCAAACCCAAAGAAGAAACTTACCCATGTAAAGGAAGCACAGAGGCTCCCAAACAAGGTGAACCCAAACAAACACACACAAAGACATATCATAATTAAAAATGTCAAAAGTTAAAGACAGAATTCTAAAAGCAGCAAGAAAAAAAACAGTCATATATAATGGAATCCACTAAAGGTTATAAGCTGATTCCTCTGCAAATACTTTTCAGACCATAAGGGCATGGCATAATATATTCAAAGTAATGAAAGGAAGAAAGCTGCAACCTACGATATTCTACACAGCAAGATTATCATTTAGAATAGAAGGAGATAAAGAACCTATCCAATGATGAAAACCTGAAAGCATTCAGCTAAACTTAACCATAAAAGAAATGTTGAAGGGTCTTCTCTAAATGGAAAAGTGGTAAGAACCTATAGGAAAGGGGTAATTCCAACAAGAAAGTCAATATATAGTAAGGATTATTGTTGTTGTTCAGTTGCTAAGTCACTCAGTCATGTCCTACTTTTTATGACCCCATGGACTGTATGTAGTCCACTAGGCCCCTCTGTTCATGGCATTCTCCAGGTGAGAATACTGGAGTGGTAGCCATTCCCTTCCCCAGGGTATCTTCTCAACCCAGGGATCAAACCCAGGTCTCCTGAAATGCAGGAGGATTCTTTACCATCTGAGCCACCAGGAAAATCCAGAAAAAAGTGCATACCTATCAACAGTCACTTTAAATTGTCAATGGACTAAATGGTCTGATCAAAAGACATAAGGCAGCTGATTTGATTTTAAAATGAAAAAAAAAACCTTCAAAATGCTGCCTACAGGAGACTCACTTCAGGGTAAAGACAAACAGAGTGAAAGTGAAGGGGATGGAAAAAGACATTTCATGCAAGTAGAAACAAGAAAACAGGGATAGCAATTCTTATATTAGATCAAGTACTTGTATTGAGGCCATAAAACAAGCCTCAACATATTTATGCAGAGAGAAATAATACCATTCGTTTTTTTCCTACCACAGCAGTATGAAACTATAAATCAATTACAGAAAGAACTACAGGGAAAGGAAAAAAACACAGGTACACTAAACAGTATTTTACTGATGATGAAATTACAGGGAAAATCAGAAAATACTCTGATATAAATGAAAATGAAAACATAACTTTCCAAAATCTATGGGATTCAGCAAAAACAGTTCTAATAGGAATGTTCATAGTGATACAGGCCTTCCTCAAGAAACAGGAAATATCGCAAATAAACAATATACTCTACCAACTAAAAGAATCACAAAGAAGAAAAACAAACTAAAAGTCAAGAGAAAGAAGAAAATAATAAAAATCAGAGATGAATAAATAAAAAAGAGATTAAAAAATAATATCAATAAAACCGCAATCTGATTTTTCAAAAGATAACGAAAATTTATAAACCTGGTAGCCAAACATGGAAAGTATAAAAAGAGAGGACCTAATAAAATAAGAAAAAAGGGGCAATAACGACAAATACCACACATATACAAAAAATCATTAAGAAAATACTATGAACCATTTGTTATACACAAATTGGACAACACAGAAGAAATGGACAAATTTCTAGAAACATAGAGCCTGCCAAGATTGAGTCAAGAAGATACATAATTTGAACAGATCGATCACTAGAAGTGAAATTAAATTCATAATAACTATAAAAGCACCCAGCAAACGAAATCCAAGACTAGACAGCTTCACAGTGGAAGTCTACCAAACTAATACTTATCCTTCTCAAACTATTCCAAAAACTTGAAGAAAATAAAAGACTCCCAAATTCATTCTTCAAGGCCACGATTAACCTGATATCAAAACCAGACAAAGACACTGCAAGAAAACAAAATTATAGGCCAATATCTTTAATGAATATAGATGCAAAATTCCTCAACAAAACATTAGCAAACTGAATTCAACAATATATGAAAAGGATCGCATACCATGATCAAGTTGTTTTTATTGCAGGGTCACACGGATGGCTCATCATGTGCAAATCAATCATGTGATACACAGCAAATCAACAAAACTAAAGATAGAAAAATCACATGATCACCTCAATAGACACAGGAAAAGCATCTGACAAATTTCAACATACTCTCATGATATATTAAAAAAAAAAAACTCATCAAAATGAGTACAGAGAAAACATATCTCAACATAATTTAGGTAATTTATGATAAATCCACAGTTAATATAATACTCAATGGTGAAAACCTGAAAGTCTTCCTGCCAAATTTAGGAACAAATCAAGAATACCAACTCTCTCCACTTTTATTTAACACAGTATTGGAAGTCCTAGCCACAGCAATCAGACAAGAAAAAGATGTAAAAGATATCAAATTGAAAGGAAACAGACAAGACTGTCAGTGTTTGCAGATGACATTTATATAGAGAAAACCCTGAAGTCTCCACTCAAAAATTAGAATCAATAAATGAATTCAGCAAGGCAACAGGATACAAGATTAATATACAGAAATTGGTTGTCATTCTATACAATAATAATGAACAAGCAAAAAGACAAAATTTNCAACATACTCTCATGATATATTAAAAAAAAAAAACTCATCAAAATGAGTACAGAGAAAACATATCTCAACATAATTTAGGTAATTTATGATAAATCCACAGTCAATATAATACTCAATGGTGAAAACCTGAAAGTCTTCCTGCCAAATTTAGGAACAAATCAAGAATACCAACTCTCTCCACTTTTATTTAACACAGTATTGGAAGTCCTAGCCACAGCAATCAGACAAGAAAAAGATGTAAAAGATATCAAATTGAAAGGAAACAGACAAGACTGTCAGTGTTTGCAGATGACATTTATATAGAGAAAACCCTGAAGTCTCCACTCAAAAATTAGAATCAATAAATGAATTCAGCAAGGCAACAGGATACAAGATTAATATACAGAAATTGGTTGTCATTCTATACAATAATAATGAACAAGCAAAAAGACAAAATTTTAAAAAAAATCCCATTCAAAATTGCACCTAAAAGAGTAATACACCTAGGAATCAACTAAACCAAGGAGCTGAAAGACCTATACTCTGAAAACTTTAAAACATTTATGAATAAAACTGAAGATGATACAAAAAATGAAAAGATATCCTTGGACTGGAAGAACTGACACTGTCAAAGTGGCCACACTACCCAAGAGATGAGTCAAATAAAAGTATAAACATATTTATTTACATTTGAAGGTGAACATCTTTTAAGAGAGTAAAGAGTTTATTCTGTGGAGAAGGATGATAAGAGGTAACACAGGCTGAAAACTGTGGGCTTTTAATGCATTTATAAATCTTCAGGATAATTTGATTTCTAAAACTCTTTGGGTATCTATTGCTTCAATATTTTTAAAGTAAGGATAAACTTTTAAAATCATATGGATTAAGAAAATTGACATACCATACAAAGAGACTGAATTATTAGCTTTTAAGTAGAGAATAAGATTTGGAAACTAGGCTGCATGAGTTTAAACCACGTGCTTCGTTTTATGCTTTGTGTTTCCATATGGTTAAAATAGAATAGAATCACTGTGATATAGAAAAGAGGTATTGTTATAATCATATACCACTGTAAAAGTTTTAAATCAAAGATTTTCTTGCTGAAAACAGATCTGTTACTTTTAACAAAATTTCCCCCATACTTTCCCTTCTTCAACTACAGAAATTACTGATAAAGTAACTGATATTGGCCATTCAAAAAGGCACAAATGTGATATTTTGGACATCCTTTATAGATGCACTTCCATTCTTCCAGAAATATTTGTAATCAAATAGTGTGTTTCTAAATTCAGTTCAGTTCAGTTCAGTCACTCAGTCATGTCCGACTGCTTGTGACCCCAAGGACTGCAGCACACCAGGCCTCCTGTCCAAAGCCAGTTCCCGGAGAGTACTCAAACTCATGTCCATTGAGTCGGTGATGCCATCCAACCATCTCATCCTCTGTCGTCTCCTACCATTTTCAATCTTTTCCAGCATCAGGGTCTTTTCTAATGAGTCTGTTCTTCACATCTGGTGGCCAAAGTATTGCAGTTTCAGCTTCAGCATCAGTCCTCCCAATGAATATTCAGGACTGATTTCCTTTAGGGTTGGACTGGTTGGATATCCTTGCAGTCCAAGGGACTCTCAAGTCTTCTCCAACACCACAGTTCAGTTCAGTTGTCGCTCAGTCATGTCCGACTCTTTGTGACCCCATGAATCACAGCACGCCAGGCCTCCCTGTCCATCACCATCTCCTGGAGTTCACTCAAACTCACATACATCGAGTTGATGATGCCATCCAGCCATCTCATCCTCTGTCATCCCCTTCTCCTCCTGCCCCCAATCCCTCCTAGCATCAGAGTCTTTTCCAATGAGTCAATTCTTCGCTGAGGTGGCCAAAGTACTGGAGTTTCAGCTTTAGCATCATTCCTTCCAATGAACACCCAGGGCTGATCTCCTTTAGAATGGACTGGATGGATCTCCTTGTAGTCCAAGGGACTCTCAAGAGTCTTCTCCAACACCACAGTTCAAAAGCATCAATTATTTGGCACTCAGCTTTCTTCACAGTCCAACTCTCACATCCATACATGACCACAGGAAAAACCATAGCCTTGACTAGATGGACCTTTGTTGGCAAAGTAATGTCTCTGCTTTTCAATACCACAGTTCAAAAGCATCAGTTTTCTAGTGCTCAGCCTTCTTTATGGTACAACTCTCACATCAGTACATGACTATTGGAGAAACCATAGCTCTGACTAAATGGACCTTTGTTGGCAAAGTAATATCTGCTTTTTAATATGCTGTCTAGGTTGATCATAATTTTTCTTCCAAAGAGCAATTGTCTTTTAATTTCATGGCTGCAGTCACCATCTGCAGTGATTTTGGAGCCCCAAAAAATAAAGTCTCTCACTGTTTCCATTATTTCCCCATCTATTTGCCATGAAGTGATGGGACCAGATGCCATGATCTTAGTTTTCTGAATGCTGAGTTTTAAGCCAACTTTTTCACTCTCCTCTTTCACTTTTATCAAGAGGCTCTTTAGTTATTCATTTTCTGCCATAAGGGTGGTGCCATCCGCATATCTGAGGTTATTGATACTTCTCCCGGCAATCTTGATTCCAGCTTGTGCTTCATCCAGCCCAGTGTTTTCTCATGATGTACTCTGCATATAAGTTAAATAAGCAGGATGACAATATATAGATTTGACGTACTCCTTCCCTGATTTGGAACCCGTCTGTTGTTCCATGTGCAGTTCTAACTGTTGCTTCCTGACCTGCATACAGATTTCTCAAGAAGTAGGTAAGGTGGCCATCTTTTTAAGAATTTTTCAGAGTCTGTTGTGGTGATCCACACAGTCAAAGGCTTTGGCATAGTCAATAGAGCAGAAGTAGATGTTTTTCTGGAACTCTGTTGCTTTTTCGATGATCCACAGATGTTGGCAATTTGATCTCTGGTTCCTCTGCCTTTTCTAAGTCCAGCTTGAACATCTGGAAGTTCATGATTCACATACTGTTGAAGCCTGTCTTGGAGAATTTTGAGCATTACTTTGCTATTGCGTGAGATGAGTGCAATTGTGTGGTAGTTTGAGTATTCTAAATTACCTTCTCTCAAAGAAAATATTAAATATCTAATTTTATTAAACAAGAGACTGAGTTTGGCATTAATAATTTCAATTTCAAATGTAAATTCTCTCCACTCAAATTTATAACTGGCAACTTTATAGATGAATAGCAAGGTTTTATCTGTTCTTTTCTCCTCCATTTTTATTCAAATGACAGTTTTTTTTTTCTACTTCACACCCATTAGGATGGCTATTATCATAAAAATAGAAAGGCCCCAGAGTTTAGTGAGAAAATGAAAATTTTCAAATAGTCATGCACTATCCATTGCAATGTAAAATGATAGTTACTATGGAAAACAGTCCAGCAATTCATCAAAAAATTAAGTATAGACTTATCACATGACTCAGAATTCCATTTCTGAGTATACACTCAAAAGAACTGAAAGTAGGGACTCAGATATTTGTACACTCATGTTCAAAGTAGCATTATCCACAATAGCCAAAAGGTGGAAGCAACCCAAGTGTCCATCAACAGATGAAAGCATAAGCAAAATGTGGTGTGTTTGTCTATGTATATGTGTACATGTATATACAATAGTATATTATTAGTTACATTATCGGAGAAGGTAATGGCACCCCACTCCAGCACTCTTGCCTGGAAAATTCCATGGACGGAGGAGTCTGGTGGACCGCAGTCCATGGGGTCGCTAAGAGTCGGACGTGACTGAGCGACTTCACTTTCACTTTTTACTTTCATGCACTGGAGAAGGAAATGGCAACCCACTCCAGTGTTCTTGCCTGGAGAATCCCAGGGATGGGGAAGCCTCATGGGCTGCCGTCTATGGGGTCGCACAGAGTGGGACACGACTGAAGTGACTTAGCAGCAGCAGTTACATTATACATAATTATGTTATCAAATATTTATAATGGAATAATATTCAACCTTAAAAGGAAGTAAATCATAACACATGCCACACATGCATGAACCTAAAGAACATTATGCTAAGTGAAATAAGCCAGACAAAAACAATAAATACTGCCTGATTCCACTTAAATGAAGTACCCAGGGTAGTCAAATTCAGAGACAAGGAATGGGAAGGAAGCAATGAGAAGTTAATGGGTACAGGATTTCAGACATTTGTTGTTTTAGCTCCTAAGCTGTGTCCAACTTTTCTTGAGCCCGTGGGCTGCAGCACACCAAGCTTCCCTGTCCTTTATTTTCTCTCAGTTTGCTCAACTTCATGCCCATTGAGTTGGCAATGCTATCTAACCATGTCATCCTCTGCCGGGCTCTTCTCCTTTGACCTTCAATCTCTCCCGGCATCAGGGTCTTTTTCAATGAGTCGGCGCTTCGCATCAGGTGGCCAAAGTATTAGAGCTTCAGCTTCAGCATCAGTCCTTCCAGTGAATATTCAGGATTGATNGCTATCTAACCATGTCATCCTCTGCCGGGCTCTTCTCCTTTGACCTTCAATCTCTCCCGGCATCAGGGTCTTTTTCAATGAGTCGGCGCTTCGCATCAGGTGGCCAAAGTATTAGAGCTTCAGCTTCAGCATCAGTCCTTCCAGTGAATATTCAGGATTGATTTCCTTTAGGATTGACTGATTTGATCTCCTGCCTTGCTGTCCAAGGGACTCTCAAAAGTCTTCTTCAGTATCACAATTGAAAAGCATCAGTTCTCCGGTGCTCAGCCTTCTTTATGGTCCAACTCTCACATCAGTACCTGACTACTGGAGAAACCATAGCTTTGACTACACGGATCTTTGTTGACAAACTGATGTCTTTGCTTTTTAATATTTTGTTTAGGTTTGTCACAGCTTCCCTTGCAAAATCTGTCACTGCTCTTTTTCTCCCCCCAGACATACACCATGAAAAGTTACGGAGATGAACAATGGTGACAGTAGCACAGTACTGTGAATGTACCTAAAGCTACTAAAATGTAACTTAAAAATTAATCAGAAGGTAAGTGCTATATTGTGTGATTTAACCACAAAAAATTTTATTCCAATTTTCTAAGTTAAATGATTCTTTAGTTATATCACACACAGTGTGCTTAATTATCAATCATGTCTGACTCTTTGTGACCCCATGGGTTGAAATTTTCCAGGCTCCTCTATACATGGAATTTTCCAGGTAAGAATACTGGAGTGAGTTTCTATTTCCTACTCCAGGGCATCTTCCCAACCCAGGGAGCAAACCTGTGGTCTCCTGCATCTGCTGCATTGCAGGCAGATTCTTTAAAACTGCACTACTTGGGAAGCCCTTGGTAAATACTGACTCACCCTAATTTATCCATAATCATTTACCACTGTTTCTGGAAAAATGTGCATTTTTCAACAAATTGGCAAAAGGAAATCAAGGTGGAAAATGTTCACCTTTGGGGATTTTTAAAATCATTGAAGAAGTAAAGAGAAAAAAAGAAAGCCTATAGCTAAGGTATGAAGAGATCTCTAAATTGAAGCAACCTGACAACTTTACAGGTCACAGAATAAGGTGAAGGAAAAACTAAATCCACTTGAGGTGGATACTAAATCCCTCATGTAGCTATATGATTGCACTTTCCTGGTGGTAGAGGGCATATGGAAGCACCTCATAATTCTGAATGATAGCTTGCAAAGGCAGTGTGGTATGTAGCCAGAAGGTGTGTATGGTAACCCAAAAGGACAATTCAGAAAGTGAAATCCTATCTGCCTCAAAGAGCAATACTAAGGCCTGTTGCTGCTGCTGCTGCTAAGTCACTTCAGTTGTGTCTGATTCTGTGCGACCCCATAGACGGCAGCCCACCAGGCTCCCCCGTCCCTGGGATTCTCCAGGCAAGAACACTGGAGTGAGTTGCCATTTCCTTCTCCAACGCATGAAAGTGAAAAGTGAAAGTGAAGTGGTTCAGTCGTGTCGGACTCTTAGTGACCCCATGGACTGCAGCCTACCAGGCTCCTCTGTCCATGGGATTTTCCAGGCAAGAGTACTGGAGCAGGGTGCCATTGCCTTCTCTGACTTAGACCTGCAGTGGTTCTCAAGCGACAGCACAAAAGGGCAATATTAGCATCACCCGAAAACTCAGGGCAGACCTACTGACTCAGATTGCTAGGCAATCTGCATGTGATTCAGATGTGCAACAGTTGAGAGCCACTGTTCTAAACTACGCTGTGCTATGTCACCACTAAAGACTACTATTTTAAGCGCCAGGCTAAAGGTTTTGGCTCTGTCATCCATCTGTAACATTTTTATTAGTTTTATTTTTCTTTCCTATGATTCCATTTCTCTTCCACTGTAAAGCAGTCAATATACATCAAAGCAAGGTTGTGAGGAACAAACAAAGCATGTAGAGCACTTAGTCTGATAAACATACTTACTAAGGGTAGGCTTACAAGTAAGAAGAAAATCACACTAAAGTGACGCTATAGCAACAAAGCAATGAGGAAGCTCTAAGACGCTGGTAAAACGCCTCTGTGGTATTCTAAGCTAAGAAAATGGACTCGAACAACAACACTAAGTCTATAGGGGAGCTCTCCCTGTCTTATGCGGAGGCAGCAAGTACAGCTGTGGACATTTTACTCAACTTCCTTACCTCCTGTCAGAGGAGACAACCAGCTTTTTGCTCAGGTCTCTCTAGGGTAAAAGTGCTTCACAGGACTTTTATAAAATGCATGCCTGCAGTTGTGCTAGACAGTGTTCAAATGTGGACAGCGAATTCTTATTCTCATGAATGCTAAGATGATATCCTTAATTTCTTTATTAAGTTAACCACTAATAATGAAAAGGAAATCCCATTTGACTATCTATAATGCCGGTAGATGAACATTTACTGCTGATATTTCCAGATTGCAGCAGTGAGTCGTTAATTAGTTCTTCCTTATAACAAAAATGGGTCAGATATTCTAATCAGCAAACAAATGTGTACAATTATTCACTTACTTTCTTTCTTATTCACTAAACTTGAACAAGTATATGAATTTCTTGAAACTACTGAACCACACCCATCCCACCCTGTGCCTGAGAAGCAATTAATGTGTAAGCACCCAGGCACATGCTGCAGCAATAACAGTCATTTGTTCTTCTTGCTGTTAGAAATAGAACTGATGGAATTGCCAATAATTTTAATTTTTTAATGGTTTCGGACTTTTTAAAATTTCCATATGCCTGCCTCATTTTCAACATATGAAAAATTTAAACATAGGGCCTAATCTATAATAGAAAGTCAATAAATCGTTTATAAATAAATGTTCTAAACCTTGGTAAGTTTTTTTTTTTAACTTAAAAAAAATAAAAGCAGACAAAATTAGCTGTGATTGTTTTATCTACAATTATCCTTGAAAGCAATTGAAAGGTTTTTTTTTTTAATCATTAGTATTTTAAAATTAAGCCCAACTCTAAAACTAGACTCTCATGACTTTAAATAATAATGAACAAGGAGTAGTCCTATACAGACAGCGAAAAGTGAATATGGCTCTCATGAGACAAGCTTTGTTTTGAATTCTTAGCTTTACTACTTCTTAATAGGGAAACTCGGGAATGTTAACTTCTTTCTCAATTTTTACAACTATAAAATGAGAATGATAAGTCATGTTTCTAGGCTTGCTGTAAGAATAAAGGGAAAAACACAGGCACAACCCCTCACGTGTAGAAGACACGAAACATGGGGTAGTGGTATAATCACTCAGGTAAAGAAACATTATGCAGATAAGACAGGCGGCGAGCAGCCCGAGTTCCCATGCATGTGTGCCTGGCACGCTCGTAACACAATGTGTTCTAAAGGAAAAACTGGATCTTAAATCTAAGCACTTTCCACTTCTGAGGTAATCGACAATATCTGAAGATCCCAAGCATTCAACCAATGTAGGTATGATTCTGAAAGGATCAGTCACTCAAAACATTTCAAACAAGTATTTCACTATTTTTTAAAATTTTAGACTGAAGATAATCAAACGTCTGCTAAAACGATTGCTTACAGTGATGTATTTTGTCGACTGAAACTTGTGTTAGTAAAAGCAGAAAGGACAGAAGAGCCAAAACGATTTTACTAACACATCAAAAGCAGGGGGAGTAGAAGGAAGCTCCAGGGTAAAAACAATATAAAGAGTAGGCATAAATAACCGACTAATTCCTTACATCATACACTGATACCCAAGATAGGTTAGATTTCTCAAAGGCTAGATTCTATTACTTTAGTCCTATATACTATAAAGCTAAGAAAGAATCTTTCCCTGGAACAAATGAATCACATCAAGACAACACTGTATATGTTCTGATATAGATGGTCCACAGATCCACTTTCTGGGATTTACCTCAGGGAAATAGACATATATGTGCTAAAAATATATATATATAAAGGAGGTTCATTATCACACATGTAATGTCCAGTAACAAAGAAACAAAAATAAAATGAGATATAATCATACCTGGGATATCATATAGCACCCAAAAAGAATGAACAAGATTTATATCAGAGCTGACCAAATTGAGTTTGACTAAAGAAAGCAGTCAAATAACTAATCAATACATACAGTATGATAGCACAACTGTAAAAAAAAAAAAAAATCTGTATGGATGTGGGGATGACAGCATGGACTTGTGTCCTTGTCTGGAAGGATACATTTCAAGTATGTATTAGATGGGCAAAGAGGAATTTAGCTTTGTATCTAAAATTCAAAACTTTTAAAAGGAGGCAATATTTGTATATTACTTCTTAAATTAAACTACTTTTTAAAAAAGTATACAGACAGCAAAAAGTGTTTGTAATGTCTTTGATCATAACTGTTAAGTCCTTTGTTTCACTAGCCAAATAAGATGTTTATGACTAAACTGTTGAACAATATCTGAAAAATTGTGACAAATGATGATAGATAAAATGTTATGCTGTATAACAAGAATGTGTCATAGTGAGTATAACAAAATGTACCAAGACCTGACTTATTAAGAGGTTGTCCACTATTTTCAACAAGTTTAGAATTAGGAAACTCAGAACTCTGTTCCAAGTTGGGGACATGACTACTAACAAGATAAAACCAAGTTAAAAGGCATCCTGAAAAATCACAATGACTGACAAATAAATGGTCTCTTACCTCAACTTAAACAGTATTTTGAAATTAAGTGATTTGACTACACTTTTGTTCATATTATTTATACTTGTCAATACTAAAAAAATGTGACACATTTCCTCCACTCTCTCCAGGCATGTGGAAAGTCCAAGAAACAGAATACATGAACTAAAAAAGGAAGGAAGAAGCTCTTGAACACATCAATATTGAATTTGGCAAGAGACAGACCTTACGTTGGTGTTTATGGAATTAACAACTAAAGGAATATCTTAAGATATAGGTGAAGGTGAAGTCGCTCAGTCGTGTCCGACTCTTTGCGACCCCGTGGACTGTAACCTACTAGGCTTCTCTGTCCACAGGATTCTCCAGGCAAGAATACTGGAGTGGATTGCCATTTCCTTCTCCAGGGGATCTTCCCGACCCAGGGATCAAACCCGGGTCTCCCGCATTGGAGGCAGACGCTTTAACCTCTGAGCCACCAGGGAAGGTGGTAAGTAAGGAAATGAGGCTGGGAAAGATTGAGGGCAGAAGGAGAAGAGGGCATAAGAGGATGAGATGGCTGGATGGCATCACTGATGTAATGAACATGAACTTGGGCAAATTCTGGGAGATGGTGAGGGACAGCAAGGCCTGGCATGCTGCAGTCCTTGGGGTCGCAGAGTCAGACATGATTGGGTGACTGAACAACAAGAAGGTAAATAATTCATAGACTTCACTGAGCTGAGAGTTGTTTGGGTCTACTGCTGCTAGTGCTTTTTAGCCACTAAGTCAGGTCCCAGTTCTTTGACACCCCATGGATGTAGCCCACCAGGCTCCTCTGTCCACGGAATTTCCCAAGGCAAGAATAATGGAGTGGGTTTCCATTTCCTTCTCCAGGATCTTCCTGACCCAGGGATCAAATCCACGTCTCCTACTTTGAAGGCAGACTCTTTACCACTGAGTCACCTGGGAAGTCTGTGACTATAAGTGACAAAAGCAGAGTACCTAACTATATTCTTTATTTCTACCAGAAAATACAGTAGAAACCATGCTGTCTGATACACTGATTATTAGGTAAATCATCATAAATTACATTCTTAAATAAAACTTCATATCATCACAAAACATATAAATGTCATTTTTCAATCTTGTGATGTGGGTCAGGCCTTTTTCTGAGCATGTGTCAGTTAGCTAGTCTTGCAAAACCACAGATGTAGTTGTCTACAGTTCCCATAAAGAACAGTGGAAATTTGAGTTGGTTATAGAATCTAATTTTAATGATTCTCTCCCAAATCTTTTAGATCCATCTTGTTCAGTGGCTAAGTCTTGTCTGATTTTTTGCGATCCCATGGACTGCAGCATGCCAGGCTCCTCTGTCCTCTACCATCTCCCAGAGTTTGCTCCAATTCATGTCCATTGCAATCCATAGATAGCAACTCTGGTGATGCTATCTAACCATCTCATCCTATGCCACCCTCTTCTCCTTTTGCCTTAAGTCTTTCCCAGCATCAGGTGCTTTTCCAACAAGTCGGTTCTTCATATTAAGTGGCCAAAGTATTGGAGTGTCAGCTTCAACATCAGTAGTTATAATGAATATTCAGAGTTGATTATCTTTAGGATTGACTAGTTTGATTTCCCGGTAGTCAAAGGAACTCTCAAGAGGCTTATTCCGCACCACAGTTGGAAAGCGTCAACTTAGATTTTCACTGAAATCTCTCTCCTTTTTTAATATTTTTCTTTCCTGAAACTTATGTAATAGTTGATTACATTGCATAATGACAGCAATCAGCACAATGGCGTAAATCAGTTTGGGAACAAACCCAAGGACTTGGTAAACTGACAGCCCAGCAGGTGGCTGCAGAAATAAAAGGCATCCCCGGAAGTCATTCACTGTCAGTGTAGTATGAATCAGAGGTCTCGAGTGGTCAGGAGCCTGCCAGTTAACTGGGTAAGCGTGAGAAGTAGAAATGGTTCAGGAGAGAGTATCTCTGGACTACACCTTGTGGAAATGAGACTACATTTAATAATCACCAGATTCACTCTTCAGTCTGTAATGGGAAGGAACACAATAACCTACTGTGTGTGTTAGTCACTCAGTCATGTTTATCTCTTTGCGACCCCATGGACTATAGCCTGCCAGGTTCTTCTGTCCACGGAATTCTCCAGGCAAGAATACTGGAGTGGGTAACCATTCCCTTCTCCAAAGGATCTTCCCAACCCAGGGATCGAACCTGTGTCTCCTGTATTGCAGATGGATTCTTTACCATCTGAGCCACTAGGGAAGCCCTAAGTTCCAGGTTATTCTCACTTGATCCAGAGTGCTGGAGGAGAATCTTGAGAGTCCCATGGACTACAAGGAGATCAAACCAGTCAATTCTAAAGGAAATCAACACTGAATATTTATTGGAAGGACTGATGCTGAAGCTCCAATACTTTGGCCACCTGACGTGAAGAACAGACTCAGAAAAGAAACTGATTCTGAGAAAGACTGAGGGCAGAAGGAGAAGGGAGCATCAGAGGATGAGATGGTTGGATGGCATCACTGGCTCAAAGGACATGAGTTTGAACAAACTCTGGGAGATGGTGAAAGACAGCTAAGCCTGGTGTGTTGCAGTCCAAGGGGTTGCAGAGTCGAATCTCACTTAGTGACTGGACAACAGCCACTGAGTAACCTCCCTGGGGAAGTACCAACTGTTAGAGATACAAATAATTAATTACACAGACTTTTCCAACCTCAATTTGGGGACCCCAAATTTTTTGTTGTGGGACTGTCCTATGCATTTGGAAGACTAAACATCCTACTATGAGTAGATGCCACTGGCATCTTCCCCAGCTGAGACAACTGACACTGTCTTCAGACATTGTTAACTCCACTAGGGGGCAAACTTGCCCTGGTTGAGAATCACTGAGGTCAGGGCGAATGTGGAGCTTTCAGTTTCTAGTCAACTTTGTTGGGACTCTGAACTCCACACTGAGAATCTTTGTTGCCTTTTCTGAAATTCAGAGAAGTAACTTGTCAATGGCCAGGATCAGCTGTTCATAAGGTCAAAGGCAAAATGAAAACCTGAGTCCCTCGTTCAAAAAATATTAAGAATTTCAAGGCAGGAATGAATAAGCAGACCATTAACCGAAGCATGGCGCCCATCTGAGTGCAGGACCCCAGGCAACTGCAGAAGGAGCATATCCAGGAAGCTAGCCCTGCTGATGACACTTAGTCCCAGCCAGGGTAGGAGTAATGACCTGGGGTTCCTGGTGCTCGGTTTACTAAACAGAGTCGTGTTAAGATCTATTATATCTCAATGAGTTTTGATATTGCAGGTCTCTAATTTCCCTTTATCACATTTTTCATTAATATGTCCCATATTTCACAAATACATTGAATATAACAGCAAATTCACTTCTTGTCTCAATTTTTTTAGGAATCAGATGTTTTAACACAAACATACTAAATGAGATTGACAGTTCAAATTATAGGACCATGAAACCATTTGTGTTTTATTGGAAACAACCATGAGGAGCTCACAATATTTTATCAGTAGCATCTGTCTCCTGTCTTTGAAAGCTAGAGAAAATATTAATGATGTTCTTTTGCCATTTGGGAACAGACACTCTTTCTTCAAAATTTATCTTTGGCAATAGATTCATTCTTTAAGTGATTAGTGTTTTGACTCCAAGTGTGGAAATAAGGTTGTTTCCAGTATAATCAAGGGAGATATAACCACTTACTATAAAATGACTGAACACGTGTTAATGAAAGATGTGATGCTTATGTTTTTCTATTGCATATGCATAACCACAATGAACCTAAAAATCTCACGTTAATATCATCAGTTTGACCTTACTTTAGGACATACTTGACACTACCTTTTTCTTTCCTTTGTCTTTTTTCTAAATATCCTTCCAAATGTAAACAAACAAGGCAAAGGTATTTCTGTCACGGATAAGGTGGCTTTTGAAACACAGGTTAGTACGTTGGTTCCCTAATGTTCAAAACAACAAATCATAATCTCTTGAACACGTGAATGAAATCAAATTTTACCATTCCTGAATAGAAAGTGACACAGAAAGCCACGCTTCAGCTGCCAGAGATGGTACACTTCTGAAACCAAGACTGAATGACAATGCTGTTAAAATCGAGTGCTAGGGAATGTTCGACAGAACATATCACTTCTAAATCTGCGCTTTCCAGTTTCTAAGTTCAAGGATGTCAGGAAAACAATGTTCTCTAAAGATATTTCTATGATCCTTCAGACATAAGGAAACACTAAAAAATATATACTTAGTGGTATCTACAGAAAAAAAAAGTTTTAAAATTTTGTATAATCAAAAGATACATATACACATGACATTAAGAAACTATTCTCAAAAATGTGTCAATGAAAAAAATCAATCAGTAGTCAATCTAATCAAGAAATGGACATTTTTATTTGAGCCAAACTGAGAATTATAACCTGAAAGACAGTCTCTCAGAGAGCTCTGAGAATCATTTTGAAGAGGCAATGGGGAGGGCAGTGTACTTGTGATTTTGGTGAAGGAGGTACAACCAAGCACACATCTTTGTAGAAGATTGTTGCTAGTTACTGGGAATAGACATCTAAGTTAATGGTTTAGATGCTTTCATAGGTATGGGTGACACAAGAATCGGGTTCAATCAAATGTTCTTCCTAATGTAAGCACAAGGCATAGGTACTTTTGCCATGGATACGGTCGCTTCTGAAACTCGTTAGTACGTTGGTCCACTAACAGTCAAAACAACAAATCATAGTCTTCTGAACAAGCGAATGAAATCAAATTTTACCATTCTTGAACAGAAAGTGACATAGGAAGTCACACTTCAGCTAGAGACAGTGCATCTCTGAAACCAGACGTTGTCTGAATGACAACGCTCCTGAAAACATCTGAGGAGCAGTTCTATCACATTTGCCTCATCCTGATCTTTGCCTGGAATTCCTTGCAGGTTATATTGTAGGTCAGCGACTGTAGTGATTAATGACTTGATTCTTGTAAAACTGGATGGTAGTCAACAATCCAGTTGGTAGTCAACAATCCCTCCCCTTACTGTCCTAATTTTTTTTTTCAGTCTTAATTTTCACCAAGGTTTGGGAGGCATTTTATGACCAACTTGTCTCACAGCTAGAAATTCTCATCCCTAGATCAAGGGTTACACAGATAGGCCACTCAACATGCTATTAGTGGAATGGATTCTGTTAACCGTAACCAAAAGCCTCTGGAGTACCTGCTTTACTAATCTGTTATGGTCCAGGGAATGGTTTCCTTTCATTTCTTCTTCCCTTTATAAGAGTTACACAATTACATTTATTGATCTTATAGAACTATTTATTTGATCGATCGTTTCAAATCACCTAAGCATCATTAAGAGCTTCCCAGGTGGTGCTGGTGATAAAGAACACGCCCACCAATGAAGGAGATGTAAGAGACACAGGTTCTATTCCTAGATCAGAAAGATCCCCTGGAGGAGAGCATGGTAACCCATTTCAGTATTCTTGCCTGGAGAATTCTGTGGACAGAGGGGCCTGGAGGGCTACAGTCCATGGGGTCACAAAGAGTTGGACACAACTTTAGTGACAGCATACACAACCATCACTAATTTTATCTGAGACTCAGTCATACATTTAGTAATACAAGAAACAACAATCTTATAAAATAAGCAGAATATAAATAATATAGCTAGGAACAACAGTAGGTCATAAGCAAATATTAAAACTAAGAACTTCCATTAGGTCCAGTACAGTATCTCTCCAAGCCATCTGACAAATCTGTTCTGCATTAACCACTATCTTTAAGGGAATTACATATTGGAATTGGAAATAAAGTTCACCAAAGATTTCTGCATGTACAAGGTGAGTGGTGGGTCATCATGACCTTTTATATGACTGAGGAAGGAATGCTATCTTCTGAGGAGTTACACAGCTGCCTGCAGAAGAATACTGACATTTATGCTTCAACAAGTATTTTTGCTATTGGGGACGTTTGGTTAAGGCATACTGCAGATGCACAATGTACTCTAACAGGCAGGGAGGAGGCAAAAATGGACAGAGAAAAAATATATATGTTTAATTTTTTCTTGTCTTTTCTCAAAATATTAAGTTTTATTTAATCAGAGGGTAGAACAAATCACCAAGTTCTAAATGATGAGAGAAAAAAATGAGCAGAAACGAACTATTTCCTACAAACGCTGAATGAGCTCTAAAATTAATAACAGAGTAGCAAAGGGAAAGGTTAATGTTAAGAGCAGAGAATCTTGTTTATCACCCTCTTCTCCATGCCTAGAATGCTGTAGGCACTCAAAAAAAAACAAAAACAAAAACAAAAAACAAAACAACGAATCAATCAGTTGTCCCCTCCAATGATGACATAAATAAGACAGGTGTTTTTCAATAAATACAATAGAATAAATTGGCATTTACTGGATTAGATTCTGACTTTCATTCCCTATATGAAACCTACTTTTAGAAATTCAAGAGGTGTACAAACATAATTACTTTTTAGCACACCCCTGGTTACTTCGTTGGTATGCTAACTTCAATAATAATTCTTTTACAGAATTTATAATATATCAAGCTCTATCATTATAGCTTTATATATTAAATAATCAATATTCAAAGTAATTATAACTGTCTACACAATACAAAAGAAGAAACTGAAGCACAAAGAGGTCAACTAAATTGCCTAATGTTGCATAGCTGCAATTAAGACCCAGGTGTTCTACTTCTAGAGTCCACATTCTTAACCTTTTTACTACAGAAGTATAGAGAATTCTACAGTACAAAACACTCTGATGAACAGCATTACTTTCCTATCTTACTCAGAGTAACCATATCATTATTTTACAAAGTTAGGGAAAAATTAACTTTTATGTTCCTAATCAAATATAAAAAGTTGCCAAATTTTATGAGCTTTTTTTTTTTTTCAGTGTAGGTGTGGAGCTGAAGTTTTCATTTTTTTACTATGGTCTATGACTTCCTTTGCTTCTTTTAATTTATCTTTTTTTTTTTTTTTACTTTATTTTATTTTACAATACTATATTGGTTTTGCCATACAATAACATGAATCTGCCACGGGTGTATATGAGCTCCCAAACCTGAACCCCCACTCCCACCTCCCACCCCATATCATCTCCCTGGATCATCCTCGTGCACCAGCCCCAAGCATCCTGTATCCTGCATCGACCACAGACTGGCGCTTCATTTCTAACATGATAGCACACATGTTTCAATGCCATTCTCCCAAATCATCCCTATCTTTTAAACAGACTTTCCCAAACTCTCTGAAATGAAGTATAGCACAAATATGTATATTTTATTTCATTCTCAGTTCTAATCCAGAGGCCCTTGTGAATTGCAGTTTACTCTCTGAAAGGAACCACTAAACAAATACTGAGGCAACTCCAGAAGCCTCTGGTACTGTCCAAGATGTACATCAGATGAGATCAGCAGGGCCTCCAAATTGGTGTCTGCTCCCTCTCAGCCCAACTAGGCTTAAAAGTTCAGGATGCAGAACAAAAGAGAATAGTATATGGAAATATGATTAAAGGAAATGTCTTCATTTTTTATGCTTAACCCTTATAAAATTAAGAAAACCGGTGAGTAGCTATGTCTTCTACAAATTTATCTCTTTATAACTGCTACCTGTAGAGCCACTATTGATTTACAGAGACTGTAAAGAAAGCAGCTCTCTGTACATAAAACACTGAATGTATGACAAATACCAATGTTAGAAAACTTGTAGACACCCCACGCCCAAGGTAAGAGAAACCCAAGTAAGATGGTAGGTGTTGCAAGAGGGCATCAGAGGGCAGACACACTGAAATCATACTGACAGAAAACTAGTCAGTCTAATCACACTAGGAACACAGCCTTGTCTAACTCAATGAAACCAAGCCATGCCTGCGGGGCAACCCAAGATGGGCGGGTCATGGTGGAGAGGGCTGACAGAACGTGGTCCACTGGAGAAGGGAATGGCAAGCCACTTCAGTATTCTTGCCTTGAGAACCCCATGAACAGTATGAAAAGGCAAAATGATAGGATATCAAAAGAGAATCTCCCCAGGTCATTAGGTGCCCAATATGCTACTGGAGATCAGTGGAGAAATAACTCCAGAAAGAATGAAGGGATGGAGCCAAAGCAAAAACAATACCCAGCTGTGCATGTGACTGGTGATAGAAGCAAGATCCGATGCTGTAAAGAACAATATTGCATAGGAACCTGGAATGTCAGGTCCATGAATCAAGGCAAATTGGAAGTGGTCAAACAAGAGATGGCAAGGGTGAACGTCGACATTCTAGGAATCAGCGAACTAAAATGGACTGGAATGGGTGAATTTAACTCAGATGACCATTATATCTACTACTGCGGGCAGGAATCCCTCAGAAGAAATGGAGTAGCCATCATAGTCAACAAAAGAATCCGAAATGCAGTACTTGGATGCAGTCTAAAAAATGACAGAATGATTTCTGTTCGTTTCCAAGGCAAACCATTCAATATTACAGTTATCCAAGTCTATGCCCCAACCAGTAATGCTGAAGAAGCTGAAGTTGAATGGTTTTATGAAGACCTACAAGACCTTGTAGAACTAACACCAAAAAAAGATGTCCTTTTCATTCTAGGGGACTGGAATGCTAAAGTAGGAAGTCAAGAAACACCAGGAGTAACAGGCAAATTTGGCCTTGGAATGTGGAATGAAGCAGGGCAAAGACTAATAGAGTTTTGCCAAGAAAATGCACTGGTCATAGCAAACACCCTCTCCCAGCAACACAAGAGAAGACTCTACACATGGACATCACCAGATGGTCAACACCGAAATCAGATTGATTATATTCTTTGCAGCCAAAGATGGAGAAGCTCTATACAGTCAACAAAAACAAGACCAGGAGCTGACTGTGGCTCAGATCATGAATTCCTTATTTCCAAATTCAGGCTTAAATTGAAGAAAGTAGGGAAAACCGCTAGACCATTCAGGTATGACCTAAATCAAATCCCTTATGATTATACAGTGGGAGTTTACATTTTACAAATATTAAAAAAAAAAAAAAGACACACACACACACAAAACTTTATAGTAATCAAAGGATACTAAAAAGGAATACAGACTCTGACCTAACAGTCTAACAGTAAATAAAATGCATGAAAACAAAGTCTATAAATGGGTGGAGAGAAAAAGTTGCTGACTTTAGAAACGATTGGTGTTTGTAGATTAGAGACAAAATAATTACAAATTAACACTTGATTCTGGTTGACAAATATTTCTTTCCCACAAGATTATAGGTGGAAAACTATGATAACTTTGCTCATGAGTATAGAAACTGAACAATTAAGTAAACTTAAGGCCTCTACACACAGACATCACCAGATGGTCAACACCGAAATCAGATTGATTATATTATTTGCAGCCAAAGATGGAGAAGCTCTATACAGTCAACAAAAACAAGACCAGGAGCTGACTGTGGCTCAGATCATGAACTCTTTATTACCAAATTCAGACTTCAATTGAAGAATGTAGGGAAAACCGCTAGACCATTCAGGTATCAGTTCAATTCAGTACAGTCGCTCAGTCATGTCTGCTCTTTGCGACCCCATGAATTGCAGCACGCAAGGCCTCCCTGTCCATCACCAACTCCCAGAGTTCACTCAGACTCACATCCATCCAGTCAGTGATGCCATCCAGTCATCTCATCCTGTCGTCTCCTTCTCCTCCTGCCCCTAGTCCCTCCCAGCATCAGAGTCTTTTCCAATAAGTCAACTCTTCACATGAGGTGGCCAACGTACTGGAGTTTCAGCTTTAGCATCATTCCTTCCAAAGAAATCCCAGGGCTGATCTCCTTCAGAATGGACTGGTTGGATCTCCTTGCAGTCCAAGGGACTCTCAAGAGTCTTCTCCAACACCACAGTTCAAACGCATCAATTCGTCTGTGCTCAGCCTTCTTCACAGTCCAACTCTCACAACCATACATGACCACAGGAAAAACCATAACCTAGACTAGATGGATTTTAGTCGGCAAACTAATGTCTCTGCTTTTGAATATGCTATCTAGGTTGGTCATAACTTTTCTTCCAAGGAGTAACCATCTTTTGATTTCATGGCTGCAGTCACTACCTGCAGTGATTTTAGGAACCCCTCCAAAATAAAGTCTGACACTGTTTCTAGTGTTCCTCCATCTATTTCCCATGGAGTGATTGGACCAGATGCCATGATCTTCCTTTGAATGTTGAGCTTTAAGCCAACTTTTTCACTCTCCTCTTTTATATTCATCAAGAGGCGTTTTAGTTCCTCTTCACTTTATGCCATAAGGGTGGTGTCATTTGCATATCTGAGGTTATTGATATTTCTCCCGACAATCTTGATTCCATCCTGTGTTTCTTCCAGTCCAGCGTTTCTTATAGTGCACTCTGCGTAGAAGTTAAATAAGCAGGCTGTATGACTTACATCAAATCCCTTATGATTATACAGTGGAAGTGAGAAATAAATCTAAGGGCCTAGATCTGATAGATAAAGTGCCTGATGAACTATGGAATGAGGTTCATGACACTGTACAGGAGACAGGGATCAAGACCATTCCCATGGAAAAGAAATGCAAAAAAGCACAATGGCTGTCTGGGGAGGTCTTACAAATAGCTGTGAAAAGAAGAGAGGCAAAAAGCAAAGGAGAAAAGGAAAGATATAAGCATCTGAATGCAGAGTTCCAAAGAACAGCAAGAAGAGATAAGAAAGCCTTTCTCTGTGATCAATGCAAAGAAATAGAGGAAAACAACAGAATGGGAAAGACTAGAGATCTCTTCAAGAAAATTAGAGATACCAAGGGAACATTTCATGCAAAGATGGGCTCGATAAAGGACAGAAACAGTCTGGACATAACAGAAGCAGAAGATATTAAGAAGAGGTGGCACGAATACACAGAAGAACTGTACAACAAAGGTCTTCATGATCCTGGTAATCACAATGGTGTGATCACTCATCTAGAGCCAGTCATCCTGGAATGTGAAGTCAAGTGGGCCTTGGAAAGCATCGCTACGAACAAAGCTTAGTGGAGGTGATGGAATTCCAGTTGAGCTGTTTCAAATCCTGAAAGATGATGCTGTGAAAGTGCTGCACTCAATATGCCAGCACATTTGGAAAACTCAGCAGTGGCCACAGGACTGGAAAAGGTCAGTTTTCATTCCAATTCCAAAGAAAGGCAATGCCAAAGAATGCTCAAACTACTGCACAGTTGCACTCATCTCACATGCTAGTAAAGNTGCAGCCATGAAATTAGAAGACGCTTACTTCTTGGAAGAAAAGTTATGACCAACCTAGATAGTATATTCAAAAGCAGAGACATTACTTTGCCGACTAAGGTCCATCTAGTCAAGGCTATGGTTTTTCCTGTGGTCATGTATGGATGTGAGAGTTGGACTGTGAAGAGGCTGAACGCTGATGAATTGATGCTTTTGAACTGTGGTGTTGGAGAAGACTCTTAAGAGTCCCTTGGACTGCAAGGAGATCCAACCAGTCCATTCTAAAGGAGATCAGCCCTGGGTGTTCTTTGGAAGGAGTGGTGCTGAAGTTGAAAGTCCAGTACTTTGGCCACCTCATGCAAAGAGTTGACTCATTGGAAAAGACTCTGATGCTGGGAGGGATTGGGGGCAGGAGAAGAAGGGGACGACTGAGGATGAGATGGCTGGATGGCATCACGGACTCGATGGACGTGAGTCTGAGTGAACTCCAAGAGATGGTGATGGACAGGGAGGCCTGGCGTGCTGCGATTCATGGGGTCGCAGAGAGTCGTACATGACTGAGCGACTGAACTGAACTGAACTGAACTGATGGCGAAGTATGGGGCTAAGGAGACTGACCAGAAGATTATAATAGATAATGCTGCTCATTCCACAATGAATAAATTCAAAAAGTTGTCTGAAATCTTTATATCTTGCTACTTCTTTGGTAGCATTATCTCCATTTTAAAGTTAAGAAACTCAAGTCTGGAGATGTAAAGTAACCTACCCAAGTTAGAAACATCACACCTAGACCTGGAAGGTACTCAAGTCTGCCTTTTAACAAAGTTGATCCCACCATATAAGAATTCATTATACTAGATAAGCCACTCATACATTTTACATGTATATCTTGTATGATGAAAATAATTACATTATAATTTGACTGTGGGCATGTTATTTTGGGGTTTACTTCACTAATGTACTTGGGTCCCTGTGTCTCAGCAGGTAAAGAATCCGCCTGCAATGCTAGAGACCTGGGTTCAATCCCTGGGTTGGGAAGATCCTCTGGAGAAGGGAAAGCCTCCCCATTCCAGTATTCTGGTCTGGAGAATTCCATGGACTATACAGTCCACACGGTTGCAAAGAGTTGGACACGCCTGAGAGATATTCACATTCATTCACTAATGTATAAAACAGAATGAGGACTCCACTTCCAAAGAGCTCTTCTGTCTGCAACCCTGCAACGGAAGGCACTGTACGTACTCTGTCCTAGTTACTCCTCACAAAAACGGTGTAGTGCAGACGTTACCTGATTTTAAAGCCAAAGAGATTCAGTACTGAGAAAGGAGATTAAGAACCTTGCAGACGTTTACACAAACAGCAATTGATCAGGTTTATATGTAAACAAAATCATAAAATTTCAGAAGAAATTAAAAAATACAGTCTATTGAGACATAAATGTTGATATATATATAGAAGATATCTATACTCAAATATTATATAGCTCCTGCATCCTTGTTTAGATGTTTAATTTTATCTAGTAGATTATAAAAGCTCCTGGAAACAGGAGCTTTGGTTTTTAAAAACTTTCCATAACATACTGCATTTACTACTACAACCTGCAAGTAGTAAACTGATAAACGTGTGTCAAATAGTGAATGAGTATGCATGTCTGGCTCAGAGGTAAAGTGTTAATTACATTCATCCAGTTTACAAAGACATTCTTAAATTATCACCTTCCTATACAAAACATAAGCTATATTGACCTAGTCAAATTTCATCTCTTAGACCTCAATATGCTTATCTTCTTATCTCTTAGACCACCCAAGTGAATTAGAATATTTTGTAAAATTACTAAGATATAGTTCACATACCATAATTTTGCCATTAAAAAGTATCCAATTCAGTGGATTTAGTCTATTCAGCAAAATCAGCACTAATTCTAGAATATTTTCATTATCCATAAAAGAAATAACATACCAATAGTTATTACTCCCCATAAGTAAATCACTTATTCTGGACACTTATCTAAATGGTATCATACAACATACAGATGTTATATGCCTTGTTTCCACTAAATATAACCTTTTCACAGTTCATATGTGATCTGTTGAACCACATATCACATAACTTTAACAAGACTAAAAACAGTCGACTGCATTGATATATCACAGTTAATTTATCCAATCATCAGCTGATGGACATTTGGCTTATTTTCATTTTTTGTATTATGCTGCTATGAACATTTTGTGTACAAGTTTGTGTATGAACACATTCTTAATTCTCTTGGGTATATATCTGAGTTTGGAAGGATGGTAAAGAATCCACCTGCAATGCAGGAGACCTGAGTTTGATCCCTGAGTTGGGAAGATGCCCTGGAGTAGAGCATGGCAACCCACTCCAGTATTCTTGCCTGAAGAATATCCATAGACAGATGAGTTTTGCAGGCTACAGTTCATGGGATTGCAAACAGCTGGACATGACTGAGCAACTCAGCATAGCATAGCAGTGTATGGGGTTCCATTTTCCCCACATCCTATCAACACTCTTATTTTTCATCTTTTAAATTATGGCTATCCTGGTGGTGTAGAGTGGTATGTTTCACTGGTTTTGATTGAATATTGACATCTTAAGAATCAGTAAACTAAAATGGACAGAAATGGGTGTATTTAACTTGGATGACCATTGTATCTACTACTGTGGGCAAAAATCCCTTAGAAGAAATGGAGTAGCTCCCACAGTCAACAAAAGAATTAGAACTGCAGTACTTAGGTGCAGTCTCAAAAATGACAGAATGATCGTGGTTCTTTCCAAGGCAAACCATTCAACTTCACAGTAATCCAACTCTACGCCCCAATGACCGAAGCTGAAACTAACTGGTTCTATGGAGACCTACAACACTTTCTAGAATTAACACCAAAAAAGATGTCCTTTTCATCTCAGGGGACTGGAGATACTGGGAAAAACGGTCAAGTTTGGCCTTAAGAGTTCAAAAAGAAGGAGAGCAAAGGGCTAAGTTTTGTCAAGACAACATGCTGACCATAGTAAATATCCTTTTCCAACAACACAAGAGGTGATTCTACACATGGACATCACCAGATGGTCAATACTGAAATCAGACTGATTATGTTCTTTGCAATCAAAGATGGAAAAGTTCTATACAGTCAGCAAAAACAAGACATGGAGCTGACTGTACATCAGATTATCAGCTCCTTATTACAAAATTCAGGCTTAAATTAAAGAAAGTAGGGAGAACCACTAGGCCATTCATGTATGACCTAAATCAAATCCCTTTTGATTATATTGTAGAGTTGTAGATATGGTAGATAGAGTGCCTGAAGAACTATGGAGAGAGGTTGATAACATTGCACAGGAGGAGGTGAACAAAACCATCCTCAAGAAGAAGAAACACAAGAAGGCAAACTGGTTGTCTGAGGAGGCTTTACAAAGAGCTGAGGAAAGAAGAGAAGTGAAAGCCAAGGGACAAAGGGAAAGATATGTCCAACTGAATGCAGAGTTCCAGAGAAGAGCAAAAAGAGATAGGAAAGTCTTCTTAGATGCACAATGCAGAGAAGTAGAAGAATCATAGAATGGGAAAGACTAGAGGTCCCTTCAAGAAAACTGGAGATATCAAGGGAACATTTTATGTAAGGGTACGTACAATAAAGTACAGAAGAGCTAAGGACTTAAGAGAAGCAGAAGAGATTAAGAAGAGGTGGTAAGAATACACAGAAGAACTATACAAAAAAGGTCTTAATGACCCAGATAACCGTGATGGTGTGGTTATTCACCTAAAGCCAGACATCCTGGAGTATGAAGTAAAGTGAGCCTTAGGAAGCATCATTACAAACAAAGCTAGTGGAGGTGATGGAATTCCAGCTGATCTATTTCAAATCCTAAAAGATGATGCTGTTAAAGTACTGAACTCAACATATCAGCAAATTTGGAAAACTCAGCAGCAGCCACAGGATTGTAAAAGGTAAGCTTTCATTCCAATCCCAAAGAAAAGCAATGCCAAAGAATGTTCAAACTATGCACAATTGTGTTCATTTTACATAATAGCAAGGTTATGCTCAAAATCCTTCAAGCTAGGCTTCAGCAGTATGCAAACCAAAAACTTCCAGATGTACGATCTGGGTTTCAAAGAGGCAGAAAAACCAGAGATCAAATTACCAACATTTGCTGGATCATGGAAAAAGCAAGAGAGTTTCAGAAAAAAAACATCTATTTCATTGATTACACTAAAGCCTTTGTCAGTGTGGATGACAACGAACTGGGAAATTCTTAGAGATGGGAGTACCAGATCACCTTATCTGTCTCCTAAGAAATTTATATGAGGGTCAAGAAGCCACAGTTAGAACCGGACATCAAACAACTGACTGGTTGAAAACTGGGAAAGGAGTACAACAAGCTGTATAGTGTCACTCTCCTTATTTAACTTCTATGCAGAGTACATCATGGGAAATGCCAGGTTGGATCAATCACGAGCTGGAATCAAGATTGCTAGGAGAAATATCTACAGCCTCAGATATGCAGATGATACCATTCTAATAGCAGAAAGTGAAAAGCAACTCAAGAGTCTCTTGATTAGGGTGAAAGAGGAGAGTGAAATAGCTATCTTGAAACTTAAAATTTAAAAAACTAAGATCATGGCATCCAGTTCCATCACTTCATGTTAAATAGAAAGGGAAAATGTGGGAACAGTGACAGATTTTATTATCTTGGGCTCCAAAATCACTGTGGATCATGACTGTAGCCATGAAATTAAAAGACACTTGCTCCTTAAAAAAAAAAAAAAAAAAAAAGCTATGACAAACCTGACATCCTATTAAAAAGCAGAGGTATCACTTTGTCTACGTTCTGTCTCTTATACACATCTAGATGTGTATAAGAGACAGCCCAAGTGAATTAGAATATTTTGTAAAATTACTAAGATATAGTTCACATACCATAATTTTGCCATTAAAAAGTATCCAATTCAGTGGATTTAGTCTATTCAGCAAAATCAGCACTAATTCTAGAATATTTTCATTATCCATAAAAGAAATAACATACCAATAGTTATTACTCCCCATAAGTAAATCACTTATTCTGGACACTTATCTAAATGGTATCATACAACATACAGATGTTATATGCCTTGTTTCCACTAAATATAACCTTTTCACAGTTCATATGTGATCTGTTGAACCACATATCACATAACTTTAACAAGACTAAAAACAGTCGACTGCATTGATATATCACAGTTAATTTATCCAATCATCAGCTGATGGACATTTGGCTTATTTTCATTTTTTGTATTATGCTGCTATGAACATTTTGTGTACAAGTTTGTGTATGAACACATTCTTAATTCTCTTGGGTATATATCTGAGTTTGGAAGGATGGTAAAGAATCCACCTGCAATGCAGGAGACCTGAGTTTGATCCCTGAGTTGGGAAGATGCCCTGGAGTAGAGCATGGCAACCCACTCCAGTATTCTTGCCTGAAGAATATCCATAGACAGATGAGTTTTGCAGGCTACAGTTCATGGGATTGCAAACAGCTGGACATGACTGAGCAACTCAGCATAGCATAGCAGTGTATGGGGTTCCATTTTCCCCACATCCTATCAACACTCTTATTTTTCATCTTTTAAATTATGGCTATCCTGGTGGTGTAGAGTGGTATGTTTCACTGGTTTTGATTGAATATTGACATCTTAAGAATCAGTAAACTAAAATGGACAGAAATGGGTGTATTTAACTTGGATGACCATTGTATCTACTACTGTGGGCAAAAATCCCTTAGAAGAAATGGAGTAGCTCCCACAGTCAACAAAAGAATTAGAACTGCAGTACTTAGGTGCAGTCTCAAAAATGACAGAATGATCGTGGTTCTTTCCAAGGCAAACCATTCAACTTCACAGTAATCCAACTCTACGCCCCAATGACCGAAGCTGAAACTAACTGGTTCTATGGAGACCTACAACAACTTTCTAGAATTAACACCAAAAAAGATGTCCTTTTCATCTCAGGGGACTGGAGATACTGGGAAAAACGGTCAAGTTTGGCCTTAAGAGTTCAAAAAGAAGGAGAGCAAAGGGCTAAGTTTTGTCAAGACAACATGCTGACCATAGTAAATATCCTTTTCCAACAACACAAGAGGTGATTCTACACATGGACATCACCAGATGGTCAATACTGAAATCAGACTGATTATGTTCTTTGCAATCAAAGATGGAAAAGTTCTATACAGTCAGCAAAAACAAGACATGGAGCTGACTGTACATCAGATTATCAGCTCCTTATTACAAAATTCAGGCTTAAATTAAAGAAAGTAGGGAGAACCACTAGGCCATTCATGTATGACCTAAATCAAATCCCTTTTGATTATATTGTAGAGTTGTAGATATGGTAGATAGAGTGCCTGAAGAACTATGGAGAGAGGTTGATAACATTGCACAGGAGGAGGTGAACAAAACCATCCTCAAGAAGAAGAAACACAAGAAGGCAAACTGGTTGTCTGAGGAGGCTTTACAAAGAGCTGAGGAAAGAAGAGAAGTGAAAGCCAAGGGACAAAGGGAAAGATATGTCCAACTGAATGCAGAGTTCCAGAGAAGAGCAAAAAGAGATAGGAAAGTCTTCTTAGATGCACAATGCAGAGAAGTAGAAGAATCATAGAATGGGAAAGACTAGAGGTCCCTTCAAGAAAACTGGAGATATCAAGGGAACATTTTATGTAAGGGTACGTACAATAAAGTACAGAAGAGCTAAGGACTTAAGAGAAGCAGAAGAGATTAAGAAGAGGTGGTAAGAATACACAGAAGAACTATACAAAAAAGGTCTTAATGACCCAGATAACCGTGATGGTGTGGTTATTCGCCTAAAGCCAGACATCCTGGAGTATGAAGTAAAGTGAGCCTTAGGAAGCATCATTACAAACAAAGCTAGTGGAGGTGATGGAATTCCAGCTGATCTATTTCAAATCCTAAAAGATGATGCTGTTAAAGTACTGAACTCAACATATCAGCAAATTTGGAAAACTCAGCAGCAGCCACAGGATTGTAAAAGGTAAGCTTTCATTCCAATCCCAAAGAAAAGCAATGCCAAAGAATGTTCAAACTATGCACAATTGTGTTCATTTTACATAATAGCAAGGTTATGCTCAAAATCCTTCAAGCTAGGCTTCAGCAGTATGCAAACCAAAAACTTCCAGATGTACGATCTGGGTTTCAAAGAGGCAGAAAAACCAGAGATCAAATTACCAACATTTGCTGGATCATGGAAAAAGCAAGAGAGTTTCAGAAAAAAAACATCTATTTCATTGATTACACTAAAGCCTTTGTCAGTGTGGATGACAACGAACTGGGAAATTCTTAGAGATGGGAGTACCAGATCACCTTATCTGTCTCCTAAGAAATTTATATGAGGGTCAAGAAGCCACAGTTAGAACCGGACATCAAACAACTGACTGGTTGAAAACTGGGAAAGGAGTACAACAAGCTGTATAGTGTCACTCTCCTTATTTAACTTCTATGCAGAGTACATCATGGGAAATGCCAGCTTGGATCAATCACGAGCTGGAATCAAGATTGCTAGGAGAAATATCTACAGCCTCAGATATGCAGATGATACCATTCTAATAGCAGAAAGTGAAAAGCAACTCAAGAGTCTCTTGATTAGGGTGAAAGAGGAGAGTGAAATAGCTATCTTGAAACTTAAAATTTAAAAAACTAAGATCATGGCATCCAGTTCCATCACTTCATGTTAAATAGAAAGGGAAAATGTGGGAACAGTGACAGATTTTATTATCTTGGGCTCCAAAATCACTGTGGATCATGACTGTAGCCATGAAATTAAAAGACACTTGCTCCTTAAAAAAAAAAAAAAAAAAAAAAAAGCTATGACAAACCTGACATCCTATTAAAAAGCAGAGGTATCACTTTGTCTACGTTTCCAGTAGTCACATACAGATGTGAGAGTTGGTCCATAAAGAAGGCTGAGCGCTGAAGAACTGATGCTTTCAAATTGTGCTGCTGGAGAAGACTCCTGAGAGTCCCTTGGAATGCAAGGAGATCAAACCAGTCAATTCTAAAGGAAATCAACCTTGAATATTCATTGGGAGTACAGATGCTGAATCCAAAGCTCCAGTACTTTGGCCCCTTGATGCAAAGAGTCGACTCACTGGAAAAAGCCTTGATGCTGGGAAAGATTGAAAGCAGAAGGAGAAATGGGTGGCAGAGGATAAGAGAGATAGCATCAATAACTCAATGGACATGAATCTGAGCAAACTCTGGGAGAGAGTGGAGGACAGAGGAGCCTGGCATGCTACAGTATATGTGGTTGCAAAGAGTCAGACATGATTTAGCAACTGAATAACAATTCATTAGGCATTCTAGATACCAGAGCCTTACCACATACATGATTTGCAAATGTTTTCTCTATTCTGTAGATTGTCTTTTTATTTTTTAAATAGTGTCCTCTGACACATAAATGTTTTAAATTTTGGTGATGCTAAATTCATCTATTTTTTTCTGCCAGGTGTATTTGTGGTATCATATTTAAGACATCATTGCTCCACACAGTATCTTGAAGATTAGATTTTCCTCTGTTTTCTTCTAAAAATCATACATTTTGCTCTTAAGTAAAGCCTCTTGATGAAAGTGAAAGAGGAGAGTGAAAAAGTTGGCTTAAAGCTCAACATTCTGGCGTGCTGCGATTCATGGGGTTGCAAAGAGTCAGACACGACTGAGAGACTGAACTGAACTGAACTGAAAAGTCTTTGATCTCTTTTTTAGCTCATTTTTGCGCATGGTATAAAGTAACTGTCCAACTTCACTCTTTTGTCTGTAGATAGGCAACTGTAACAATACCGTTTGTTGAAAAGACTGTTCCTTCCCCCTTGAATAATCTTGGCACCCTCGTTTATAGCACTAAGCTATTAGAAGAAAATGAAAGATAGAAAGCTGTCCTCATGTGGCTTACATTCTTTGCTTTCTTTTTTCTCAGTAACAGAGGTGATGCTGATGTTTAAAACTGCATCTTCCTAAAAGTTGTTTCTAGCTCTGTTGTAAAATTATATCCTCATTTATGTAACAAAATTGGGTACCTACCAAATGTCAAACTCTATTCTCACTGCTAAGATTACAACATTAGACCCTCCTATCTAATGGAGTCCCTTCTCAGAGCAAGTCATTAACACCAAGATCTTAATAATGAGTGAGATCTCTGGCTAGTGTTCCTAGGCAGCTTACTATTTCACTTGACAGGCAGAGCTGCTCATTAGCTTTTGTCCTTAGAATAAAACTAATGGCAACCATATTTCCAGTTTCCAAATAATTTAGCATTCTATTTCTTATTCTTTTACAGGCACATATTTTTACCTTTCAATGTCTATTTGGAGAATCACTCCTCCCTGTTCTCATTCCATGTTGTTTGGAATGAGTATGTCTAATGAGTCACGACCCAGCAATCCCACTGCTGGGCATACACACCAAGGAAACCAGAATAGAAAGAGACACATGTACCCCAATGTTCATCACAGCACTGTTTATAATAGCCAGGACATGGAAACAACCTAGATGTCCATCAGCAGGTGAATGGATAAGAAAGCTGTGGTACATATACACAATGGAGTATTACTCGGCCATTAAAAAGAACACATTTGAATCAGTTCTAATGAGATGGATGAAACTGGAGCCGATTATACAGAGTGAAGTAAGCCAGAAAGAAAAACACCAATACAGTATACTAACACATATATATGGAATTTAGGAAGACGGTAATGATGACCCTGTATGCGAGACAGCAAAAGAGACACAGATGTGTAGAGTGGAATTTTGGACTCTGAGGGAGAGGGAGAGGGTGGGACGATTTGGGAGAATGGCATTGAAACATGTATACTATCATGTAAGAAACGAATCAGCAGTCTATGTTCGATGCTGGATGCAGGATGTTTGGGGCTGGTGCACGGGGATGATCCGGAGTGATGATGTGGGGTGGGAGGGGGGAGGGGGATTCATGTTTGGGAGCTCATGTACACCCGTGGCGGATTCATGTCAATGTATGACAAAACCAATACAGTAATGTAAAGCAAAATAAAGTTAAAAAAAAAAATCCTAATCACAGTGACTAGTTCAGGGGTGGACACATGAAGAGGAGAGGGCAATAAGAGCCATCTCTGAAATTTTTGTGGGAGGCACTGGGGAGGAGAACATTAGTGCTGCTAAGTAGTAACATTTAAGGCCAAACCTAAAATCTGTAATAGCCATTTTTGCCAGCATATGGGGAAGGCAGAGCTGGGAATAGAGCCAATGTATCATTAATGTACACACACAAGAGGGAAGTTTAAACCTAAGCTACATTGTTATATTGTGAAGTTGCTCAGTCCTGTCTGACTCTTTGTGACCCCATGGACTGTAGTCTACCAAGCTCCTCTGTCCATGGGATTTTTCCAGGCAATAGTACTGGAGTGGGTTGCCATTTCCTTCTCCAGGGGATCTTCCTGACCCAGGGATTGAACCCGGGTCTCTCACATTGTAGACAGACGCTTTACCGTCTGAGACACCAGGAAAGCCCTTAAGTTATACTACTCCTCCTTTATAACTTTAAGCTACTTTGAGCTGTGTTTCCAAAACACAATCGAAAAGTGTCCTGATTAAGGTATCCTCCTAAAATTAAATGCGTCATTCAAATAATTACTGAGCTGCAGGCTCTTTCCCTAAGTTCTATAAATAATATGGTGAATAATGATTTAAGACCATTTCTATGATCTGTCCCTCAACCACCTTCAAAACTCATTTCCACTCCACACCATCAGCACTGACTTCCTTAAACTTAGCAAATTCCACCCCTCCTCAGGGATGTTCTTAATGACCAATGACCAGGAGGCCTCTCGCCCAGACCACTCTTCCTGGAGACAAGTGTATGGCTGGCTCTCTCACTTCTTCAGGACTGTTCAGAAGGCACCTCGTCCAAGAGGCCACTCCCCCTTTCTAACCCACAGGCTGCTAACACTGTCTCCTTCATAGAATTTACATTTCCATACCACAGTCACCCCTCCATAGTATACTACATACTTCTTTATTGTCTGCATTCCTTCTCCAGAATGTTGATCCATGAAGGCAGAGTCTGTGCTGTGGTCACTGCCGTAATCTTAGCAGTCAGAACAGAGTATGGTATTTGGCAGGTGCCCAATTCTTGTTAAATGAATACATTAATGAATGTAATGAAAGTTCTGCTGCCAACGGATATGCAAGTTTGCCCCTTACTATAGGTCCTGTTCTAATTTTACCATATCTTCAAACTTTAAAATACACAGGAAATAGCAAAGTTAAGGTGCTTCCCTGGTGGCTCAGCTGTAAAGAATCTGCCTGCCAGTGCAGGAGACACAGTTCGATTCCTGGGCTAGGAAGAGCCCCTGAAGAAGGAAAGAGCATGGACAGATCCCCATGGACAGATGAGCCTGGCGGGCTACAGCTCACGGGGTCACAAGAGTTGGACACAACTTAGTGCCTAAATAACAACAACTAGCAAAGTAAGTATGAAAGAGTCACCACTTCTTTATAGAAATTCATCAGAAACTTAACATCATATATATTTTAGTAAACTGGATTTTGTGAGATAATTGTTGTCTATTTGTGGACCTGTACTTCCTTTTGGAAAATCAGCATATGTCCTAAACTCTCCTCTTCTAGGTTTTCAAGGGACGCAATAGATTTTGAATAATGAAATGTAATAAAGAAACCATCCTTTCTTACTTACTTAAAGCCTTTTGATTTGTTGACTAAATATTATCCATTGTTTAAAGGATCATTAAAAGAAACAAAAATATATCACATGATAGATTACCCTCACTGGCATAATTGAAACCATGCAAACTGCATTCTGAGTCAATGCATTTGTGTTCTTCTAAGAGCTACATAAGTGTAACATTAACAGATGAGATTACTGAAAGCTTTATATGATTTAAAAGAATTTTACCTGATTCTCCTGTGTATTACTGTGTTCACAGCAGTCCCACAGTCATCGCCCCCATCTCTATTAGTATTTTTGTGATCTCTCTTTGGAACAGTCCCCCTTTCCCCTAGAGAACATTTCAGTATTATTGACAATAGGTGGCAGTTTATTCTTTACTTATTTTGTAAGTGACTGCTTCTTTTAGTTCTAAATAAAGTCCATCACAATAGGGACCTTGTCTATTTTATTCAGTATGACAAGCTATAGAGTATGGCTGTTAAGAGAGACAATTACTTAGAACATTCTTGGCTTTCCTGTGATCTTCAGCAAATTACTTAACCCCACTGAGTCTGTTTCTTCATCTGTGAAATGCAGATCCTACTGGCTTTTACCTCTGTTGCTGTGATAATTATACTGGTTAGATACATAAAGGACTTATAATGATTGGCACATACACAGTGCTCAAGAATTATAAGCCATCATTATTATAAAAGCCCGTAAACCAGCACCTAGCACAGCCTGACACACGATAAGTAGTCAAACAATGCTTGTGGATAAACAAATTATTCCAGCCTTATAAAACTCAGTTCTTCTTCTCTTCTCTCTTTTTTCTTTTGGTTGTGGTGGGTCTCACTACTGCATGCAAGCTTTCTCTAGTTGTGGCAAACAGGGTCTACTTCATTGCACTTCCCAGGCTTCTCACTGTGGTGTCCTCTCTTGTTGTGGAGTGCAGGCTTCAGACCTGAGAACATCAGTAGTTGTGGCTTACGGCCTCTAAAGTGTGGGCTCAGTAGCTGTAGTACGTGGGCTTAGTTGCTCTGAGGCATGTGGGATGTTCCCAGACCAGGGATTCTTAACCACTGGGTCACCAGGGAAGCCCCAAACTCTTGACTTTTTAACCACCTCTCTTCTAATATATCTGAAGGAAACGACAACCCACTCCAGTACTCTTGCCTGGAGAATTTCACGGACAGAAGAGCCTGGTGGACTATAGTCCATGGGAGTGCAAAGAGTCAGACACAAATGAGCAACTAACACTTCTATTATAGTTGATAGTCAATAAATAAAGGTTAATCAATTGTTACCTTAAAAAGAATGATCAGAAAAAGTTTGAACAATTATCTTTGGAAACTCATTTTAAGAGAAAAGAGTTTCATTTTGTTCAGTTCCAACTACTAAAATGGTGTGATAATATGTTACAGTTCAAGAAAAAGTGTCAATGAAGTTGAATAGCCTGTGTTTCTTTATAAATAAATACACTCTGTGTATAAAATTATAATTCAACAAATACTTTTAAAAGCAAATACCAAAGCATGAAAATAGCACTTTTCTTATCATTATAAAAAATTTTTAATGACTGATTAAGAAGGGGTCAGTAAAGTATAACCCATAGGCCAAATTTGGGCAGCTCCCTATTTTTATAAATAATAAAATAAAAGAGGTACAAAATAATAAGCTTTTGTGTTTTATTGCACAAGCCACACTCGTTTCTTCACAGTTTGTCTCTAGTTGCATTCATGTTACAATAGCAGGTTGAGTAGTTCCGACAGAAATGATGTGGCCACAAAGCCAAGTATTTACTATCTGGCCCTTACAGAGAAAGTTCAGGACTCCCATAAGAAGGTATCAAAATAAAAGTCGTTCTACTACCAATGAGAACAGTGCCAAGCCTATTATATTAAACACATTAAAATATCCCTATACTACCTTTTAAAATTTCTTTCAGATGAAACATGATTTTCTTAAATTTGCAGACTTTCTACACATCATCATTTACACTTGGAAAGTAAATGTAAATGAAGATGGATCAGGTTAAGGTCTTCTTAGCATAGAAAATCTTCACCATGTTACTAGTTTTCAAATGAAATATACTTTTTAGTGTGAGGCAATATTTACATCTTCTTGGCAGGAAGCACTGGTTGGCTCAAATGGTGAAGCTCAGGAACTCCACCCAGACCATCTCCCCACCTCTAGTCAACAGCTCCCCACCCTGAGAGTCAGGAGGCTCCACTCAGTCAATGAAGGTGGCATCTTCCAAGGTGGCATCTTCCTTTTAATGATGACAAACACTTGGCTCTAGTGAAATAAACTGAAAAGATAAACTAAAACCAGATTTTAAAGAAAGTTTATTAACATATCATGCAATTTGTTTCTGAGGAGAGGGATGTGGTGTTGTGTATGCGTTGGGACGATAACCCTTGGAGGCCTCTGAGAAAGCGAAAGAAGAGGGTGAATGAGGAAGGTAAACGACAGTGAATGCCGGAAGCAAGAAGACTAGCACAAGCCACTGTTACCTGATGCCCAGAGATGAGCAACAGAAACCCACTCAGGCAATGACAGCGAAAGTGAAAACGAGGGGACTGAAGAAAAATATGCTCTCAAAGGCAGAGCAACTCAACTAAATTATTTGCCAACTGACTCTGAGGGTTGTCTTATTCATATTTTTGAGGTTGTTTTCTGTTTTTTTTTTTTTTTCTTTAGAAAAGGAAGACAAATTTAAGGAAGTTATAAAACTTAGCTTCTTAAGAATAAGGACAAGGCCTAATCTCTTTTTTCAGCATAAACATCCAAACTGCATAGTGCAGAGGTGGCATGAGATGAACAATTAGCCAAGTGGAATAAGGAGAGGCTTGAGAGGTGGTGAGGGAAAGCTCAGATACTGCCTCATTCACTTCCCAGCTGTATGACTGTGACAGCGGTCCATTTTCTCAATACAATGTGGATGATAAGGTCTAAACCGTAGGATTGTTTTAAAATCAGAGAATGGTGTGTGTGCGCATGCACACATGCATGAAACATTTACAGAACCAAGCATTCAGTAAACAGTTATTGCTACTGTCATCTTCACACCATTATTGTTTAAATATGAATAATGAATAAGATAGCACTAAAAATCATCTTTGCTTTTATACAAACCTGGTTTTAAAAGTCTCTAGGTCTCCTTCATCCCCTAGAAAGAGCATTTATTAGATTCTACCTTTTAAAAAAGGTATTTTGAAGATTTATTTTCTTCTAAGACATGCAGTGGAATCATTTTCAAGGAAATATCTTGAAAAAAATCAGGGAGGAAAACACTATACTCAAAGTGTGAAGACAATTCTACAGCAATTTATTATTGGCATAGCTCCATAAATGTAGTAATCTTCTCCTCAGTCTATCCTGCCAAGCACATATCTTCTTATCGAATACATTTCAAATAATTTAAATGCATATAAGTTAACTGAAATGTATATATCTATATGGTAAGTGTTCACTAAGACTAAAAATTAAATAATTTGTTAAATTAAAAATTTTAAATTAGTTAAATTTAACAGCTGAAAAATCACCCTCATGAGTGTTTAAAAGGCTTGATGTAAAGTGGTAAAAGAAGGAGAAAATTAATGTTGTGTGACCACTCTATCTGCCACTGTAAACTGAATTTAAAATGTTAGAAAATTTTAAGAGTAATTTCTTGGATCTTTGAGAAACATTTGAGATGATCTCTTCTGACATTTGCAAATAGGCAAGTTTCTTCAGATAGTACACAACATGGTTATCAATATTGTGATTGATTCAACAGCCCATCAATGGAACTGTCCTGTTATCACTAAAAAGTCCCAACATTCAAGAATGGCTCACAAGCCTTTCCTTTTCAGATGAAGAAAATTGCATTTTCTTCAGGATATTCCTCTAACCTTCTCCAAACACTAGGTAACCTTTAAAGGGCAAAACAGTTTGTCTTTTCTCAAGGAAAAGACCATGGTTTTATTTACAAAGCAGACTATCATTTGTGCTGAATGATGGATTTAGTGTTAAGTTGGAAATGAACTTCCCTGAAGCAGCAACTCAAGAACTACATTCCTTTTGAAATGTACTCTGCTTGGTTTTCTCCTCCTATCTATATTAAACACAGAAAAACTTTATAATGTGTTGGAATAAAAAAGAAAAATTTGACACAAGCAAAACGTCTTAAGCACGGATTTTTCTATGAGATGGATTCAGAAAACTAAGACCATGGCATCTGGTCCCATCACTTCATGGGAAATAGATGGGGAAACAGTGGAAACAGTGTCAGAATTTATTTTGGGGGGCTCCAAAATCACTGCTGATGGTGACTGCAGCCATGAAATTAAAAGATGCTTACTCCTTGGAAGGAAAGTTATGACCAACCTGGATGGCATATTCAAAAGCAGAGTCATTACTTTGCCAACAAAGGTCCGTCTAGTCAAGGCTATGGTTTTTCCAGTGGTCATGTATGGATGTGAAAGTTGGACTGTGAAAAAAGCTGAGCACCGAAGAATTGATGCTTTTGAACTGTGGTGTTGGAGAAGACTCTTGAGAGTCCCTTGGACTGCAAGGAGATCCAACCAGTCCATTCTGAAGGAGATCAGTCCTGGGTGTTCTTTGGAAGGGCTGATGCTAAAGCTAAAACTCCAGTACTTTGGCCACCTCATGAGAAGAGTTGACTCATTGGAAAAGACTCTGATGCTGGGAGGGACTGGGGGCAGGAGGAGAAGGGGACAACAGAGGATGAGATGGCTGGATGGCATCACTGACTCGATGGACGTGAGTCTGAGTGAACTTTGGGAGTTGGTGATGGACAGGGAGGCCTGGCGTGCTGCGGTCCACAGGGTCACACAGTCAGACATGACTGAGTGACTGAACTGAACTGAAACCGAGAAACTGAAAACTCTTCACAGAGGCAGAACCGTCAGTGAATGGAGAAAATCACAGTGTTCTGAAGTGTGTCAAGGGTAGACTCTGCTGAAATCCAAAGTGTTCCAGGCACACTCAAGTCAAATGTCTGCCACACACTCAGCCTCCCAGCTTACCTGGTCGACCTGTGGCTGCTAAACTTTTACAAGTAGCTGCTGGACTGCAGTCCTTTTCCTAGCCTTCGTCTATCTGTGAACTGGGGTCCAGGCCTATGGAACGCCAAATTCCTCAGCCAGTCTACTGTTGCACGAGGAGGCCGGATGCAGAGCTGCCTACAGAACAAGCCCAGTGAACACGAGCCGATAGTCAGAGGACCTCGCGCGCACTGCGACAACTCTGCGCCTAAACAGTTAGCTTCAGGAATCGAACTGGGGCCAAAGTATTTACCGCCGAGAAATTCAAGTAGTAGACCTATATGTACAGGGGAACTATTCAAATGAAAGGTCTTGTTTCAGGTAAATTTATGATTTCCAAACTGAACAGACTGGCATCAAAAGGCAGGCTTCTGAGAATCTTGGCTTCCGTTCACTCCTTGATTTGGCCATTTGCGGGCTTCCCTAGCAGCTCAGCTGGTAAACAGTCCACCTATAATGCAGGAAACCCTGGTTTAATTCCTGGGTCAGGAAGATCCTCTGGAGAAGGGATAAGCTACCCACTTCAGTATTCTTGGGGCTTCCCTGGTGACTCAGCTGGTAAAGAATCCACCTGCAGTCCAGGAGACCTGGGTTTGATCCCTAGGCTGGGAAGATCCCCTGGAGAAGGAAACGGCTACCCACTCCAGTATTCTGGCCTAGAGAATTCCATGGACTGTATAGTCCATGGGCTCACAAAGAGTCAGACATGACTGAGCACATTTCACTTTCACTTTGTCCATTTAGTCAAAGAATATTAACCAAACACCTTCTTTTAAATTAAAAAAAAAATCTTTTGGCCACACTTAGTGGCATGTGAGATCTTACTTCTCCAACCAGATATCAAACCAGAGCTGGACCACCAGGGAAGTCCCTGACTATCTTCTATGTACAAGGAACTATCCTGGACTCTGAACGGATATAAAATAAGCACATGTATGGATGTGAGAGTTGGACTGTGAAGAAAGCTGAGTGCCGAAGAATTGATGCTTTTGAACTGTGGTGTTGGAGAAGACTCTTGAGAGTCCCTTGGACTGCAAGGAGATCCAACCAGTCCATTCTGAAAGAGATCAACCCTGGGATTTCTTTGGAAGGAATGATGCTAAAGCTGAAACTCCAGTACTTTGGCCACCTCATGCGAAGAGTTAACTCATTGGAAGACTNGAGTTGGACTGTGAAGAAAGCTGAGTGCCGAAGAATTGATGCTTTTGAACTGTGGTGTTGGAGAAGACTCTTGAGAGTCCCTTGGACTGCAAGGAGATCCAACCAGTCCATTCTGAAAGAGATCAACCCTGGGATTTCTTTGGAAGGAATGATGCTAAAGCTGAAACTCCAGTACTTTGGCCACCTCATGCGAAGAGTTAACTCATTGGAAGACTCTGATGCTGGGAGGGATTGGGGGCAGGAGGAGAAGGGGACGTCAGAGGATGAGATGGCTGGATGGCATCACGGACTCGATGGACGTGAGTCTGAGTGAACTCCGAGAGATGGTGATGAACAGGGAGGCCTGGGGTGCTGCAGTTCATGGGGTCGCAAAGAGTCGGACACGACTGAGCGACTGAACTGAGCTGAACTGAAAGCTATCCCTGGGTTTCCCAGGTGGCTCAGTGGTAAAGAACCTGCCTGCCAATGCAGGAGATGCGGCTTTGAGCCCTGTCTTATGAAGATCCCCTGGAAAAGGAAATGGCAACTGGCTCCAGTATTCTTGCCTAGGAAATCTCACGGACAGAGGAGCCTGGTGTGCTACAGTCCATGCAGTCTCAAAAAGTCTGACATGACTTAGCCATTAAACAGCAACAAACTGATCCCTGCCTGTCCTGCCTGCTGCCTGCTAAGTCATTTCAGTCAGGTCCGACTCTTTGCAACCCTATGGACTGTAGCCTGCCAGGCTTTTCAGTCCATGGGATTCTCCAGGCAAGAATACTGGAGTGGGTTGCCATTTCCTCCTCCAAGGGCTCTTCCCAACCCAGGGATCGAACCTGCATGTCCTACGGCTCCTGCCTCACAAGCGGATTCTTTACTGCTGAGCTACTAGGGAAGCCGATCCCTGCCTGTAAGGCACTTATAATTGAATTGGGTAGACAACATAAAGACATTCAAAAGAGCATAAAATAGTACATGCCAAGTACCAAATGAGCAGTGACAGTAAAGAACACTTTAAAATCTTGGAAAAGGGGGTTGGGAAGCCCCAAATGCTAAGGGAGGTCAGAGAAGGCCTAATGGAAGAAGTTGACCTACTTTGTTCTCATAAGTGCGGGCAGGAATCAGGTGTATGGAGAAGAGATCTAGTGGAAGGACTCCCAAAGTGGGGGACAACAATGACTAAGAGCCCTCCACTACCACCAGGCGCCCAGCACTGTGTTAGCCCTGTAGGAGGTCTGCAAGGAGGAATGTGAAAAACCTACCAAGGAGGCAATGGAAACATCAACCCAATGCGCGGAAGAACTGATGCTTTTAAACTGCGGTGTGGGGAGGACTATTCAGAGTCCCTTGGACTGCAAGGAGATCCAACCAGTCCATCCTAAAAGAAATCAGTCCTGAATATTCATTGGAAGGACTGATGCTGAAGCTGACACTCCAATACTCTGGCCACCTGATGCAAAGAACTGACTCCTTAGAAAAGACCCTGATGCTGGGAAAGATTGAAGAAAGGAAGAGAAGGGGATGACAGAGGATGAGGTGGTTGGATGGCATCACCAACTCAATGGACATGAGTTTGAGTAAGCTCCAGGAGTTGGTGATGGACAGGGAGGCCTGGAATGCTGCAGTCCATGGGGTTGCAAAGAGTCGGACACGACTAAGCGACTCAACTGAACTGAAGAGGTGGGCTGAGAAATGCAGACCGGATTGAAGGATCTTCAGTACCAGGTCAAGGAACCGACACTGGAGTCTAAGCAGCAGAAAGATACAATGCATAAGTTTCCCAACCACTTGCCTCCTGGAGGTGGGGTTTACGGTGTTCCATTGAGAGTTGAAAATGCCTGTAAATAAGGAGTAGGTAATAGAGCCTGGTAAATTACTAAAGAAACAGGATTCTAATTTTCTGCAAACGTTCCTCAAAACAGGGAAGGAACAGGTAGTGGGTGAACCAGAAGCCCAGCTATCTCTTGAAACAAGGGCTTCGAGGATACACTCATGAACCTCCCAGGAAGAAAAGGTGGGAGGCTGCACTTCCAGAGCCAAACTTGCCAAACCTCACACTGATGCAGGCATGGGAGGAGGGGAGCAAGAGAGGGTGGAGACCAAAGATGTTCAGTTAGCCAGTTATGAGCATCAAACCCAGAATTCACCTCTTCTCTCCATTATTATTGTGTTTCATTGTTACTCTAAGGGAGAAACTGCTATTCACAGGCCTACCCCCCTCCGCCCTAAGTATTTTAAATGCTGCTGTAACAGTAAATATCACCCCCAGCGTATTTGTCCTGGAAGAAAAGAGTATGATTTGGAATACCTAATTGAAATGTGCTACAAGAGATAAGGCAGCTGCAGAGACTGACATTTAAAGGTAGGAGACCCCATGGAAGACATGAAATATTACTGTTGCTGCCTCAAAAGCAAAAGCCACTTTCATGGGATGGAAACATTCTCCGGCTCTGTCTCCCCGCTCCTGGATCCCCCAGGGCCCTGCTCCCTAGACGCCCTGCCACAGGATTCGAAACCATCTCTGCTCTGCTTCTAGAACCCCACGCCGCTGCCCCTGGGAATGCTGAGGGGCAGATTAAAAAAGAAAACCATTCTAGTTCTCTTTTGCTCTTACATAGCCATCTCAAAATCCTAGGTCTTGTTTCCTGATAAGGCTTGTTTCCTGATACATCCAGTCCTGATAAGGCTTGTTTCCTGATACATGCAGATGGATAGGCAAGACCACACAAAAAAAAAAAAAGGAAAGGAAAAGATCTGTCAGGACATCTCAATAGGTCTCATTAAAACTCTGCTTTATGCCACTGTGCAAGAAACATGGTAAGAGACTAAAGGTTATCTGAACTTAACGGCCAGCAAGCCCTGTCCACTGCTAATTGGATATTGTTATTTCTCAAACGATGCATCTAGACACAGGCTAATTCACCACTCATTCTCTTCACCTAAGACTCCAAATAAGACAGTTTGTCAACCAACAGTCAGACCCAGTACAATTCCTATTAACCAAATGTTCATCAAAGCTGCTTCCAACATGTCTCTGCACACCTAAGTAGCTGGTCTCCAAGGATGGGCTCCCAATGAACCATGGCTTACAGTATTTAAGTCTTTGTATAGTCCTCTGGCCTTGCATATGAGCTGGCCCTGGGACTTGCTTATGATCAACAGGACAAAGTGAGGTCCTAAGAAGTCTTATAGTCTCCATCTGGCTTTATGAGAATGTGTGTTCTTAGTGTACCTCCCCTCAGAACCCTGCCACTCTTCTTTAAGAAGCCTAGATCACTTGGAGAGGTCATGGTCACATGAAGGTTCTCTCTAGCTGGGTTCTCTCATCAACCGCTAGCCATGTATGTGAATAAATACTTCTGAAGTTGCAGCTGATCAAGCCACGAGAAGACTCTGCCCTGGTTCTTATCACAGAGCAGAAAAAACCCTCAATGGGTCACAGTCAAGCCACAGGTCTGTGATGCAGAATAGAAAGTCTGCTGTTTTAATCCACCAAGTTTTACAGCAGTTTGTTTTGTGATAATCTGAACAGAAATGATTTAAGAGTAGGGTGCTGCTAAAACAAACATCTAAAACATTTAGCATTAGCCTTGGAACCAGGCAAGAAGCAGAGTGAAAGGCCTCCAGAAGTACAGGAAGAAATGTGTTACTAGAGGCTAGAGGAAAGAGGACAAGCCTTATGAAGGGGCCGGAGGTTTAGCCAAACTGTCACCTGCAGTAACATGAAAATTGAAAAAATACTCTCTGAACCGGTGGAACTGGCTAAGGAACTTTCCAGGCAGATGATCAAAAGTGTTAACTAGTTTCTTTTATTTCTTATTGACAAAGTACAAACAGAAATGAGCTAAGGAAAGAACTGTTACAATTTCTAACAGAATTTAGAGGAAATATAGAGGAGTCGGGACTTAAAAGTGTTTGAAAATAGAAGAATTTTTCAACCCCAGTCTTTCCAACCAACAAACGTTTCTAAAAATAGAGGTAGGCTCACGGTATAGATCAAATTCAGGACCTTTCTATACAATGTAGCCTTAAGATTACATTTTGATCAAAGGTACAACCTAAGACATTTTGTTTACATCTAAGAAAGAGTAAGGTGATGCCTTATAGAATCTCTTAACTAGAAAAATGACTTCTTAGAACCATAAGGTTCTATCTTCTAACACTCTTCAGACAAAATGACTTTTAAGAACCTTAAGAGTTTGTCTCTGGTAACAAATTCTATTCTGGTTACTTATTGCTTCCTAAGAAACTAGATCAAAATGTAATGGCTTAAAACAATGTAGCATTTCTCATGGCCCTATGAGTTGGCTCGGATCAGCTGGGTGATTTAATTTTGAACGCTCCCATGTGGCTGCAAGTCGATGCAGCTGGAGCTGGTATAGGATGAAGCCTCAACCGAGCAGGCTTCCAAGACAGCTTCCTCATTCACACACCTGGTGTCTCCTTGGCCTCTCTCTCTCTGCAGTTTGCATTTCATTCTCCAAGGCCTCTCTGCCAAACTTGAGCCTTCTCAAGGCAGTTATGCTTCTTCACTGGCTTCCAACTCAGAAAGCAGAAGCCACCAGGCCAGGGAATGGCTACTCCCAGCACCGCAGCAGCATTAAACCACCATGTGCTACTGATCAAAGCCATGATATGGTCTTTCCAGATTCAAGAAGATGGGGAGAGAGGCTCTACCTCCTGAAATCAGTGAGACAGTGTCAAAGATACATCACAGAGGAGTGTATGGGACAGGAAATATCACTGTAAACATCTTTGAAAAAATAGAATCTACCACAACTTACTACTTAAAAAAAAAAAAAAACTTTATATCCCTCCTTGAGTTAGAAAACATATATGATGCTTATAATCAGCCCAAGGTATAATATGATGGTCAGAAAAACCAACAAAAATGTTAACTGTCAAAATACAAATCCAAAACAAGGAAAACCAACAGGTCCTTTGGCTTCTGCACTGATGAAATCATATATGGAAGGAAAAATTATAATCTGAACAGAAATGATTTAAGAGTAGGGTGCTGCTAAAACAAACATCTAAAACATTTAGCATTAGCCTTGGAACCAGGCAAGAAGCAGAGTGAAAGGCCTCCAGAAGTACAGGAAGAAATGTGTTACTAGAGGCTAGAGGAAAGAGGACAAGCCTTATGAAGGGGCCGGAGGTTTAGCCAAACTGTCACCTGCAGTAACATGAAAATTGAAAAAATACTCTCTGAACCGGTGGAACTGGCTAAGGAACTTTCCAGGCAGATGATCAAAAGTGTTAACTAGTTTCTTTTATTTCTTATTGACAAAGTACAAACAGAAATGAGCTAAGGAAAGAACTGTTACAATTTCTAACAGAATTTAGAGGAAATATAGAGGAGTCGGGACTTAAAAGTGTTTGAAAATAGAAGAATTTTTCAACCCCAGTCTTTCCAACCAACAAACGTTTCTAAAAATAGAGGTAGGCTCACCGTATAGATCAAATTCAGGACCTTTCTATACAATGTAGCCTTAAGATTACATTTTGATCAAAGGTACAACCTAAGACATTTTGTTTACACCTAAGAAAGAGTAAGGTGATGCCTTATAGAATCTCTTAACTAGAAAAATGACTTCTTAGAACCATAAGGTTCTATCTTCTAACACTCTTCAGACAAAATGACTTTTAAGAACCTTAAGAGTTTGTCTCTGGTAACAAATTCTATTCTGGTTACTTATTGCTTCCTAAGAAACTAGATCAAAATGTAATGGCTTAAAACAATGTAGCATTTCTCATGGCCCTATGAGTTGGCTCGGATCAGCTGGGTGATTTAATTTTGAACGCTCCCATGTGGCTGCAAGTCGATGCAGCTGGAGCTGGTATAGGATGAAGCCTCAACCGAGCAGGCTTCCAAGACAGCTTCCTCATTCACACACCTGGTGTCTCCTTGGCCTCTCTCTCTCTGCAGTTTGCATTTCATTCTCCAAGGCCTCTCTGCCAAACTTGAGCCTTCTCAAGGCAGTTATGCTTCTTCACTGGCTTCCAACTCAGAAAGCAGAAGCCACCAGGCCAGGGAATGGCTACTCCCAGCACCGCAGCAGCATTAAACCACCATGTGCTACTGATCAAAGCCATGATATGGTCTTTCCAGATTCAAGAAGATGGGGAGAGAGGCTCTACCTCCTGAAATCAGTGAGACAGTGTCAAAGATACATCACAGAGGAGTGTATGGGACAGGAAATATCACTGTAAACATCTTTGAAAAAATAGAATCTACCACAACTTACTACTTAAAAAAAAAAAAAAACTTTATATCCCTCCTTGAGTTAGAAAACATATATGATGCTTATAATCAGCCCAAGGTATAATATGATGGTCAGAAAAACCAACAAAAATGTTAACTGTCAAAATACAAATCCAAAACAAGGAAAACCAACAGGTCCTTTGGCTTCTGCACTGATGAAATCATATATGGAAGGAAAAATGCATTCATGGATAAGTACTAAATTTACAAAGGGCCACTGAAAAAAAACTGGGGCATGTTCTAGGAAGAGTGATCAGTGTTATCAACAACTAAAATTTTTATCATTCTAGAAGTGTATGTTGTAAAAGCAACACTACTCTACTCGAAGAATCATGGACAGGATCTCATCTGAGCTTCTCACATCTTCCCTTCTGTGTCCCCTAGGAGACTCACATCACACATAAATATATGGTTTGAACTCACTGGCCTAGGTCCCCTCTAAGATACTTACATTCTAAGGCTCTGGTTCTCGTCTCTGCAAGGAAATGTATTTGATCCTTCAGTTCAGTTCAGTTCAGTTCAGTTCAGTCACTCAGTCGTGTCTGACATCGCAGCATGCCAGGCCTCCCTGTCCATCACCATCTCCCGGAGTTCACTCAGACTCATGTCCATCGAGTCCGTGATGCCATCCAGCCATCTCATCCTCGGTCGTCCCCTTCTCCTCCCGCCCCCAATCCCTCCCAGCATCAGAGTCTNACGTGAGTCTGAGTGAACTCCGGGAGTTGGTGATGGACAGGGAGGCCTGGCGTGCTGCAATTCATGGGCTAGCAGAGAGTCGGACACAACTGAGCAACTGAACTGAACTAGCAAGAAAGCAGAAGGATCAACCATCAACTTTCTGAAACAACCTGAATTTTCAATATTAACCAGTAAAAATGGATTGAAAGTAAAACCTAAGAAGTATTCCAATTTTGCTTATGATTTTAAAAGTTCTCTGGGGTCAAAGCAACTTTTATTTAAAGCCATGTTGAACTGAATAGCAGTTCTTTTAAATAAGTCATGATGCCTAAGAAAATAAGTTTAACTAAAACCTGAATAGAATTATATATTCTTTTAACAATCCTTCAGCTTACAGATTGTTAACACAAAGATATAGAATTAAAGTAGCTTTTCACTTAACCTTTTATTTTAATCTACCGTTTACCATAGGAGATATATATAACAGCCTCACAGTTGACAACCTGGGTAATTTTGCAACAATTTCAAGAATATTAGATATAGAAACATTTTCTTTCCCTACATATGGAAAACTGGTTGTCCATCTTACTGAGAAACAATTTGTTAATATCTATTTCAAAATTACCCAGTAAATAGTACATATGCATTATTTTCAGTAAGGAAACACTACTATCACACAAAGAAAATATAAGCAAAACTACCAGAAATATTTGGAAAAATGACACTTTGAACTAAGGGCAATAGATGTCAACTGCAACAAGCAATTCCACTGAAATGTCATTAGACTGGAATTAGATATCTACAGAATTTTTGGAAGGATTTCTATTAAAACAGATGATATATATCTATCCTTTTTGACCTCTCTGCAGAATATGATTTGTTGAAATGGGCACAGACAATATCAATTCATAAAAAAAAGGAAATTGACTTACAAAGATATGAATCTTGATGACCTAACTATAAAATTACTGGAAAAAAAAAAAGAGAGAGATGCAGCCATTCTTTCCTGTACACGCCATAGGTATGACCTCCTAACAGCTAGAGGTAAATCATACCAGGCTTTAAAAAGTGAACTCAAAGGAGGGTCTTGAATAAATTTTCCATCCTACAACATTCTTTCTTTCCAGGCTGGTGATTAAACTACCCAATGAAGGCAAAACACAGAGTCAAGATTCTTGCAGATTACTGAGCTGATTTGTTGATACAATTAAACAATGCAAATCTTCTTGACATAAATTTTCTGCAAAGTTTATACACTGCATAGATAACCTGAATACACCAAAACAGTGACTAGCAACCAGTAGGCCTGGATCTAATTTCAGTTTAAAGCATTAACTAGTACCTCTGGGCTGCTATTCTCAGATACGCCTAAATATTAAGATTTTCATGCCCAAAAGGTAGGGCAATTTCTCGGTTACATTCTTACATGAAATAAATCAATTTTAGAAGTATCTGTGTTTTAGGTAAACCTAGTCAATATCAATAACCTCAGATATGCAGATGATACTACATTTATGGCAGAAAGTGAAGAACAAAAGAGCCTCTTGATGAAAGTAAAAGAGGAGAGTGAAAAAGTTGGCTTAAAACTCGACATTCAGAAAATTAAGATCATGGCATCTGGTCCCATCACTTCATGGTAAATAGATGGGGAAAAAGTGGACACAGTGGCAGACTTTACTTTTTGGGGCTCCAAAATCACTGCAGATGGTGACTGCAGCCATGAAATTAAAAGACGCTTACTCCTTGGAGGAAGTTATGGCCAACCTAGACAGAATATTAAAAAGCAGAGACATTACTTTGCCAACAAAGGTCCATCTAGTCAAGGTTATGGTTTTTCTAGCAGTCATGTATGGATGTGAGAGTTGGACTATAAAGAAAGCTGAGCACTGAAGAATTGATGCTTTTGAACTGTGGTGTTGGAGAAAACTCGTTAGAGTCCCTTGGACTGCAACCAGATCCAACCAGTCCATCCTAAAGGAAATCAATCCTGAATATTCGTTGGAAGGACTGATGTTGAAGCTGAAACTCCAATACTTTGGTCACCTAATGTGAAGAGCTGACTCTTTTGAAAAGACCCTGATGCTGGGAAAAATTGAAGGCAGGAGGAGAAGGGGACAACACAGGATGAGATGGTTGGATGGCATCACCGACTCAACTGACACGAGTTTGAGTAATCTCTGGAAGCTGGTCATGGACAGGGAGGCCTGGCGTGCTGCGGCTAATGGGGTCGCAAAGAGTTGGACATGACTGAGCGACTGAAATGAACTGTACTGAGGCAATATTAACTATAAAAAGATTTACATCTATTCCCTGGTGGCTCAGATGGCAAAGCATCTGCCTACAATGCGGGAGACCTGGGTTCAATCCCTGGGTTGGGAAGATCCTCTGGAGAAGGAAATGACAACCCACTCTAGTACTCTTGCCTGGAAAATCCCATGGATGGAGAAGTCTGGTAAGCTATAGTCCATGGGTCACAAAGAGTCAGACATGACTGAGTGATTTCATTTTCATATATGTGTATATATATATATACAAGATAGGACATACAAAGAAGTTCTTCAATTAAAAAAAAAAAGTCTGTTTACATTTTCAATTCCTCAGATTGCCCATGTGCTATAAACAGAAGAAACTATTTGCAGGAGGCTGCCCCTGCCACCTCAGGTCTGTACTCAGTCTCTCCCTTGCCTGGCTCCCGTTATCAACCTGCTAGAGCACCAAAGTTGCCTTGATGATCCCAAAAGACTTTCCCTGGTCTTTTTGTAAGGATTCAAGCAACAACATCTGTATATTTCTCCAGAGAGAGAAAACTTTCTTTGTTCACATTTTCCCTCCAGTGATCCTGCTTTAATCCTGCAGTGCAGAGCCTAGAAGGGAGTACCAGAAAGAGTGTCTAATGTCAGACTTTCCCTGAGTCCTGTCTAACAGGCTTCTCTGAGAAGCATGTCAGTCACAGCCTTCCACTCTCCCTATGACACCACCTGATGAATATGTTTGTTGTTCTCTGGTGTAGGATAAAAAATTGAAAAAGTTAAGAAAAAAATGGTTTTTACTGTGTGTGATAATCACTTCACAGTATAAACATATATCAAATCATTATGTTGTACACCTGAAACTAATAAAAAGTTATATGTTAATTTTTATATCTTAATTTAAAAAATATGAAAATGAAAAAGCTCGGAGTAGAAAGACCCTCAGCTCCCCTCCTCTCATGGGCACACAAAAATTACAACCATTTACAGGGCAATATTGATGAGAAAGGCCAGAATCTACCAGAAAAAAGTATTATATAGCTACAGATATAAAGAAGAAACCACAGCGATATGGGTAGGAGAAACAAAGACAGTCAAGACCCATGCCTCCAGGTGGGTGACCCACAATGAGAGGAAAATTAGAAGTGCAGGGAGCCCTTCACTGGGAAGACCAGCCCCGAGAATTTCTGGTTTTGAAGGTCAGTAGTGTTTACATTCCGGAGAGCTGTGGAAGACAGAGACTCCACTCTTAGAGTGCAATCAAAATGTCACATGTTCAGGGACCTAGGGGAGAAGCAGTAGTTTTAAAGGATCCTGGGTCAGATGCAGGCCAGTCTTAAAGAATCTCCAGAAGAATCCAGAAGCAACTGGAGCTTACTCTGGGAACACAGGTACTGGCATTATCCATTTTGGGGAACTTGTTCTACCATGTGGACAGTGGTACTAGTAAGCTCCCCCTCTAGTTTAACAATCTAGGAACCTGGCCTTGCCTAGTAGGCTATAAGCACTGGGAGGTCTCAAGCCAAGTAACTAACCTGGAGAGGACAAAGCCCCCAAAAGTAGGAAGGCTGCTGTAAAACCCCTTGAGCATACAGCCATCCTTGGAGATGGCTACATCCACTGAGGGCCTAGGACTCAGGACCACACACGAGTGCACAGGCACGAAACTTGGGACTGCCAGGTCCATCAGCTGACTTTTCATCACAAACCCTGAGGTCAGAAGAGTGTCACAATATACCCAAAGTGGTGAAATCGAAAAACCTACATCAAAAATTACCTACCCAGCTAGGCATTCACTCAGATTTGATGGTGAGATCAAAAGCTTTATAGATAAGCAAAAGAACTCTTTTGTTTATAGATAAGAACTCTTTCAGTTCAGCACCACAATAACTCCTTTACAATAAATGTGAAAGGTGAACAACAACGACAAAAAAGACACAACTAAAAACATAAAAATTACTAAGGAAAAAAGCTCACTGGCTAAGGCAAAAATACAATAAAGGTAAAAACACAGGAAAGGTAGTAATCAAGCATGGACAAAGTTAGTACAAAAGGTTAAAAGACAAAAGCAGTATGAAGTTACCTGTATCTGCAATAAGTAGTTGAGGAATACACAAAACAAAGATATGTAAAATACGATGTCAAGAAAAGTAATCCTGGGGAAGGTTGAAGAAAACATAGAATTATTAAATTGCATTTGAAATGAAGAGATTAGCAACTTAAAATAATCATATATATATATATATATATATATATATATACTCAGTTCAGCTCAGTCATGTCCGACTCTTTGTGATCCCATTAACCGCAGCATGCCAGGCCTCCCTGTCCATCACCAACTTCCAGAGTTTACTCAAACTCATGTCCATTGACTCCATGATGCCATCCAACATCTCATCCTCTGTCGTCCCCTTCTCCTCCTGCCCTCAATCTCTCCCAGCATCAGGGNTATATATATATATATATATATATATATATATACTCAGTTCAGCTCAGTCATGTCCGACTCTTTGTGATCCCATTAACCGCAGCATGCCAGGCCTCCCTGTCCATCACCAACTTCCAGAGTTTACTCACACTCATGTCCATTGACTCCATGATGCCATCCAACATCTCATCCTCTGTCGTCCCCTTCTCCTCCTGCCCTCAATCTCTCCCAGCATCAGGGTTTTTCAAAAGAGTCAGCTCTTCGCATCAGGTGGCCAAAGTACTGGACTTTCAGCTTCAACATCAGTCCTTCCAATGAACATCCAGGACTGATCTCCTTTAGGATGGAATGGTTGGATCTGTTTGCAGTCCAAGGGACTCTAAAGAGTTTTCTCCAACATCACAGTTAAAAAGCATCAATTCTTCAGTGCTCAGCTTTCTTTATAGTCCAAATCTCACATCCACACATGACTACTAGAAAAACCATAGCCTTTACTAGATGGGCCTTTGTTGACAAAGTAATGTCACCGTTTTTTAATATGCTGTCTAGGTTGGTCATAACTTTCATTCCAAGGAGTAAGAGTTATATTAAAAACAAAAGAAAAAACAAAAAAAACTTCATGGTAACCACAAACCAGAAACCTGTAATAGATGTGTATAAAAAAGAAAAAGGAATCAAAGTATAACACTAAAGATCAAACCACAAGAGCATAAATCAAATGAAGAGCAAAAACTAACTATAAAACTACCTAAAACATTTTTTTTAAAGGCAGTAGGTACCTAATTATCAATAATTACTTTCAATTTAAACAGACTACATGTTCCCATGAAAGGATACAGAGTGGCTGAATGGATACAAAACAAACTAATATATATGCTATCTGTGCTGTGATGTGCTTAGCTGCTCAGTCATGTCTGACTCTTTGCGACCCCTTGGACTGTAGCCCACCAGGCTCTTCTGTCCATAGAGATTCTCCAGGCAAGAATACTGGAGAGGGTTGCCATGCCCTCCAGGTGATCCTCTCAACTCAGGAATCTAACCCAGGTCTTCTGAATTGCAGGCATATTCTTTACTGCCTGAGCCAGCAGGGAAGCCTAAGAATACTGGAGTGGGTAGCCTATTCCTTCTCCTGGGGGTTCTTCCTGACCCAGGAATAGAAATGTGGTCTCCTGAATTGCAGGCCGATTCTTTACCAGCTGAGCTACCAAGGAAGCCCATATATGCTATCTGCTGCTGCTGCTGCTGCTAAGTCGCTTCAGTCGTGTCTGACTCTGTGCGACCCCATAGACGGCAGCCCACCAGGCTCCCCCATCCCTGGGATTCTCCAGGCAAGAACACTGGAGTGGGCTGCCATTTCCTTCTCCAATGCATGAAAGTGAAAAGTGAAAGTGAAGTCGCTCAGCTGTGTCAGAATGGCCTAGTTTCAGATCTAAACACATACACGTGCGCATGCACAGACACACACACACACGGAAGTGAGGGCATGGAAAAGAAATCAAAGAAGACATTATACACACACACACACATGCACACATACATACAAGTGAAAACAAAACACAATGATTCAAAAATCTATGGGATATAGCAAAAGCAGTTCTATGAGGGGAATTTATAGTGATACAAACAAACCTTAGGAAATGAGAAAAATCTCAAATGAACAACTTAATCTCATAATTAAGGAATCACAAGACAAAGAAAGACAAAGAATATCCAAAGTTAGCCAAAGGAAAGAAATCAAAGACCACAGAATTACAGACATAAATAAAATAGAGACTAAAAAAATAATAGAAGAGATCAGTGAGATGAAGAGCCAGTTCTTTAAAAAGACAAAATTGATAAGTTTAAGTAAGACTAATCAACAAAAAAGGAAAGGACCAATTAAATTATATCAGATATGAAAAAGGCATACTTACAACCAACAACACAGAAATACAAAGGACAGTAAGAGTGATTATATGCTAATAAAATGAATAATCTAGAAGAAATGGACGAGTTCCTAGAAATGTACAATCTCTCAAGACTGACCAGAATGAAATAGAAAATAGAAACAGACTGATTACCAGAAATGAAATTGAATCAATAATTGAAAACTCTCAACTAACAAATATCTAGACCAGATGGCTTCACAGGTGAATTCTACCAAACATTTATAAAAGAGTTAGCACCTATAATTCTCAAACTACTGCCACAAATTACAGAGGAATGAATGCTTCCAAACTCATTCTACGAGACAAGAATAACTCTGATACCAAAACCAAACAGAAATATATATATATTAAAAAAAATTATAGGCCATTATCACTGATGAACACACATGCAAAAATCCTCAACAAAATAATAGCAAACCAAATACAACAATACATTAGAAGAATCACACACCATGATCAAGTGGAATTTATTCCAGATATGGCTAAATATCCACAAATCAATTAATGTGATATACCACATTAACAAAGTGAAGAATAAAAATCATATGATAATCTCAACAGATGCAGAAAAACCTTTTGACATAATTCAGCATCCATTTGTGATTTAAAACTCTCCACAAAGTGGGTATACAGGGGACATACTTCAACATAATAAAACCATTTATGACAAACCCACAGCTAATGCCACACTCAACAGTGAAAACTGAAAGAACTTTCTATAAGATCAGGAAGAAGGTAAGAATGCCATCTCTCGTCACTATTTTCAGATGTCCCAGCCACAGCCAAGAAGAAGGAAAAATAAAAGGAATCCAAATCTGAAAGAAAGAAGTAAAATGTTTTGCTTCACTGTTTGCAGATGATATGGTACTATACATTGAAAATCCTAAAGATGCCACTGAAAAAGCACTGTAACTAATAAAGTTACAGGATACAAATTTAATATATAGAAATCTGCTGCATTTCTACACATTAACAATAAAATGCCAAAATAAGAATTTTTTATAAATCCCACTTGCCATCACATTAAAAAATACCTAGGGAATAAATTTAACTATGGAGATAAAATACCTGTACTCAGAAAACTATAAAACACTGTGAAAGAAATGGAAGATGATACAAACTGATACAAGGATATACCATGCTGATGGATAGGAAGAATTAATATTGTTAAAATGACCGCACTACCCAAGACAATCTACAGATTCAATGTAATCCCTATCAAACTACCAGTGGTACACTTCACAGAAATAAACAAGTAATTTTAAGACTTTTATGGAAACACAGAAGACACTGAAAAGCCAAAACAATACTGAAAAAAATAACAGTTGGAGGTATCATGCTTCCTGACTGCCTACAAAGTCATCAAAACAGTATGGTACTGACCACAAAATAGACATGCAGAACAATGAATAGAGAATAGAGAGAATAGAGAGCCCAGAAATAAACTCATACATTTACGGTTGGTCAATCTATGACAAGGAGACAAGAATACACAATGAGGAAAATACAGTCTCTTTAGCAAGTGGTGCTGGAAAAACCGGATAACTACACTTAAAAGAATAAAATTAGAACATTTTCTCACATCATATTTAAAAATAAACTCAGAGTGGATTAAAGACCTAGATGTACAACTGGAAACCATAAAACTTCTAAAAGAAAGCAGAGAATACTCTTTGACATAAATCAAAGCAGTATTTTTGGATCTGTTGCCTAAGGCAAACAGGACCTAATTTGAGGTCGGCCTTCATGCCATGTGCAGAAGAGATGAAGTCCCGTTTTAGCCCCATCCTATTCGGAGCAAGGCCTATGAGCCTCATGTCTGCTGCTGACCCGGTCAGAGAAGCCACAACATTCACTGCATAAAGTCATCAACTGTGTTCTGAACCCAGAAGTAATTAAGTCCCATATACACTGACATTTCATACATCAGAAAAAATTAATACATAATTCAGTCACTATTTTCCTCAAAGAGGTCAAACTGAAATTCAAGTGACCAAGGGAAAAAAAAAATTCACAAAAAGAGAAGGTGCACCTGCAATGTGGGAGATCCGAGTTCAATCCCTGGGTTGGGAAGATCCTCCAGAATTCCACGGGGTCACAAAGTGTCAGACACGACTGAGCGACTTTCACTTCACTAAGTAGCACAACGGTCACAAGTCCCAAATCGACTGGGAACTCAGAGAAGGACATGGTTTACTGATCTAGAATCAGATTTAGCATGCTCACAAGTAGCAAGAAACTAAGCCACCATGTCTGATGATAAAATATTTCTGCCTAAAAGAAAAAGCGGTATTATTAAATAATTACTTTCTACCCTCCTGGAATATCAGGATATATACGGTGCCTAGGTCAAGGTTATTCCCTCCAAACAACTGTCCTCCACCACTCGGAGCTGGGCTCCAAGTCATGGCTTGAAATTCATCTCAGCAGAATCCATGGACTGACTGACATACGTCACTCTCTAATCCTCCAACACAATGGCTGAATCTTCTCTGAGCCAGAACACTTTTATTTCAAAGTTAGCTGTTTCTTCATGTGTAATAGTGCATGTAGCCAGCCTATCTTCAAATGTAAAGTGACTGAGGGCAAGACATCCTGGTTGTTAAGGCAAATTCTAGCACTGTTCTCTATTTTCCAACTGAACTGACACAGTTTTGCTCATGGATATGAAAATAATGCAATAAAATTGATACTGTGCAAAACATGTTTTATTCTGGTCAGATTCCTCAATAACAAAAATGAAGCCCCAAGTAACGGGCAAAACTGTGTGCATTCATGCCATAATGCTATTAATTCTTTACCTTTATAAAAGAATAATGGATTAGTTTTAAAATTAAGCAAGATGATAGTACTCAAATAATATAAATCATAAATGGATAAATTATTAATCCTATTAGTTATAAAGTTTATAATATTAAATCAAGCATAAGACATATTGAGATTCAGTGAATAACACAGTATTAAGGTTTCTGCCACTTTGTCTTTGAAATGATGGCTGCCTTTTCTTTAAATTTTCAATGAATATGTCATGTATAACAAATACACTTATGCATATAATTTAAAAAGAAAATTTGTGCCAAATGTGCATATAAAGCAATGTTTAATGAGGAAATGATTAAATAGAGGTTAAAAGCGTCTGCCTGCAATGTGGGAAACCTGGGTTTGATCCCTGAGTTGGGAAGATCCTCTGGAGAAGGAAGTGGCAACCTACTCCAGTATTCTTGCCTGGAGAATCCCACGGATGGAGGAGTCTGGTGGGCTACAGTCCAGGGGGTCGCAAAGAGTCGGACACGACTGAGCGAGCGATTTAACTTTAATAGCTAAATGGAAATGATTAAATAGCTAATATTTAAATAGCTTAAACACAGTAAGTAGTTCCCAAAGACTTCTGATAAAAATTAAAGTGGGGCTTCCCTTGTAGCTCAGTTAGTAAAGAATCTGCCTGCAATGCAGGAGACCTGGGTTCAATCTCTGGAGAAGGAAATGGCAACCCACTCCACAACTGTCCTCCACCACTCGGAGCTGGGCTCCAAGTCATGGCTTGAAATTCATCTCAGCAGAATCCATGGACTGACTGACATACGTCACTCTCTAATCCTCCAACACAATGGCTGAATCTTCTCTGAGCCAGAACACTTTTATTTCAAAGTTAGCTGTTTCTTCATGTGTAATAGTGCATGTAGCCAGCCTATCTTCAAATGTAAAGTGACTGAGGGCAAGACATCCTGGTTGTTAAGGCAAATTCTAGCACTGTTCTCTATTTTCCAACTGAACTGACACAGTTTTGCTCATGGATATGAAAATGATGCAATAAAATTGATACTGTGCAAAACATGTTTTATTCTGGTCAGATTCCTCAATAACAAAAATGAAGCCCCAAGTAACGGGCAAAACTGTGTGCATTCATGCCATAATGCTATTAATTCTTTACCTTTATAAAAGAATAATGGATTAGTTTTAAAATTAAGCAAGATGATAGTACTCAAATAATATAAATCATAAATGGATAAATTATTAATCCTATTAGTTATAAAGTTTATAATATTAAATCAAGCATAAGACATATTGAGATTCAGTGAATAACACAGTATTAAGGTTTCTGCCACTTTGTCTTTGAAATGATGGCTGCCTTTTCTTTAAATTTTCAATGAATATGTCATGTATAACAAATACACTTATGCATATAATTTAAAAAGAAAATTTGTGCCAAATGTGCATATAAAGCAATGTTTAATGAGGAAATGATTAAATAGAGGTTAAAAGCGTCTGCCTGCAATGTGGGAAACCTGGGTTTGATCCCTGAGTTGGGAAGATCCTCTGGAGAAGGAAGTGGCAACCTACTCCAGTATTCTTGCCTGGAGAATCCCACGGATGGAGGAGTCTGGTGGGCTACAGTCCAGGGGGTCGCAAAGAGTCGGACACGACTGAGCGAGCGATTTAACTTTAATAGCTAAATGGAAATGATTAAATAGCTAATATTTAAATAGCTTAAACACAGTAAGTAGTTCCCAAAGACTTCTGATAAAAATTAAAGTGGGGCTTCCCTTGTAGCTCAGTTAGTAAAGAATCTGCCTGCAATGCAGGAGACCTGGGTTCAATCTCTGGAGAAGGAAATGGCAACCCACTCCAGTATTCTTGCCTGGAGAACCCCATGGAGAGAGGAGCCTGGCAGGCTACAGTCCATGGGGTCACAAGAGTTGGATATGACTTAGCAACTAAACTACCACAACCAGCACCAAAGCATATGCAGATAACTGCAATCCTGTATACCTCAAGTATCTATAAAAACCCATTGGATTATGCATTGCAAATAGTCACAAGAGGCAATGTGCAGTGTCAACAACTGCATGGCTAGACCAGTCAGACAAATTTTCAAGTAGTCAAAATGAAGCTGCATATTAAAGCTGTGTATAGACTGTGGTATACCCACTCCAAAACAAGAACATGTTTTTCTTTTTAATTAAGTTGTTGTCTTACCCCTCACATAGATTAATAAAAACTTTTATTCTAAGTAGTATTTAATATACCCTAATACTCAACAAATATTTCCACTCACACATTATTAGCACATGGGTTTCAAGTGTACTGATTACTACAAAAACAACCTCATATTTAATTCAAGTGACTGATTAAAGGAATTTAGTCAGAAGCATAAAATAAGTTATTTGTAATTTAAATTAACATTTGAAACTATATTTTAAAACCTAATACAATCCTGAGCCCATAAAAATGAATTATTTTGTTCAAGCAAAATTCTCTTTAATATATGCACTAATGTGCAGAGTACTTGGGCTTCCCACGCTGGCACTAAAGAACCTGCCTGCCGATGCAGGAGTCATTAGAGATGTGGGTTCAATCTCTGGATTGGGAAGATCCCCTTGAGGAAAGCATGACAACCCACTCCAGTATTCTTGCCTGGAAAATACCATGGACAGAGGAGCCTGGCAGGCTGCAATCCACAGCATTGCAAACAGTTGGACATGACTAAAGTGACTAAGGACACATGCACAGGTGCACACAGAGTATCAGAAATGCTGACAATGCCAGGCACATGGTATATATACTGAGAAACGTTTTGTTAAAAATGACCTTCACCTAGATTGGGCTCACAATTAGTTCAAGGCTTTGGTCTGAGCAAGGAAGTAATAAGATCAGTGTTGTGCTGTGTATATTTAAGTCAAGCCACGCTGGGTTTCCCTGGTGGCTCAGCTGGTAAAGAATCCACCTGCAATGTGGGAGAACTGGGCTCGATATCTGGGTTGGGATGATCCCCTGGAGGAGGGCATGGCGACCCACTCCAGTATTCTTGCCTGGAAAATCCCACGAACAAGGAGCCAGACAGGCTGCAGTCCATGGGGTTGCAGAGTCGGACATAACTGAGCAACTAGGCACACATGTGTGGCTCCCAGAGTGACCAGTTTCTGAAGAGCGTTCATTCTACTGTTTCTTCAGTATACCAAAGAATAGTAACAGAGCTGAGTGAACAGACCTCCCAAGATTTGTGCAAGACACGTATCAGTAAAGGGGTGTGCTTGTGTTTGGTATTTTTTCATGTGTGAATAACCATTTTAAGAACATAAGTTAAGCATCTCCATTGAACAACCCATTACTGTAGAGGCAGAAGGAAAGTTGAGAGAAAATGAAACAATTTGGGGGAATGTGAATCCAATAGGCATTATAAAATACCTATTTTTTTCCCAACATAAAACTCTGGCAAATTGCTAACCCAAATCAAGCTGTCAAGATTATAGATCCTGTCTGAGAATTTTTAAATCCCTATGTGATTTCTTCTCAAATTATATTCATCAACATAAATTAACCAGAAACTTGCTGTTTTTTTTTTGGTTTCTGACATACTGAAATTGTGATTAGACAAGCATTTTAATGAAAACAGGGAAATGCAAAACTATTCCATAACTAGTATACGAAGGTATATGCTTAGTCTTAGTGTGGAAATTAATTAGTATGGAAATTAATGTAACATATGTAAACAAGGTGTTAAATTTTACTTAAGTGTTTTATTTTGACAACAGTTCATGCTCACTTTTAAGACACATCAATAATGCAGGTTTATCTTTATATATTATATATTTACATTTAAAATATACTCAAAAAATGTCCCCCCATACAAAATGACACCTATATCAAGTATATCTGACTTAAAAGAAATCACAAAAATAAAAATTATGTGAGGACAGTGGCATTCTGGGAATTTTTTTCATTCTTTTATAACACAATTATTTGCTTTTGAAATTAAAATACATTTATTTTGGCTTTGTTATACATATAGAACCACTTCATTTATTAAAAGAATATGATTTATAAGTAAAATTATTATATAGCCTTAAAATTAATATATATATAAAATCCACATACCTGAGCCAACCTCTTTTTCCTCTTCTTCAATGTTGTTTTTGATACTATCATACTCTTCATCAATGGTCTGGTTACCACGCATCTGAGATAAAATTCTACGGGCCTTTTGAGTCTGTCCTTTCTGAATAAGCCATCGAGGACTTTCAGGTAAAAAGAGAAAGCCAAAAAACTGTATAACTGCTGGAATTGCTGCAAGTCCCAGCATGTACCTGCAATAAGAAATCAATATATTGCTGTAAAATGTGGTCTTATAAATGCTGAGTATGAATAAAAGGTTTGCATTTACCACACTGGAATAACATATAATGGTAAAAATTAGAAAGATTTTCTTTTCATCATATATATATATATATATATATGTGTGTGTGTGTGTCATCAGAAATAACGACATTTTTATACTGTAGCAGGAAATTGAAAAATGAGAAAATCTGATTCTTCTTCTTTATCTCTCCCACAAACTACAATGAAAGGGAATGGACAAAAGTCACAATCATTAAGGATATGTATTCTGAACCAAACACAACATGAAAAACAGCATAATCACCATTCCTATCTAATACTACTATAATTTTGCAATTTACAATATAAACATGGGGTTAAGACAAAATTCTCTAACATCTGGCTAAAAGATATACTGTTCATTAAAATATATGTTCAGATTTCTTTACAGTTATTTCTTTTCTGTAAATAACCAGTTATGACTTCATTTTGCCATCAAGCAACATATGTCTTCAGGCCAAAAGCACTTTACTTTGTTTTTTTAAAAAGACAATGAGATGGGGAAGGACAGAGAGTTAGGAAAGCATATAGCAGCTGATAGCAGAAAAAATATAGTCAGACGCAAATAATGATTATTAAAATGCTTAGGAATATGAAAAAGCTACTTATGTTGTTTCATTTGTCCTCTTCTTCAGACATCTGTTCTTATTTTAATTGTAGGATAATTACAATATTTGATGGGTTTTGCCATACATCAACATAAGTGTCTATTCTTTTTTTTTTTTTTTACTTTACAGTACTCTACTGGTTTTGGCATACATTGACATGAATCTGCCACGGGTGTACATGAACTCCCAAACATGAACCCCCCTCCCTCCTCCCAACCCCCATCATCCCTCCGGATCATCCCCACACACCAGCCCCAAGCATCCTGCATCCTGCATCGAACACAGACTGGCAATTCATTTCCTACATGATGACTGGCAAAATTCTAAATAGCAAATAAGCACACCACTTTAAATCTACCAGAGAAATAACAAAAATAGCAATATGAATATATCAATATCAAAGATCTCTTCAAATTATTCTGACCACTGGACTAATTCCCTAACATCTCCAGGCCTCAATCCTTTTAAACTGAGTTATACTACATAAACTTCAAGGCCTCTTTAAACTGATGGCTTCTATGAATCTAGGAAGAGTTGGACACTACTGAGCAACTTAAAAAAAAAAAAATCAATCTAGGACACTTGGATGTTTCTTACTGATCCAGGTTCCCAGAATATTTTCCATGGTAGATATATGGTGGCAGAGCTCAGAAGACCAGTCCTGATTACATAATAATCCATAAATTAATGAGAATCCACCTGACTCAATACACTTTTCAAAGCTATTCTAACTTTTCAGTTCAGTTCAATCGCTCAGTCGTGTCTGAATCTTTGCCACCCCATGGACGGCAGCACTCCAGGCTTCCCTGTCCATCACCAACTCCTGGAGCTTGCTCAAACTCATGCCCATCGAGTTGGTGATGTCATCCAACCATCTCAGCCTCGGTCATCCCCTTCTCCTCCTGCCTTCAGTCTTTCCCAGCATCAGGGTCTTTTCCAATGAGCCAGTTCTTCACATTCGGTGTTAAGCTATACTAAACCAAAAGTACAGCAATCCTGAAGACTCCATATACATATCTTGTGAACAAGTCTATTATTTTCCAGGCAATTTCATTTTAATTCCAAAAAGCAAAATACAACTGCTACATGAGTCTTCAGAGTATCTCTTATGACAAACTGTAGCAAGAAGTACACTCAGAAAAATTAACTAAGATATAGAAAGTAAACAAAGTCTTTATGAATGACTAAATAAATCACTTAATATTAAAAGATCCTATTAGATATGTTTCATACTTTAATCCATTAACTTTTAAAATTATACCAATACTGAATAATTCCTTCCTCAGTTCACCTACAAAACATTTTTAACCTCAATTTATGTCATTATACCTTATATTATAATAAATTATTTACCTATTTCACTTGATTGCATATTTAACCACATATTCAGTAAAGGACCCTATAAAGTATCTTGCACAGTGGGCATTTAGTAAATGTTTTGTGAAATGATACAAAGCAGCTATATAATATAAATTGTCTATAAAAACTAAACAGAAAATAACTGTTTCACATTTCTGTATAACATTTTATGCAAAACCCTACTGGGTCATTTAGGTCTGCAAAGTTACTTACAGAGTAATAAATTTTTGTAATTCAAGATAGAACCAAACCTTTTCTTCTGAAGAAGACTCATTTGTTGAGAACTAAAAAGATTAGCTCATACAAATGCATATTTCTGGCCTCTTTCCTTTACAGTGTTAATTTGTATAACCAAATCTGTTATTTGAATGTATGTTTTAATGCTGTAAATGAATGAAATTTCTATTCAGTTGTGTTCTCTCTTTAAAAATCTAAGAAAAAGATTATCCTACACTCCCAGTTATTTAAAAGAAAAGCAAAAAAACATGACTTCAAGGGCTTACTGACTGGAAGACCCTGATGCTGGAAAAGATTGAAGGCAAGACAAAAAGAGGGCAGCAAAGAGGGTGAGATGGTCAGATGGCATCACTGACTCAGTGGATGTGAGGTTAAGCAAACTCAAGGAGAGAGTGAAGGACAGGGAAGCCTGGAGTGCTGCAGCTAATGGGGTCACAAAGAATCAGACACAAGTTAGCAACTGAACAACAACAAATAAAAAGGTAGAAACCAAATATGTTGAATTAGGAAATAAATAAGAAAATTACTAAAGGTGAAACCCTTTATGTTCATTTCTTTATACCTTTCTTGATCTTTTATTCTGTTCTCCAAACCCCCTTTAGAGATATATTAAGATTAAAGGGATACACTGAATACTTCAAAGAAGCACTGAAATGAATAAAAGAACTGAATCATTTTTAGACCCAAAGATGCTCACGTAATACTTTGCACTATTGTAGGCTTCCCTGGTACACTTCATTATGCACTATTTAATCCCAGAACATTATTTTTTTTTATTAAAAGAAAAAAGAAGAGGAGAAAAGGGAAAAGAAAAACACAAACATACATATTAGCTTGTTTTCTAAGCCAGCTGTAGGAGACAGAATACTTCAGCCCTCCAGTCTTCTGAAATTTCTAAATGCAAAAAGTCTAGATATGACATTTACAATTCAATGACTTAATACCAGGATAAGAAAAAGACAGTCACATTCTACTGCCAAATTTTAAGGAAATTAAAGCCTATTTTCAGAGACTGGTCAAGATAAACATGTTTTATACATTTGCTGCTGCTGCTGCTGCTAAGTCGCTTCAGTCGTGTCTCTGTGCGACCTCATAGACGGCAGCCCACAAGGCTCCTCCATCCCTCCAGGCAAGAACACTGGAGTGGGTTGCCATTACATCCTAAGATTTCTCTT